>CM063511.1:120155694-120168194 GCA_032207245.1 Pardosa pseudoannulata
ATCTCTCATAATTTTACCCTTCGCTCTAATGAAGTGTGAACCCGTCCTTCCTCTGGTTTTAAAAGGAATTGTGACTAAAACGGTGTCATGTTTCTGGCCATGACTCCAAAAACCCAGTTATATACTCAATCTTCCGACATACATAAACATACGTACATATATATATATATATATATATATATATATATATATATATATATATATATATATATATATATATATATATATATATATATATATATATATATATATATATATATATATATATATATATATATATATATATATATATATATATATATATATATATATATATATACCCACCGTGTGTTTATCAAAACTTTATCTGATGCTAAGACATATAGCAGCTAGATATGATTAAGTTGCAAATCTCTCATTTGTAATAATGTATAACAGTGAGATTTGAAATAAAAATCTGTTGTAAAAAGTTTTCTGGAAGCTCAAGTTACAATATCTGATTGCTACAGTAACCGATAACTTAATTTAGTCCTTTTATTCAGTAAAATTGAAGAACTAAAACTGGTATAGGCATGCATATGCAAATAAAGAGGCAAGGAACAAATCAGAATACAGCACTGGGGTTGGCAACGGCTATAGAAGACAACAAGTGTCTGGCACAGTTATTACATCGGTTATAGTTGCTACAATAGCAGGTTATCAAGATTTAAGTGAGTTTGAACTTTGTGTTATAGTCGGCACAAGAGAGATGGGACATAAAATCTCCAAAGTAACGATAAATTTAGATTTTCCCGTATGACAATTGCACTAGTCTACCGTGAATCCGATAAAACATCGAATCTCCGTCATCGATGAGATCGGAAAACGATCGTACAAAAAAGGTACCAAAGACGACTGGTGAGAATCATTAAAAATGATAGAAGTGCAACCCTTCCGCATATTGCTGCAGATTTAAATACTGGCCCACCAACAAGTGTCAGCGTGCGAACTATTAAACGAAACATCATCGATATTAAACGAAACATCATCGATATATATGTATATACATGTATATATATGTATATATATATATATATATATATATATATATATATATATATGTGTGTGTGTGTGTGTGTGTGTGTGTGTGTGTGTGTGTACATGTGTTTGTGTGTGTAACCAGTGAAAACATCTTTCACCAATTACATTAATGATTAGCCAATATTATTTAGTTTCCTCGGGCATACTGGGCAAAATAGAACTCTCAATTAATTGGCAGTCATGACTCCTTCACAAACACAAGTCCAGCGTTGTGGAACTTCAAATTTATTGAGATTAAAAACGCATCGGTCAACTGACGGTCAGTCCAATGAACAACTTGTAGTAGAATGCTCAGAAATATATAATCCTTTGATAATGTCGAAGCTATGATCAAACGTGAAGCGTAATTTTGGTCCCTTAATTCTAAAGATGATTATTTAGCAGCTTGGGGGAGGCAGGATTGAACCTTCATTATTTAAGTAAGTTTGAAAATTACCCAGGCAGTAATTTAGTTATTGAAAAATCAGTATTATTTTAATGAAACAGGAGAAAAATGTGGCTAGAACAGGATTTACAATAAGTTACATTCATAAACAAGAACTACTATAAGAAAGAACTAAGGGAAAAAAGCAAGAAAGCAATTTACAAAAAAAAAAATTTAAATCCAGGGATATCTTTTGAATAAAGGGATGATAATATTTAAAGCAACTCGTGAAGATTAATGTTTCGAAGCTTAGAGACCGTGTCATACCACACGAAAAAGTTTATTGAAGTCAAAAGTGTAGTTCAACATCTCTATTACAAATACAAGCTCTTCGAAGAAAATGCGATAAAATCACTCCCTGCACTTAAAAGAGTTCTAAATAAAATTTAGACACCAGTGGAAAATTCACGTTAAGGGAAGGTTGAATTACAGATATACGTGCTAGAAGAACATTATTTCTCATTAGCTTCATTCTCGAGTTTAAAAAAAAAAAAGTCTTAAAAGACATGAGAAATAAACTACGTTTTTCCAAAAGTGGTTGTTTTCGCTTCCTCTGGGCATTTGTTTCCTCGTACAGTTTGATTTAATAAGAGTTTGCAAATTAAAGAAGGCTTTTCGCTTTTTTCAACTGCTTTCGACCCCAAAAATAGTTGACGAGAGGAAGTGGTTGAAAGAAGAAGAGGAACTTATTTCCTGAAGACTTTTTTATTTCAATTGTGGGGGATTTTTTTTCTTTTTGTATAGGAATTATCTACAAAAAAGAAGAGCCTTATTTTGTGCCTTTAAAGAAATTTTTCGTGTTGAAAAAAAATGTAGTTTAATATATTTGTTGACACACTAAAGAAACAAGTGTAATTACTATAAATAAATGAAGCTTTATGCCTATGTGTTGATAGAGCTTAGCTTATAAAGATTAATTTATTTCAGTACTAGAAATGTATTTTTAAATTGTATATACAGTACACATATAAGAGTATTTTATAAATTCTGCTGTACATTTTTAAGAGGTTCTAAATAACAAATCTTAAAAGTTATAGTTTTATGTATGTAGTATAATGTTGTATTACTTATCTTTATATATAAAATTCTTCTGCCAGTGCGTTTGTAATAGAACTACTCCTAAACGGCTGAAGAAAAATTTTTGGATGGAATTTGGATGAGATTTTGTATTTGTAATTAAGTTGATTCGAGTAATTTTCTTCAATAGAGTTACAAGTCAAATTCTTGTTACTGAGAAGGAATGTTCAAACGATTGTCATTGCCGCATGATTAACATTAGATTGCCCAAGGCAGTCATTTTGACTGTTTTTTAATTTCAATTAGAAAAACAATTATGAATTATAATGACACAATTTCTTAGAATTTGGCGACTTTTTCTATAACATATAAATGGGTTTATGAATAATTGTAGTTACTCCCGCCCTCCTTTATTATATAATATTAAAAATTAATTTTAAACAAATTTCTTTACATATTTGTTATTTTTTCACAATGCAGTCATTTTGACTGTTTTTGGGCAATATAGGTATACAAGAAATCTCGGACAATCTAGTGTTAAGGAGCTGACCTTCGGTTCTGGAGTTTGTGGGTTCGAATCCCACTTGGACATAGATGTTTGTAGCCGTTCGGAATCGGTTTAAAGTGATAGGTCCCGGTATCAATATCCCTCGTGTTGCAAAAAAGTAGACCATAGCGCTTCAAAACAAACCAAATGAATGCTGTTGATTAAATATATTTTTTCTGAATGTCACCGTAATTTCATACAGGACATAGAGAATGAAAATAACTGGTTCTGGTACCACCGCGTAAGTTTATTTTAATACTGGTAAAAATCGTGTAAATTAGATAATTAATAAAATAAATTTACTTAGTATTTTTAAAATTAAGTTTGAAAGCCAAAACCTGCTTATATCGCCGCACTATTGCTTGAAACAAGTTCACTGCCTATTAGCGTAGCTCTACCGCCCCCCGGGTTGCTGTATTAATTTTTAGATACCAGTTGAACTAATGAGATTCTTTCTCTCCCCCAAGGAAGCATTCTCGCTACACCCCTGTATGCGGCCAGTGACTAGACACCGATGTTTAAGGTTAAGAAATGAAGTTTTAATGTAAATAAATCTTTTAGTTACGTTTCATTTTTCTGAAAATATTAATTTTTAATGTCAATTTATTATAAATAATCCCAATATAGATAAATGACATAAAACGTATAAATCTACCAAGAAATTTCTACCTAACACTTTTCTTTTTGATACCATTTTGGGAAGATTAAAATATCCAATTCCTTTAGAAAAGCTTTGTAAGCAATCGTTTTATGGGTAAGACATTTCGTGATTTATTGAAAATATTATTTAAAAAGAAAGAAAAGCGTCTAGAGAACAACACGTTTAAAAATAAATACAAACAATTTATCTTTCTGATGATCAATCACTTTCTTTTTACAACTTTCTTAATTCATTTGATTGCTTTAGTACATGAAGAAAACCTTTTATACCGATAAATCACTTTTTCATTCTTTCTATGTTACTCCAGTTATAAATACATGCGCTTAATATTTAACCTTTTTTCCGTTGATCGAATATTTCAAACTCAATCTTCTAATTCTCTTCTGAATTAATATTGGTTATAATATTCAATTAATAAAACAATTTCTTCGATTAATCATAGTTTTTAAAGTTTTTATTATTCAATTTTTATAGTAATATTTATAAAAGAACTGAGATGTTTCTGACTATACTGAATACAAATATATTAATTTATAAAAACTTCAATATTTTTAACTAAGCATAATTCTTCAACTAAAGTACTGCATTAATATAAACTGTATGAGTGTTCTCTTATATTACTGAAATTTATATATATATTCTCTCTTATGATATTATAATATATATTATCTCTTATATTATTGAAATTTCTGCATTATCTTACCTTTTTTAACTTTATAGTTTTTGGTTGGTGTAATACACACTATTAAATAATTTCTGAATGATACTGCATTAATGTAAACTGCATGCGTGCTCTCTTATATTACAGTGCAAATTTCTACATTACTTTCATTTTTTTTTTTTTTTTTTGGTGTAACATACACTAGTAAATAAGTTCTGAATAATACTACTGTATTAATGTAAACTGCATGAGTGTACTCTTACATTACAACACAAAATTTTGCATTACTTTCATTTTTTAACTATTTAGTTTTTGGTTGGTGTAATATACACTGTTAAATAAGTTCTGAATAATACTGCATTATTGTAAACTGCATATGTGTTCTCTTATATTACAGTGCAAATTTCTGCATTACTTTCATTTTTGAACTTTTTAGTTTTTTATTGGTGTAATATACACTTTTAAATAAGTTCTGAATAATACTACATTAATATTAACTGCATGCATGCTCTCTTATATTACAACGAAAATTTTTGCATTACTTTCATTTTTTATCTTTTTAGCTTTTTGCTTTTGTAATATACACTATTAAATAAGTTCTAAAGAACACTACATTAATGTAAACTTCATGTGTATTCTCTTATATTAGAGCGCAAATTTCTGTATTTCTTTCATTTTTTAACTTTTAGTTTTCTGTTGTTGTAATATACACTATTAAATAAGTTCTGAATAATACTGCATTAATGTAAACTGCATATGTGTTCTCTTATATTACAGTGCAGATTTCTGCATTGCTTTCATTTTTTAACTTTTAATTTTTTTGTTGGTGTAATATATACCATTAAATAAGTTCTGAATAATACTACATTAATCTAAACTGCATGCGTGCTCTCTTATATTACATCGCAAATTTCTGCATTACTTTCAATTTTTAACTTTTCAGCTTTTGATTGGTGTAATAAACACTCTTAAATAAGTTCTGAATAATACTGCATTAATGTAAACTACATGGGTGTTCTCTTATATTACAGCGGAACTTTCTGCAACACTTTCATTTTTTAACTATTTAGTTTTTGGTTGGTGTAATATATGCTATTAAATAAGTTCTTAATAATACAGCATTAATGTAAACTGTATGCATGTTCTATTATATTACAGCTGAAATTTCTGCATTGCTTTCATTTTTTAACTTTTAATTTTTTTGTTGGTGTAATATACACTATTAAATAAGTTCTGAATAATAGTGCCTTAATGTAAACTGCATGCGTGTTCTCTTATATTACAGAGCAAACTTCTGCAGTACTTTCATTTAACTTTTTAGTTTCTTGTTGGTGTAATATACACTAATAAATAAGTTCTGAATAATACTGCATTAATGTAAACTGCATATGTGTTCTCTTATATTACAGCCCAAATTTCCGCATTACTTTAATTTTTTAACTTTTAAAATTTTGGTTGGTGTAAATTACACTATTAAATAAGTTCTAAATAATACTACATTAATGTAAACTGCATGAGCGTTCTCTTATTACAGCCTGAATTTCTGCATTATTTTCTTTTTTCAACTTTTTAATTTTTTGTTGGTGTAATATACACAATTAAATATGTTCTGAATAATACTGTATTAATGTAAACTGCATATGTGTTCTCTTATATTACAGCACAAATTTCTGCATTTCTTTAATTTTTTAACTTTTTAGTTTTTGTTGGTATAATATATACTATTAAATAAATTCTGAATAACACACTGCATTAATATCCACTTCATGATTGTTCTCTTTTATTACAGTGCAGATTTCTGCATTCCTTTCATTTTTTAACTTTTAATTTTTTTGTTGGTGTAATATACACTATTACATAAGTTCTGAATAATACTGCCTTAATGTAAACTGCACGCGTGCTCTCTTATATTACAGCACAAATTTCTGAATTACTATCATTTTTTAACTTTTTTTTTGGTGTAATATACACTATTATATAAGTTCTGAATAATACTGTATTAACGCAAACTGCACTCGTGTTCTTTTATATTACAGCGGAAATTTCTGCAATGCTATCATTTTTTAACTTTTAGTTTTTTTGTTGGTCTAATATATACTATTAAATAAGTTCTGAATGATACTGTATTAATATAAACTGTATGCGTGTTCTCTTATATTACAGCGCAAATTTCTGCATTACTTTTATTTTTTAACTTTTTAGATTTTCGTTGGTGTAATATACACTCTTAAATAAATTCTTAATATTAGTATAGACATAAACTTTTTCAGTTACATTTCTGACAAACAATCTTACGAATATTGCTGTTTGAAATAGCACAGAAAGAAAGTATCAAACACTATTTAGGAAAAGTAATTTACTTTTGATTGAGATACACGTGTTAAGTACTTGAAAATACTAGTAAAGATTCCTTATAACCACCTGATACTCTCCCATCTGGGCATAAATTAACCCATCGAGCCAGTTGGTGAGCCCATGCATCTATTTTTACTTACCTACTAACGGAGGGGGTCGTCAGCAGATGGTTTTGAACCCGCCTAAGGGGTGGATGAAAAGAACCAAAAAAAGATTAAAAAACATGGGGAAACCTTAGGGGTCAGCGGGGGTTCTAGGGACAAAAAAGGAACCAGTCATAAATTAAGGAAGCTTGTCCGTTCCACTGAAGGAAGGAAGTGGTGAAAAAAATAAAAAGGAGTAACATTCTTGGAAAAGTTCGGGTGAAATGGTTTGGATCGGTAAAAATAGTCCAAATTTTTAGTTCTTGCTACTTTGTAAGTGATCGGGGTGAATGTGTTTTTTTTAGGTTGGAATAATCTTGATTCAGTTTTATGAAGAGTATTTGAGTGAATACGTAATATAACAGGTGACGAATTTTGTTTCTTTATTTAGTTCCGGTAGTTTTTAAATTTCAAGTCAAAAATAACTTTATGAACGTGGTTTCGAAATATAGTAGCCCTTCTTTACATCGCACAATCGGATTTGAGCCTTATATATATATATATATATATATATATATATATATATATATATATATATATATATATATATATATATATATATATATATATATATATATATATATATATATATATATATATATATATATATATATATATATATATATATATATATATATATATATATATATATATATATATATATATATATATATATATATATATATATATATGTATATATATATATGTATATATATGTATATGTGTGTGTGTGTGTATATATATATATATATGTGTGTGTATATATATATATATATATGTATATATATATGTATATATATATATATATATGTGTGTGTATTGTGTATGTATATATATATGTATATGTATATATATTATATATATGTATATATATATGTATATATATATATATATATATATATATATATTATATATATATATATATATATATATATATATATATATATATATATATATATATATATATATATATATATATAAAGGAATGTAAGTTCATTTCACATTGAGATATTTAAGTGTTTGTATTTGAATGATTTGTAAAATATTGGAATATATTTAATTGGTTTATTCCATGTTTTTGAATTTTTAAATTGTAATTTTATTATTTACGTTAATTTGTATAGATCAATTTCGTAATTAATATTGAATTTTTGAAGAGTTTTATGGAATCGATTTATAGATAATACGTACAATAGCAGATATCATTTAATGTAATAATTTTATGAGCGTGATTTCGAAATATAGTAACCCTTTTTTATATCGCACATTCAAAAGTTCAGCCGTTTTTTTTAAAGGGATATAAGTTCATTTCACATTGAGATATTTAGGTGTTTGTATTTTAATGATTTTTAAAATATTGAAATATCTTTAATTGGTTTATTCCATGTTTTTGAATTTTTAAAGTGTAATTTTATTATTTAGGTTAATGTGTATAGATAAATTTTGTTAATTAATATTGAATTTTTAGAGAGTTTTTATGGAATTTATTTATAGATAAAACGTTCAATAGCAATTTAAACTCAATGAAATAACTTTATGAGTGTTGTGTAAGTTAATTTCATATTGTGATATTTAGGTGTTTGTATTTGAATGATTTGCAAAATACTCGAATATCTGAATTCATTCATTCCATATGTTTGAACTTTCAAATTGTTATCTTATTATTTGCGTTAATTTGTGTAGATAAATTTCGTTAATTAATATTGAATTTTTTGAGAGTTTTTAAGGAATCTATTAATAGATAATACGTTCAATAGAAGTTTCATGCAATGTAATAAATTTATGTGCCTGATTTCAAGATATAGTAGCCCTTCTTTATATTGCACCTTCAGATTTGAACCGTTTTTTTAAAGAAGTGTAAGTTCATTTCACCTTGAGATATTTAACTGTTTGTATTTGAATGAATTGTAAAATATTGGAATATCTTAATTCGTTTATTCCATGTTTTTGAACTCTTAAATTGTAACTTTATTATTTACGGTAATTTGTATAGCTAAAATTTCGTTAATTATTATTGAACTTTTGGAGAGTTTTTATGAGTCTATTTATAAATAATACGTTCAATAGCAATTTGCATTCAATGTAATAACTTTATGAGCGTGATTTTGAAAATAGTAGCCCTTCTTTATATTGCACAATCAAATTTGGGCCTTTTTTTAAGGGGGTGTAAGTTCCTTTCACATTGAGATATTTAAGTATTTGTATTTGAATGATTTGTAAAATACTGGAATGTCTTAATTCGTTTATTTCATGTTTTTGAATTTTCAAATTGCATTTTATTATTTACATTAATTTGAATAGATAAATTTCGTTAATTAATATTGAATTTTTGGAGAGTTTTTATAGAATCTATTTATAAATAATACGTTCAATAATAGATTGCATTCAATGTAATAACTTTATGAGCGTGATTTCGAAATATAGTAGCACTTCTTTATATTGCACCTTTAGATTTGAGCCTTTTTTTTTTAAGAGGTGTAAGTTCATTTCACATTGAGATATTTAGGTGTTTGCATTTGAATGATTTGTAAAATACTGTAATAGCTTAATTCGTTAATTTAATGTTTTTGAATTTTTAAATTGTAATTTTTATTGGTTACGTTAATTTGTACAGATAAATTTCGTTAATTAGTATTGAATTTTTGGAGAGTTTTTATGGAATTTATTTATAGATAAAGCGCTCAATAGCAGATTGCATTCAATGTAATCATTATATAACTTTTCGTCAAAAATAGACTTAAACCACTTTCAAATAAATCGGCTCATATATCACATTTTTTTTTCTATGCATGCAAATTTTGTTTCTCTGTTGAATTAAAATAGAGAATGCACGTTAATTTTTCATAATATTTAAATGTTGAATAAATATTTTCTGTCTCATTTTATTAATTGTATTTTATTACTGATCCTACACAACTTATTTTATTACCGTATTTTGATTGCAAATGTTCATAAAAGTAAATTGCTTACCATATCACCCCTACCCTAGATACTGCTTGTCACCCATAAACTCAGAAATAGGTAATCTACTGCATACATGTGTTTCAAATTCTATTTGTCTCGCTCTGCGGTACACTTATGTTCTATCAAAGTGTTTTTGGTATCATTCTCTGGTCTGCCATTGACTGGCAAAAATGCCTTTTTAGCAGTTCCTCGAGAAAGATTTAAGTTTTTCTCAAAATTGTAATTCTCTTTAATGTGGTCCTACTGCAACATTATTTATTAGTCAAGCAGCATAGGCATCTCCTTGCCCACAAGCCCGGAAAAGTAAAAACAATAGGGGCTACATAATTATTGTGCCCAGCAGTAGTATTATTTTGTTGCTAGACACACACACACACACACACACACACACACACACATATATATATAATATATATATATATAATATATATATATATAGCAGAATGCTAAAATATATACATTGTTTCAATTTTAAATATCAAAGGATGAATATACTATTTTTAAAGTGACAAAATTACATTTTGAAAAGTTTTCATTATAATAGCTGATTTTTGAATCACTATAAAATAAAACATTCTTCTCTATCAAAAAAAATCCCAAAGTCATTAATAAAGTTCACCTTTATGAAAGTTATTTAGTTCTGCTGTATGATACAAAACCAAAAAAAATCCCAAAATTTTAAAGAAGTACACAAAAATAAAATGATAAAAATCTTTTAAAATTTGTAAATTAGAAAATAATATTTTCCTCAAATAGAAGCTAATAACCTTTTTAGTTTTGCGAATTTCAAGAATGTTTATGCCAGAGATGTATTTAATTTTATAGTATGATAAAGGATAACTTTTTTTAAAATTTTCAATCAAAAAGTGTTTATTTTTTTAAATTTTAAAATGTCATATGCCTTTAATGTTTTAGGTTTACAAAAGATAACAGATGTTTTATTTCAGTTTGATATAAAAATTTAGTTACTAACATACGTATTTCGAAAGGTATCTTGCGTATAAATAAATTTAATTTTTTTTCTTCTTTGGTGAATATTTTCTAAGTTATTTTTAAAAACGTATGACTTTAAAAAAAAAGCAAACTAATTTTTTTAAAAGTTAAATAGCTATTATAAAAATGTAAAAGTGCATTCTAAAAAAAGTGCTCTCTGTTTTATGATAAATCGAAATAATGATGTTATAATGAAGATTTTAGATCTCGAAAGGTGCTATGTCACTTTAATTCCTTATTTGTGCGTTAGTAACTTTCACGAAAACATCATGACTTTTCTGGATATTACTTTTTAATTGAACATTATATCTTTAGAGACTGAAAATTTTCATTATAACGGCCTTTATATATTTTTATACAATACTATATATTTTTTGTCTGCAGTTAACGAATATTATCTGTTAAGGGTCTTATATTCCTGTGTTATAAAATTGAATTATGACAGAAAATTTATCCATATTTTACATTTCTTAGAGCTAAAATTTCCATTACTTTAAACATGCACTTTCTTCATTTTTCTGTACTCCCATAACTTCCTTAACAATGTATTACCGATGTAGGATTTTAAATAAAATAGATGTTTGAGATATGCATGACATAACATAGATACAAAATAGCATAATTACAGTCAGACATCTACAATCATAGACACATTCCTTCACAAACAATCTATGTTTGTGAAGGAATGTGTATCTTTACTGAAATCAAATATTTGCAAAGCACATTGCTTTTAACAAAGCTTTTTCATTTCCCTACTCTTTCATAACTTTCAGGTGCTGTATTACCAAATCTGTTCATTGCGCAGTTACTTCATTACTTATTTTAGGCTATAAATTTGTTCATTAAAATTGAGATAAAAAAATAAATGTTTGAGACATGCATATTATAATGTAGGTACAGCATAACATACAAACAATCCCTACAGTCTACTATTGCGTTTACTAAAATCATATATTTTTAAATATTTTAGATTTATTGAAGCCCCTAAAGTATATGTATTACCACCATAAAATACATCCTGTTAAAATATACTAGCTCTTCTCTAAAGTATATATTTATAAATTGATACCCACTTCTAACATCATGATGTCAAATTTATCTTTTGTAATACTGTTGTATCAAAACTTTACTTGCCCCGTATACATATTTCAGCTAGTCTCCATAAAATTTGTACTTTATTTTCTAAAATATAACTCAATTATGAGTAATTTGTTTTTATAACTGTTCTTTTACAATCAATTAATTTTTTCTTTTATTATTGATCTTTTTAATAATTAAACTTATCATTTACCAGTATTCAAAATACTTATCATATTGGTCTTCTAATGTTATATTGATGCTCTAATAGTATTATTTTTAAAACTATTATGTAATGATACTGAGGTCTAATGCTCTAAATTTTACATCATTTTCATTCCTTATATTTCTCTAAAAACAAAGATCATAATTTTAATAAAATAGGTATAAGGGAAGATGCTGCAAACAAGCAGACCTTATAAAACATTTATGCTTTGCCTTTTTATTTATTTATTTATTGTATTTTTTTTTTTTTTTTTGAGAAAAATTTATGTAAGCTTTCAAAAATAATTTCACAAGTATATTTATTTGTTTGATATATATGCACCCTGTTTTCAGCAAATTATTTGTTTGAACTATTGTTTGTTAAAATGTATAAA
>CM063511.1:120173194-120180694 GCA_032207245.1 Pardosa pseudoannulata
CGAACTCGAATATTCAAGGGGGAAAAATGGAAGAAAAGAAATCGGAGAACGCCAAAATCTCGGGAACTTTCCATCCTTTCAAACACAGAATACCTAAAACATGCGAGAAAACCATAAATCACTGGAAAACCTAGAAAAAGGGGGAGAAAAAAAGGGAAAATAACGTTTCTGGTTCTTACTTGTATCCTCTTCTTTCTATGTTTGTAGACAGTGATCAAACATTTTACGTCATCTTACAATGAAAGATTGCGGGATGAAGAATGCCGAAAAAAAATTCTAAGGCACTTCTTATCTCCACGCATTCCGTATTCTAAAGATTGGATGATCTGGAAGTTTGCTGTAAAAAGTACATGAGTTAAAACATATCACAGAAAGCTAAAACTTTATACTGATTTGTAAAATACAATTCTTACGGTTTATTTAAAACTATATATATATATATATATATATATATATATATATATATATATATATATATATATATATATATATATATATATATATATATATATATATATATATATATATATATATTATATATATATATATATATATATATATATATATATATATATATATATATATATATATATATATATATATATATATGTATATATAGTTGATATATGTATATATGTATATATGTAAGGGAAATTCTCAGGGGTTTTCAAAACTTATATCAAGGGTAAAAATTCCCGCGTCATTTTCCATTCCCCTTTTTAACCCCTAACCTAAATTGACCACTGGGGATACAGGTTACGCCCTCAGAGAAGGAGCCTGGACAATTATAAACCTACATGGCCCTAGCGGACAATTTAGGAAATTTCCAAATAAAAAGGAGATACACGCTAGCGGAGACAGATTTTGCTAGAGATATTTTCCCACAGATGTTGACCCAGGTGTTACTTGTCTTGTACATAGAACTTCATGTTAGCTGACCCTTCAGTTTGTTCTCTCCCTACGATGAAGTGGGAACCCGTCCTTCAACGTTATCTTAATAAAGGTTTTTAGCTGAAACGGTATCATTTTTATGGCCATGACTTCAACCCCCCATCGAGAAGTCAGTCTCATTACACGCACACACACACACACACACACACACACACACACACACACACACACACATATATATATATATATATATATAATATGGGAGAGACTCATTCAAAATCACAACACAGTTTATTCAGGTAGGGATTCCTAAGGTAAAAGACTACGAACAATCCCTAAGCACAATTGATCACGTGATACAAAATACCCACGTTTAAAGAGAACTCGCTAACTATTGGCGAAAGTAGTCCAGACAGAGGCTGAACTAAGTCTAAAGCGAGGGAAAATCAGAATTACCCCGCAAACCCCGAACTCACTTCGTGAACAAAAGTTATTAAATTAATATTAAAACACGTAAATAATTGATTTTAATATTACACACACACACACATATATATATATATATATATATATATATATATATATGAATTTTAAACATTATAGTATCATTAAACTTCTAAATTAGATCACGCAGAACATGTGTCCTTTTTAAATGGAAAAAATACAGAGAAAAGTAAAGACATTTGAAATTCAAAATGTTCCTTAAATAATTAAAATTTAACTACATAAATGAAACGAAAGAAAGTTTTGTGTGTATGCACGCATCACGCAAAATCTATTGCGTGGATCGAGATATGGTTTTTTTTAATTTATTCGTAAGAATTTTTAGAATCAGCCAAGACTGTTTGCTTTTTTGAAATTCAGAATGTTTGTTCATTAATTTGAACTAGGAAAATGTTAAAACATTAAATAGTATAGTAATTTTACATCTGTAAAAAAATAAAATAGCAATAATTAAATAAAATTTAAATCATATTGTAAAATATATTATTTATTGTATCGATTTCTGGAGACAGCATATACTAATGAAATTAGTAGTTATAATAAACATAATTATTTATGTACATCGGATTAGTTTTAAATTATATTTATAAATCTCACTTGCATCTAATTTTTTTCTGTAATTCTGGACAGAGGTAAAACATTTTATGTAATACATTGAAAGATTGCGGAATAAAGAATGAGGAAAAATTATAAGGCATTCATATCCCCGCATTCTGTATTCTTCTACTTATTACTAATGAAATTAGTTATTATAATAAACACAATTATTTATGTACATCAGATTAGTTTTAAAGTACATTTATAAATCTCACTTGCATCCTCTTTTTTTTCTGTATTTCTGGACAGAGATAAAACATTTCATATAATACATTGAAAGATTGAGGAATAAAAAATGAGGAAAAATTATGAGGCCTTCATATTCCCGCATTCTGTATTCTACTAATTACTACTTATTACTGCATTCTACTTATTACTAATGAAATTAATAATTATAATAAACATAATTATTTGTGTACATCAGATTGGTTTTAAAGTACATTTATAAATCTCACTTGGATCCATTTTTTTTCTCTATTTTGGACAGTGATAAAACATTTTATATACTATATTGAAAGATTGCTGAGTAAAGAATGAGGAAAAATTATAAGGCATTCATATCCCCGCATGCTATATTCTACTAATTACTACTTATTACTAATGAAATTATTAATTATAATAAACATAATTATTTATGTACATCAGATTGGTTTTAAAGTACATTTATAAATCTCACTTGGATCCATTTTTTTTCTGTATTCTGGACAGTGATAAAAGATTTTATATACTATATTGTAAGATTGCTGAATAAAGAATGGGGAAAAATTATAAGGCATTCATATCCCCGTATTCTATATTCTACTAATTACTACTTATTACTAATGAAATTATTAATTATAATAAACATAATTATTTATGTACATCAAATTGGTTTTAAAGTACATTTATAAATCTCACTTGCATCCATTTTTTTCAGTAATTCTGGACAGTGATAAAACATTTTATATACTATATTGAAAGATTGCTGAATAAAGAATGAGGAAAAATTATAAGACATTCATATCCCCGTATTCTATATTCTACTAATTACTACTTATTACTAATGAAAATATTAATTAAAATAAACATAATTATTTATGTACATCAGATTGGTTTTAAAGTACATTTATAAATCTCATTTGTATCCATTGTTTTCAGTAATTCTGGACAGTGATAAAACATTTTATATACTATATTGAAAGATTGCTGAATAAAGAATGAGGAAAATTTATAAGGCATTCATATCACCGCATTCTGTATTCTACTAATTACTACTTATTACTGTATTCTACTTATTATTAATGAAATTAGTAATTATAATAAATATAATTATTTATGTACATCGGATTAGTTTTAAATTCCACTTATAAATCTTACTTGCATCCACTTTTTTCTCTAATTCTGAACAGTAATAAAACATTTTATATACTGTATTGAAAGATTGCTGAATAAAGAATGAGGAAAAATTCTAAGGTAATTATATCCCCGCTTTCTGTATTCTAAAGAAAATAATCTTGATGTTTTATTGCAAAAATTACATTAGTAAAAGTGTATTACAGTGAATTAAAACTTTACATAGACTAGGAAAAATGTAGTTCCTGCAATGTACTTAAAAATGAAGCTATATAGCTCTCAAGTAGTTTATAATTTTTACTGAAAGTTTTGAATTATTGTTTCGTAAGATGCCACTTACAATATCCTCCAGTTATAAACTTCGAGTTTTTTGCTCACATAACAGTTTTTCCTGTTTATGAGAAGTGTATCAAATAAATTTATCAAACCTAGATTATGGGAAAAAAAGCTAGATTAAAAAGAAACCATACAGTAGCAAAACATGTATAAATGTTGCCTGCTCTAAAATTATATGTGTAAATGACATTCACTTCATCAGATACATTATAGTTCACGCATCCCAACGATACATCAAATATATTGTACTTCATTTTGATCTGATAATTTTATGTTCACTCAATATTTTCACTTTTTTATGTAAAATGGATTAAGTAATTTAATATTCGATAAGAGCAAGAAAGTCAGAACATAAAAAAGCAAATTACGCAATAATCCATGCAGTAACAAAATTAATATTTGTTGCTTGTTCCGGAATCAGTTATGGTGAAATGATATTCATTGCATCAAATACATTGACATATTCCATGTAATCACTGCTTTTTACTGAATGTTTGATCTATTGTTTCAGGAGGTATCAGTTACAAGATCGGGCAGTTATAATCTCAGATGAAGCGTTCACACTTATTTGAAAAAAAATCAGCTCTTTGTACAACCCCTACCTCTTCATTAATGCCTCTGTGACACATGACTTAGGACATCATCAAAAGCAATCAACCAACCCTTCCACCACGTTGCATTTTTTCTCCCCTTTTCTCCGGGACAAAAACCTCTAGACCGAGAAATGAGAAAACACCGCACACATATCCATATACACACCCTACACATATTCGGTACTTTATCAAAACCGTCCCTCGTCCTAGACAGGCGGGGATAAAGAGCCAAGTGACACGGGACTAGTGAAATCCATCATTCTTTATCCTCTTCAGATGAATCCGCGTGGATCACATGCCCGAAGGATTCTAACGTTATGCATGAGCATGCATGAGCATGAGTCCCTTCTGCATGCAGCTGATACGGCATCCTCATGTTCCGGTTTGCTTGACCGGCGAGCCATCGGTCATTTTCGCTGGACAACCTGATGACTGACCGTGCTTGGTCATAGACAGGGAGAATAAATGAAATATGGATAAATTCAGCTTTTTTTTAAATAAAAGTTTTCAGAAGGTGTTTGTTTGAGAGTATTTTTAAATATTGAGGATATAGATGGTTAAAGAAACATATTTTCTTCACATTTCTCAATACGAATGAACCATGAATATCATAATACAATGAACCTAGAAAGTAAACTGAAAAGAAAAATGAATAAGAGTATTTTCATACATACATACATATGTGCAGGACCGTAGCCAGAAATTATATTTGGAGAGGGACAAAGGGGAAAGACATTGTATTTTTTGATTAATATTTCAGAAAAACGACAAGTTTTCTTATGTATGTATACCTCTAATGAATATCATAATACAATAAACCTAGCGATTAAACTGAAAAGAAAAATGAATAAGAGTATTTTCATACATACATACACGTGTGCAGGACCGTAGCCAGAAATTATATTTGGAGAGGGACAAAGGGGAAAGACATTGTATTTTTTGATTAATATTTCAGAAAAACGACAAGTTTTCTTATGTATGTATACCTCTAATGAGTATCATAATACAATAAACCTAGCGATTAAACTGAAAAGAAAAATGAATAACAGAATTTTTATACATACATACAAGTGCGCAGGACCGTAGCCAGAAATTATATTCGGAGAGGATCCAAGAGGAAAGACATTGTTTTTTGTGAAGGATGCTTCAGTAAAACTGCAGGTTTTCTTATGTATGTATACCTCTAATAAGTATCATAATAACATAAACCTAGCGATTAAACTGAAAAGAAAAATGAATAAGAGTATTTTCATACATACATACACGTGTGCAGGACCGTAGCCAGAAATTATATCCGGAGGGGGACCAAGAGGAAAGACATCGTTGTTTGTGAATGATACTTCAGAAAAACGACAAGTTTTCTTATGTATGTATACCTCTAATGAATATCATAATACAATAAACCTAGCGATTAAACTGAAAAGAAAAATGAATAAGAGTATTTTCATACATACATACACGTGTGCAGGACCGTAGCCAGAAATTATATCCGGAGGGGGACCAAGAGGAAAGACATCGTTGTTTGTGAATGATACTTCAGAAAAACGACAGGTTTCCTTATGTATGTATACCCCTAATGAGTATCATAATACAACGTGGTTTTAAAATGTCAAAGTGATTACATACAAGTGCGCAGGACCGTAGCCAGAAATTATATTCAGGGAGGGACCAAGGGGAAAGACATTGTTTTTTGTGAATCATACTGCAGATAAAAGACAAGTTGTCTTCTGTATGTATACCCCTTATGAATATCATAATACAATGTGGTTTTAAAATATCAAAGTGATTCACTTTTATGATTATGAAATACATACTATTGGTATTTAATTATTGGATAGAATTTAATTTATAGTAATATTTTGGACGATCTAGATTTATGTTTACGTAATATCTAGAAATAAAATTATCTAGATTTAGACTAAATAGTCACATTGGAAATTAGTAAAAGAAATATAAATTATTACTATTAATATCTTTAGTATACTCATTTGGTTATAACAGAGGATCATACTGTTTATAATTTGAAAAAAATGAACTAAAGTTCAACTATTATGAAGTAGAGATTATTATTATCAATATGATTATAAAATACATACTATTGGTTTATCATAAATTATTTTAAAACCGATTTTCTTTCAAATGATTACTTTTATTTTATCAACATTTATTCTTACTTGCAGCTATCAAAAAAGTTAATTGAAAAAGTGAATTCAAAATATCAAAGTGATTACAAAAGGATATAAGGAACAAATTTATAGCCTAGAATAAGTAATGGAGTAATTGCAGAATGAATTTAATAGTAAAATTAAAATTGAAAAGGTATAAACTATACATGATAGTAAATTCTAATTTTTAAAACAGAAGTATAACCAAACAAAAAGAATATTTTTGAAAGAAAATGGATGTGTTTAAATTTTTTACTTGTATATTGTAAAATATGCTCGCCTTGAAGATTCGTAAAAACTTTTTACAATTTCTTCCGATTGTGCCTCTATATTGTGATGAGTTGCTATGAGTGTTAGTCAATCCGCTCTTACTTATCGAATAAAATTTACACCTTCTTTTTAAGTCAATGTCACTAGAAACATGGTTCTAAACACACTGTTGTCTATACACAGCTAGACAGATGGCAAAACCACACAAAGCGTTCATTTTCTTTCCATGAATCGATCTTTTTAGGATTTCGAAAAGAGGACGGTCCCCTAAATCCCCCCCTTACCTACGGCCTTGAACGTGTGTGTGTAAACAAACTTATGTACATTCACTTTAATCATATTTGTTTGCATATCACATGCATATATTTTAACTCCAGGATTTTATTTTTTTCAATCTATAGGCAGTACTAAAGATTTGATTCTCTGATTGTTACTTTGAGTAGGGCATGTTTAGTGTTTTAGCATAATTCTTTGCTATATATCTTTTTCTTTTTTATATGAAGATTGTACAATACCATAATGTGTTTATTGTACAGATTACATCTTTCAGAAACAATCTTTTTGTTTAATGATGTTTTTGAGTACTGTTGGTGAGACACATCATTAAGCTTTTGTTGTTTAGTTCCATACCCTTGTTTTGCTTTGTTTTTATTTCTCATTATCAACTTCTACCACACACATACATATATGTAAAGATATGTATATAGTCTATAAGTAGATACATAAATGTGTATATTTTAAAAGTAAGATACTAAAGAAATGATAGACGAAAAATAAAAATTTCTAAAATAAAAGCAATTTGCTACATGTAC
>CM063511.1:120188194-120190694 GCA_032207245.1 Pardosa pseudoannulata
TTTATTCTTTAATAAAAATAATGACATGAATTTAAAACTTTTAAAGTTTTCCTTCTTTTACTTAACGTATTTTTTTTATTTGAATGCAATGAAAAACTAGTTATTTAAAAAAAACTGGACGTTGTTAACCCTTTGGAGTCTATAGGGATATGTGTCCGCCCATGTAATAAAATTGTTTTCAAGACTACTGGGTTTTATATGTACCACCTAAAATGTATAATATGTCCTGGCTCTTAGCATAAAAAGAGAGTATCTTACATTCATAAAATTGTAATATCTTGATATTAGTATAAGTCTTAACATATAATCTGGAACAGCGGTAGCTCATTGGGCAAAGGCAACGCTCTCGTAACTTCAGTGTTCTGGATTCGGAGACCGAGCCGACCTAAAATCCGCCGTGTTCGTTAAACATGATTGGGGCACATAAAATATGTTCGTGGTCACAATGTCCTCCAAGTTCTCAATTAATACCTCTGGGGATGGCAAGTCATGTCTATGGGTCTTCTGCTTGGTCCCTGCTTCAAAATTACGAGGGTCCATTTGAGCGTAAGTCGTACTTTCACCCTTGCGGTGCTCGTCTAAACGAAAGACGCACCCCTTTGCCGTAATTCGAAGTAGCCTCCGGCTCAATCGAGCTTGCCAAGTAGCATAAAACAACAATAACAACAATCGTTTTAGGAATTTACAAAGTTTTAAAATTTTCATTCGTTTACTTAATGTATTTTTTTTTTACTCGAATGCAATAAAAACTGTTATTTATAAACACATAACACTGTTAACCCTTTGGAGTTCATTGGGATATATGTATCCCAGCCATGTAATAAAAGTGCTTTCAAGACTACTGGGTTTTATATGTACCACCTAAAATATCTAATAAGTCACAGCTCTTAGCATAAAAAGAGCTTATCTTACATTCATAAAATCATAACTTCTTGATATTAGTATCCGTCTTAACATAAAATCTGGAGCCGCGGTAGCTCAGTGAGCAAAGGCAACGCTCTCGTAACTCGAGGGTTGCGGGTTCGGCTGTGTCTGCGAGGTTGCGAGTCTGCCGTGTTCTTTAAAGGTGACTGGGTGCCGTGCCCAAGGTGACTGGGGCACGCAAAATATGTTCGTGGTCACAATGTCCTCCAAGTTCTCAATGAATACCTCTGGGAGTGGCAGGGCATGCCTATGGGTTTTCTTCTCGGTCCCTGCTTACGAGGGTCCACTTGAGTATAAGTCGGACTTTCACCCTTGAGGTGCTCGTCTAAACGAAAGACGCACCCATTTGCCTTAATCCGAAGTAGCTTCCTGCTCAATCGTACTTGCCAAGTGGCATAAAACAACAATAACAACAATCTAGGAATCAAAACTTTTAAAATTTTCAGTTTACTTAACGTATTTTTTATTCGAATGTAATAAAAACTGTTATTTATAAAACGGAACACTGTTAGCCCTTTGGAATTCATTGGAATATGTAACCCATCCATGTAATAACTGCTTTCAAGACTACTGGTTTTACAGGTACCACTTAAAATATCTAATAAGTCACAGCTCTTAGCATAAAAAGAGCTTATCTTACATTCATAAAATCATAACTTCTTGATATTAGTATCCATCTTAACATAAAATCTGGAGCCGCGGTAGCTCAGTGAGCAAAGGCAACGCTCTCGTAACTGTTGGGTTGCAGGTTCGGAGCCCGAGCCGGCCTAAAATCTGCCGTGTTCATTAAAGGTAAACGCAAAATATGTTCGTGGTCACAATGTCCTCCAAGTTCTCAATGAATACCTCTGGGAGTGGCAGGGCATGCCTATGGGTTTTCTTCTCGGTCCCTGCTTACGAGGGTCCACTTGAGTATAAGTCGGACTTTCACCCTTGAGGTGCTCGTCTAAACGAAAGACGCACTCCTTTGCCTTAATTCACAGTAGCATATCAATCGAGCTTGGTTTCAATGGCATAAGACAACCACAACACAAAATTGAGCTCAGATATAACACAAGTAAACGTAAAATAAATCAGACCCTCTTGGGTTAAAAGTAAATGTGGCCGGCAATGTTTACTTTACTAATGATCATGGAAATAATTAGCATCATAAGAAATATATATGTCAAGGAGCAGCATTCCATGACTTTTACAAACTGCGAGTGGCAACGGCGAAGAAGCTCGCGCGACAGCCGTTGGAGACAGACAGAATGATATACAACAAAGCGTTGGTTTAAAACTAAAATCGAAAACGACGATGTTAAGTGTTTATGATGTCAAATTTCATGATAATTGTATCTAATCGTTTCATTGTTTTTGTTCTTTAAAATTAAATGTTCCCGTTTTGTGAAATGTGCTTGATGTTGTTTTATCACATATACAGTTCAATTTTTCTGAAAATATATCAATAAGTTATTTTTAATTTGAATTTGAATTCTAAATATCTAAAAATGTAATATATGTGTTGATATATTTAGTATTTACCCGGACGTGACAACGCAATACCTTCGAAATCTGGATAAGAGAAACGGTTATT
>CM063511.1:120195694-120210694 GCA_032207245.1 Pardosa pseudoannulata
TGCTTTATTATGTCGTTGAATAAATGAAGTTAGATTGAATTTTTGAGTGTCTTTTTGATGACCAATATGCTATTAAAGCCACGTGGGTGATGTAACACGCAATAAAGGTATATTTTTAAACATGAAACCGGATGGATTTCTGCTAGCGAACATTTGGGAATATTTGCTAGGGTTCCATGAGAAGAATTACTGTGAAAATAGGTTCTTAAATTGAAAGTGATAAAAGTATTGCATATATATATATATATATATATATATATATATATATATATATATATATATATATATGTGTGTGTGTGTGTGTGTGAGTGTACATATATATATGTATATATATATATATATATATATATATATACATACAAGTATATGTATACATGCATACATATGTACATATGTGTATGTATATATATATATATATATATATATATATATATATATATATATATATATATATATATATATATATATATATATATATATATATATATATATATATGTCAGGTCTAAAAAAGGGGTAGTTGGAAATTACGTGAGTTAAAAACGATTTTAAAAAGGGAACTCTTTTATAATAATAAAATAAATGAAAAAGACCCACGCTCGCGTAAGCTTTCAGGATAATCCGGTCAGGCGGAAGCATTTTGGAAGAATTTGATGAGATTGCAAACAGATAAGATCAGTGAGCGCGTGGACATGGAGCTGTCAACACCTATTCCACGCATAGCTCCGTCACGAACAATGAAAATGGCGCAAGTTGCTTTCCTTAAGAACGATGAGTTAAATAAACTTATTATTATCAAGAAGACTGTTTTCCATTCGCCTTAACTCTGGATCACGACATTACACACACACACACACACACACACATATATATATATATATATATATATATATATATATATATATACATATACATATATACATAAATACATATATATATATATATATATATACATATATACATATATATATATACATATATAAGTATACATATATATACATATATACTTATACATGCATATGCATATATACATATATATATATATATATATATATATACATATACATATACATATATACATATATATACATATATATATATACATATACATATATATATATATATATAAACGTATGCTGTTTTGGGGGAGTAGATACTGGATCTTAAAATCTTGCTTTATCTAAAACTCTACCTTAACACAAAGAAACATACAGACAAGTAATATTAATACTTATATTTTTAGTTTCATATTGTTGAAGAGAGTTAAAAATGAAAATTTGATAATAATCTTTTATCAAATAGTGGAATTTAATTTCAATAACTGACATTTCACTACTAGAAAATTGAATTGTGAAATATTTTTTAAATCTAACATAAGTTCGCAAAAATCAATTAACTATATTCTGGTAGTATTTGAATAGGAAGTATTTTGTTTAAAATTAGAAAGCGATAATAAAAAAAGAATATAGATTTAGAGGAAAATAAATTTAAGGGTTTTAAAATATTTTCTAAATGGATGTCGATTCATATCTGATTAGAAAAGAGAAAATTTTTATGCAGTTAGTATTTGTCATGAAATGGAATACGAAATTCGATAAATGGTTTGAATAAAATTAACTAATAAAAGATATCTTTAAATAAATGGAAATTAGTAAAATTTTGACCACTGTATTCCGAATGAGTTATGGGAAATAGTTTTAATCCCCTATATAATAATAGCCTAAATTATCTGTCCATCTGTCTTGGAATTTATGAAGATGTTGGACCTGGAATGGATAGAGGCATCCATATTGGATTCTTGATGAGTTAGGGTTAGCAAAATTCAAAGCGAGTAAAGTTTATCTTCTCCTAAACTATCGATCCGATTCTAAAATAAATTGGTATAAATATGCTTCATATCACAGTGAAAAATACTGTTTTCTTTAAAATGTTTGAAATCTAACCCTTCCCCCCTTTCCAATGGTTTAATGCCATTATTTCAAGCCCTATTTTCTCCGGTTAAGAGGAGGTTATTAAATTTATCAATTTATCCCATAATAAATAGGTAAAAATAACATTTTTTCTAGCATTATGACGTCATTTCTTTAACCATCTCATTTCATTCTTTCTTATTTTAAATTATTTAAATATCGTCTGCATTATTTCCATATATTTTATCTCTCAACATGGATATTACGTAAAAAGCTTTCTTTTATATTTGGCTTAAATAATAGATTAGGTTCATATGAGATAAGTTTAAATTGAATCATCGATTATTTTTCACTGCAATCAAAATTTTATCATCTGTATTAACAACAAATTATCTCTACTTCTAGGGTGTAGTGGAAAGGATAATTTCATTCCTTTACTTTCCTTAATTACTGTGGTAAAAAAAATTGAGGGGGAACTTAATGATAATTTCGACGTAGCTATGAAAATTTTCAATTATCTTTCTAAATGAATTCAACGTGATTCTAACCTACATTCACAGTATCGGGAGTATGAAGATAAACAAATTGTTGAGCGTGTACCAGATAGTTCTCAGCCAAAAAACAAACCATTTTTTTTTTACCTACTTCATAGGGTACTTTATAAATCTGGAAAATTAAAAATTTAACTGATCAAGTCATATGACAGGCTATATGCTAGTAAAGGAATAAAGAAATATTTCCTAAAAATATTTTGAGTTTAGATGGAGTAGTTTCTTTCTTTAGTGTACTTTTACTTTGACTACTTACTTTTGTACTACATGTACTTTTACTACATTTTAAGGTAGTTTTAATAAATTCGTTAAAATACTAAGGAAATTTTAATTTGACTACTGTATACCGAATGAGTTATTGGAAATAGTTTTAATAAAGAAATAAAGAAGTTTTTCCCGAAAATATTTTTAAGTTTAGACGGAGTAGTTTCTTTCTTTACTGTACTTTTACTTTTACTACATACTTTTGTACTACATGTACTTTTACTACATTTTAAGGTAATTTTAGGAAATACGGTAAAATACTAAGGAAATTTTCATTTGACTACTGTATACCAAATGAGTTATTGGAAATAGTTTTACCAAAGAAATCAAGAAGTATTCCCCGAAAATATTTTTAAGTTTAGACAGAATAGTTTCTTTCTTTACTATATTTTTACTTTTACTACATACTTTTGTACTACATGTACTTTTACTACATTTTAAAGTAGTTTTAAGAAATATGTTAAAAGGCTAAGGAAATTTTAATTTTTATAACTAAAAGTTAGAAAACGTTGGAATTTTTTTATTTATTTGCATTCGTCATGGATAAAATAATGAAAAACGATACGAAAAAAAAACACAAAGGGAAAAATCATTGGAAAAACAACGCCGTCTAAAAAAGTTTAAGAGAAATGTAACAAAGATATGATGAAACAAATAAAACAAAGATAACATAGAAAAGTGAAGTTTGAAAATCTCTAAAACGCCAACGTTTTAGTCATTTTTTTTTCTTTCTCATTCTTTCTTTTGTTTTTCTTAGGATACCCGTATAGCAGAGGCTTTTTCTTTAAGAAAAAGTACGAAGGAAAGAATCTCTCTTTCAAGATTCTGCATAGAAATGATAATAAAAACAATAGGACTGTTACTGTGACAGCAGAGAAAGAAAGAAGCAAACAAAGAAAAGTAACGCTAATATTTTCCAGTCTTCTTGGAAAACGTGGGAAATGCTATAAAGAAAAACAAAAGAGATCCGATGTCTAAAATTTTTGTGCTTGAAGCCTTCAGTAGACTACAATCTACAATGTGATATAAATAGCGTCTTCGAGCACTGTTAAAAAATATTATGTTACAACAAAAACTAATTTCATCTTAAGAGGTAAGATACATCAACATATCTGTAGATAAAAAGTAAAGAGCACTGTCACAAATTTATAAATTTTACAGGAAATCTTAATAAAGATTAAAAAACAACAACAAAACAAAAACAGATTAGGTTGAGTTGGGCCGTTAGTAATGTAAAGCTTTATAAACGTTTTTGAGGTTAACTTGAGGGAAGACGGGATGCCTGTTATTATACGAAATAAACAGAAATAAGATGTTTTATGTCCAAATGGGTGTCTTTACCTTAAAACCATGTTGGTTCATTATGGCTTTTTCAATTCTCTAAATATCTCAATTTTAGGGAATGGAGGTAATGCTTTTATCATACAAAATATCATAGGTGAACACACATCTTTACATCTATTAGATTGACTGATAATATACATGGTGATTCTACGATTATGCGATAAACTTTTAAGGGTGGTACAGCCTTCTACAACGTACTTTATTTTTTATAGGGATGCATGTTCTGAAGTAAAACTATGGGGCACGTGTGAATTCGTTTCTCAACTATCCATTGCGGATGAAAGCGAACGCGAAATTCCTGGCAATTTATGAACTATTCGCGAAACATTCCTTCAAAGTTACTAAGCATGGGTTACTATCAGTGGATGACTATTTTGAGTATTTGCTGTAAACATTGCTGAAAAGAAGCACTTTGTGTTGATAATGGAAATAAACAATGTTTACACATCTATATGCCATTTTCTTTTATGTCCGTACTTCATTGCATCATTTTAGACCATACATTCCTATACAAAAATGTACGTTTTAATAGGCTGTACCATTTCTCACAGTCTGTTACATGGCAGTAGCATCCTGTGTATATCCAACCAAATCCTGTTGAATAGCTATCAGCCGTACATATACACACATATACATGTATGTAATACTTCAATTTATTACATATTCATACCCAGTATGAAAACTTGGCATAAGTTAAATACAGAATACATTGATGAATCAGATAGGCTTTCGGGACAATACAAAGCTTTAATTAAAAAAAAGCACTACTTTAGTCGAAACAATCAAACTATGACTTCTGTATCATTTTCAGTTTTAAAGGAACTCTGGAGAGGGAATTGATACCACAAGGCAATATATACACAAAAAGTAAAGAGAGCGATTCTCACGGCGGTTTGTAATGTAGGTTTCCAAAAGATATGATTTAGCTTACAAGAATACAGCATATTACAAGAATACAGCAGAACTGAAGTCGGAATCCACAGGCAAAATCTGTGACTCATACATCTGTCCTTTAAATTATGAATAAAAGTAATCTTCCAATTAGAAAAAAAATGAGTTTCGAATTCAAAATAGTTGATTTCGTGCTAATTTCTAGCATTAAATATGTATTAAATAGTCTGTGTGTTTGTTATCTTGTATTTATTTAGGACAACAGAGAAAAATTTACTATATTTACTTTTATCACAAACTAAAAGTTTCATAAAATAGAGAATGATATCACGGATTGGTGAAACATACACTAAAAATTATTTCACTGGAACAGGAAAGACAAGTCGCTTTTTTTTCCAAAGAAATAAGAAAAACAAAAGGCTTCCCTTTTGAAGCTAGCAACAACCAAGAATAAAAATGGACGGCTCTCCGTCGAACGTGAAATCATTACTTTACCAAGACTTAAAAAGGTTGCCCGCCTACAATCTATGTCACAGGTTCATAAGCGATTGACTTTACCCGTAAAGCATCAAAATCCCTTTTTAAAAAAGAAATAGGGAATGAACTCACAATGTCTGTAATGATAATAATAGAAAAAAAGAAAGACTGTGGACAAGTACAGAAAAAAATCCCTCCACGATACGTAGGGAACGAGATGAACGAAGATGAAATGAAACCAACAAACACAAGCGAAGAAAAGTGAAGTTTGAAAATCCCTATAACACCAACGTTTCGATTTTTTTTTACCTGCTGTTTTTTCCCGATTTTTTGTATACCTAAGAGTATTTTTTTCAAAATGTTCGAGATGAGGAACCTTTTGTTTTTAAGAATATTCTAGAGAGAGAGAGGGGTATATCTTCTTCAAAATTTTACCTAAGAAGTAAAAAACAATGTCTTCTGTTGTACGAGGAGTAGGGAATGGAAAAAAACGGACAAGATAGAAAAAAAAGACACTCTTCCACATTCTGGAAAAATGTGGGAAACGCGTAAGAGAAAGATAAAAAAATGAATGAATGGAAAAAAGGCCGCGGTGTTCTGTAGATCTAGAGTTTTGAAAGTTTTTCCTGTTTTTTTTTTCTTTTGCGAAATCTCCAACAAGGAAAGATTAACATGTGTGTTAGCTGCATCTTTACGATAAAATTATAAAATCGCACAAAGTAAACATATTGATTAATATTTATTTCATAGTTCATGTTGTTTCAATTAAACAGTAAATCAATAAAATTATTGAAAATATACAACTAAAAAGTTACAAATTTTTTGTACTTAGTTTTTATATATTTTAGTGTGCTTAGTTTGGATAAAACTGAAAAAGCAACATTTTAAAGCTAAAACATTTCTTATTTTTATTCTTGTGTTATGAGTGTTAAAATAATACAATGAGAATATTAGTTGTGGCATTGAGACTTATTTAATCCTGTAGTTTTGGATAGAGCATAAGACGTTTTGGTAGTTTGAGATTTATAATCCAAGGATGTCAGTTTTGATCTCCCAAGATGTCCAAACTTCTTGCTCCTCTGAGAAAGTGTAAGGCATATTTCATGCTGTAGTTTTGGATAGAGCAGGAGATGTTTGGGTAATTTGAGAGCTATAGTGTACATCAGGTTTGATTATATCCAAACTGTCTTCTTGTTCTCTCTGATAAAGTGAAGACATATTTCTTGCTGTAGTTTTGGATAGAGCATGAGCTGTTTTGGTAGTTTGGAAGCTATAGTTCAATGACTTTAGGTTTGATCTGGACAAATATCCAAACTGTCTTCTTTTTCTCTGGAAAATGTAAGACATATTTCCTCCTGTAATTTTAGATAGAGAAGCCCAGTGCCGTTGATGTAGCACCTCTCACTGACGATACACAAGTCCGAGGTGCGATCCTTAGGCTGAGCTAGGTTGACTTAGCCTTTCATCCTTTCAGTGGGTAGACAAACTGAAGACCAAGTGACCTTACAAACTAAATACTGGAAGTTTCGTGTCAGGTTGATCACCTAAGCGGGACATATGCTTTTTACCCTAGGATATTTTGTTTCAAACCGGAGGTTGGCACCGTAGGCCATGTCTCCACATAGTCTGTACCACCAGGGAGTTTAGTTCAGTTTTGGATAGAGCATAATATATCCTGATAGTTTGACAGATTCAGTTCAAAGATACCAGGTTTGATTCAGTCAGGTGTCAAAAATCTCTTCTTGTGTTCTCTGAGAGAGTGAAGTCAAGAGGCAAGAAGAGAGGTGCGAATTCAGGAAGGAAAAATAATTACCGTCCTCAGGAGGATTTCAATTAGTGGTTCAGACAAAGTGAGTCCCACCCATCTGTGGCTGGTGAAAATACCCTTTTTATTCAAGGTAAATTTAGGGTACGATAAGGACCAACTGTCGTTCTTTTGGGCAAGAATTTATGGTAGGACTTGTGACTGCTTAGTACAATCGAATTCTATTTTCAACAAATAGTTCTAAATGTTTTGTCAGTAGTGGAACTAGGGAATTTAAAATTAATAATCAAATTAAATAATGTAGCACTATATGTTAAAAAAATACAATCAAGCATTCAAAAATCAATCAAGTATTCTCACAAATATTTTTTTCATTTTTTACTAATATAAATTTGTCAATCAAATTTTGAGTTGCACACTAGTTTTTCTCAAATTTTAATAATTTAATTTTAAAAACAAGTCTTCGTTTTTTAATATACATGCACTTTATGACCTATCCGCTTAACAAGCACTCACACTTTCGACCAATCGAGTTTCAACATGCATTAAAACTCGATTGGTCATTCACGAATGATGACACACGTATTAACCGTAATATACGCATTCTATGTACTCATCAGTCAGTTTCATTTTTCCAATCAGTCACTGTGCAAATTCATTATTTCTTCTTATACATTTGTAACTCTAAAACAGTATAAATATCAACGAAAAGAAAAAGCATGGTATTATCTAGGGGAAAATTTCAGGAAAGGGCTAGAAACAAAAGAAAGCTATCAATCTAAATACTGAACATTTTAATAAATTTGAACATGAGATGAGTGAACAGTTGAGGTGATTTACTGTCGGTAATTGAGAACTAATTTCTTTTGCGAAGCAGCTCTTTCCTACCTGAGAGCGACAGTGAGAATGTATCATACTATCGGACTGTGTATCGGTGATAACAAAGTGTGTATTTCGAAGGCGATTCTTCGTATGAGTGAAATAATTTTACCAACAATAGTGAGGAAGTAAAACTCCTGAGTCATAGAGAGAAATTTATCAAAATAAAAACATTACGAAACAAATCACACGGGTGTCCTTTCGACTGTTAAATTTAAGACATCCACTATTGAAAATACAACTTCCGTTCCGTCGTCTTCACCTTTCTTACCATTACTACTTGAAATAAATTGGTGATATATGCATAGGTATGTTTATGACTTAATTTGATGTTTGTTGTGCGATTCTTTTAATTTTATAACTCTCCTATACTCCCGACGTAAGCTTGCCGCTTAACTACGTAGCCGTCATAACGGAACTCGGCCACAAAGAGAGAAGTATCTCAATAATATATATCATAGTTTGTATCTTGGAATCACTGCTAGAAAATGGGGAATGTGAGACTAAAAGTTGGAAAATTATAATCCACTTTGACTGATATCAAGAATGGAGGTCAGTGTGTAAATATCTAAAATCTATATGTACAATAAGTATTGTTTGTAAAAATTTCTTCTACTTAACAAAAAAAAAAAGATAAAAAATGCATTAAAAAATGAAAATTTTCCTTGATATTTTAGCTATACCGCTTGCACAGAGAGGGCGATGCTAGTTAAAAATCGCTGCAATTGGGATTCGAATTATGAACGACTACTTGCGTGTTCCAAAAAAATTCTATTTTTCCTCTCCAATCTTTTTTTTTTTTTTTTCGTGTGTGTGTGTGTGTGTGTTTGGGATTAACTATTGTATTGCCACAGGAACTGAACCCATGTGCAAAATTTCAGATCTCTAGTTAGTCAGGAGTGTTGTTAAAAATTGATTTCAAAATATCAACTGATATATAAGTAAAAAATAAATAAAATAAAAGTGATTAAAAGGGAAAGAGGAAACAAAAAATAGGGTATCGCTGATCTAAATTGAATAGATTTTACGGCGTATCGTCACGAATCCATCAGATTAGACCTACTAAGCGAATATGTAAAATAAAATAGCTCATGGTATTGTAATATACATCAGAAAAATAATATATAATATAATAAAAAACTTGCAAATTCAGTGCCATACATGAATTTGATATCATAAAATTACAGTATAATTTACTTATTACTATTCTATTATATTAGAAAAAAAACATATTTTTCTGTTATTTAAAAAGAATTTAAGATTTTTATAAAACTTAATTTAATATTTCAATACACCTCTCCTTGCAGCCTCTTTCCTTTCACGTGTTAAAATCCCGAATCCATTTTTTTGTTAAATTCACATAAAGAGAGCTTAATTAGCTCGGTAATTTTCACAACAATTGGTTTTTGTTTAGCATGCAGCTTGTGCGTTAAGATATACACGAGCAAGTAGATTGAAAATGCCTCCAAAGTTTCGTTTCGTGCGCTGCTAACACCAAAATCTACGATACGAATGTAACACAATGACAGAACTAGATGAAATATAGAGAAAGCTTGGCCATGATAGACGAGCCAACTCCCTACAAATAGCAGTGACTTTATAGAAGCATAATCGCCTTTTAATATATCTCTAGGAAAGGAAGGAGCTTAATGAAGGAAAGAGTTTCCGAGCAAAGAGGCAAGATCATTAGCAGTGAGCTTGTGTTAATTGCTTTTAAAGCGGCAACGATTTAGCACGAGATGGTAAGCGCGGGTATTTGATTTCGCTCGGAGGGTTATTAAAAGAGCATGATAGGGAGAACGGAGTGACCATCGCTGAGGTCAGTAAATTAAATGACGCTTTAGGTTCGTTAGGATGCATTCAGAAGGATCGCCGAATCCAATCCCTTAATTTCAAGTATTGATTTCTTCAAATTTCCCGAATCGATTTGTCAAGCTGGGGAAAATATTTCGTGCTCTGGTTTCGAGGGTATTAGTGTGAGATTTCAAATGGGTTAGTTATATAAATTAAATTATAACTAGTTTTTATCGGCAAGTCTCGCTTTGAGCCATTTTGGGTAAGGAATAGATTAATATGTTCATTATAGCAGTTAAAGGTAACTGTATAATTGAACATGTTCATTGATATAAGTTAAAGTACGTAATTAACAAATAGCAAGTAAAATAATTTATTTCTTCATATTTTTAAAGTTAGAATAATAAGTTCTAAATCAAGAGTGATTCATATAGAAATGGAATTTTAATAATATTTAATTACTTTAAGGTATCCGTGTACGTTCGAGAGCTTTTTACTTTAAACGTAGAAACTAGTTCATGTTTTTACATTTTTAGATTTATTTTTTATATTATCATAGATAATTTCACCTAAAAATTTATTCCTGGAAAAGTTTTTATAAAATTTATAATAAACGAAGAAAATTTAGTAATAAAATCGGGTTTTTTCTAAAGGTCTAATTTTTTAATAAATTAAATTATGTCAATATTTTTTGATACAACACATTTCTTGTACACTGGACTAGTGAATCACCTAAAATCTTTGCTTAATTTGCATTTAATAAAAAACTTTGGTCCTTCAAAATCATACACATTGAATTTTTAACGAATTTTCATTACCTTTATATCTAACTATGACTGTAACACCAATAAAAATTATCCAAATTTAAAGCTTTTAGGTCATTTACTAGTAAATACTATCAAAAGCATTCATAATAATTTTCAACAAAATATTTTAAAAACTTTTTGAGGAATCATATTTCAAGTTTCAACATTTTATTAAAAATACCGTACTGAGAAAAACGCATTTGAAGTTTATGAAAGCAACTTTAACTGTTAAAAAATTAAAATACATGTTTAAAATTCCCCACACTTTCTTGCTTCAAAACTTTCTAATTGCCATCTTGCTAATTATTAAAAATACAAGAAAAATGTTTAAATTAATCTTCATAAAAATTTAAAAAGTTTTGTCCAAAAAATGCTCTTTAAAAGGCTTTAAATTCACAACTTCTGGTTCCGAAGTCGTTACTTCCGTTTTGTTTTGACAGTTGTCACTGATGTTTAAACAACTGTAACTTTTCTTTAAAATGCCGTAGAGACAAACACAAAAACAGATTTAGAAGCCTAAAAGTTGAAATTTTACAATAGAGAAATTAAAAAAAAAATGATTTTTGGCAAAAAATAACGTTTTTAACGTAGACGGATACCTTAAGTACACTGAAGGAAATTTCTGTTAAATTGAAATTTAAATATCTAGTTATAAATAATTTGAGCAATGTCTGTGAAAATGTTTGTAAACTAATTAATTCAAAACGTACCAAATTGTAACTGACAAACACTATTCTTTATGCAATATGTATTTTTTCTCCGTATTAAAAGGTAGTTCATTGTTAGTTAGCTCTAACTGACTAAGGAGACCGAAGGAATGTATCATTTGTACCACGTTAACTTGAAATTAATTAGAATTATTTATTATAAAATTATAGTTAAACACCGATTATTTTACTAAGCTTTTGAAAAATGTGTATTTTTAAAAAATTTCAAAACGATGCCGATAATAGACATCAACATCCAAAACCATAGTTTTTCAGGACATATAATGTTGTATCACTTGTAATATACAAGCGTATATATCATATGCCATGTACAGGACAGTCAAAGGATTAGAGATCTTTAACATATTTTTTATCATTTTTTTTCTATTACATCACTATTGAATACACTTGGCAGCTCACTAGTTAAGCTGGTATTACACAAAACAACTTCTGAAACAAGCAACTGTTTCTTTTCATTTTTATTACTCTTCCTGGATACAGTTTATTGTAGGGTTGCTGTATCTGAATTTGTTGCAACTACAGAACGATAAATTTATTCTTACTTCAGCAATTTCAATAATAGTAATTTTCGTTACTCAACTCCTTTCTTTTTTATTTACAAAGTACTTTCTGTACCAACCGTGCCTTTTTTCACAAATTAATTTTATTAATTTTGTAAATAGGTTGGGATATAGCGAACAAAATCTTTGCTGCCTTCAAGTTACTTATAACAGGGTTCAACTTTATTTCTTTTTATAAAATTCAATTCAACTTCCGCTTAAAAAAATTAAAAATAAAAAAAAATTGTGTACTAAAAGTATTGCAAGAAAAATAAATTACATAATATAAAAAAATGAAAATAAATGAATCTTCCATTATGTGATATCACGAAACAAAATGTTTAAATTTTATCACATAAAATGGAATCATTTTCTTACACAACATATAATAGGGGTGATTGTTCAACATCTTAATTATTTAAATGCATTTAAGCATGTTTGTCTTAGACATATTTTCTCATTCAGTAAATATAAACGTATAAGTTTGTATAGAAACCAATACATAAAATCCAAATTAATAAGCAAAGGATCACGAGAGTCCAGGCTGTATACTGAAAAACATATAATTTACTTTTATGTCCATTAACTGGAAAAAAATGTTAGTTATTTTTCTTAGCTGTTTAAAGAGGCAGAGTAAACTTTAAATATAGTTTTATAAACTTTCAGATACATTGAACTGCAATTTCGATGCACAAATGATACTTATTCTAGATTTGCTAGTAGAGTTCATAGATAAATTTTCAGACATTTTATCTTTTTCAACCTGTACAATCAAAAAACGCATTGATTTAAGTGCTTTCTTCAGATACCATAACTACGGTACATATATAGTTATATGGATAAAAAATCAATTAAATTACGTGATTTATATTTATTAATTATAAGTTGTTAAAAATATATACAAATAATTTAATGTATACCACTTAGTAATACAAATTCGTGATTAATAGCTTTAGTTTTTATGTTATTTGCAAATAGAGACAGTAATAATTAAAGAAAAGTCTTTCATTTAGTATTGAGAATTTAGTAGCATTTAATAAAAAAGCGTTTTTTAAAAAAATGTTTTAGATGTTTGAGAATAGTGACTCAAGCCTTATTTTACACATTCTGTTTTTTACTGGTTAGCATGTATCATACTTATAACATCTGTACATAAATAAGATAAACATAAATTTATGTAACGAATTACCTTAATTTACCCTTATTCTCATATAATAATAGCCTAAGTTATCTGTCCGTCTGTCCTCGAATTTATAAGCGTTTGGACCTGGAATCGATAGAGGCATCTATAGTGGGTTCTTGATGAGTTAGGGTTAGCAAAATTCAGAGCGAGTAAAGTTTATCTTCTCCTAAAATATTCATCCGATTCTAAAATAAATTGGTATAAATATGCTTTATAAATATGCTATATATATATATATATATATGTTATAAGACGGACTTTACGATGGGTGGTTTCAGTCATGGCCCATAAAATGACACCGTTTTAGCTAAAGACCTTTATTAAGATAACGTTGGAGGACGGGTTCCTACTTCATCATAGGGACAGGACAAACTGAGGGGTCAGCTCAGTGTTGCCAACCTTCACAGGCAAAGTTATGGATTCTAGGTCCTAAAATTATGGCATTGGCTTATAAATTATCTTACATTTTTGTAATTAATTCAAAATAGTGTTAATAGAGGACGCTTGTAGGATATATTTTTAATCAATTGAATCTTAATATCAGATAGATTTTAAAACTGTGGAAAAACATAAAAATGGCAGAATTTTTATTATTTACCATTGTGTAACTTTGTAGCCGATTATTATTTAATAATCGGTTTAATTACTAAAAATACCATATTTTAGTGAAAACTGCAATAGAATAAGTAAAATGCAAAATTACTTCTAATTATCCATAATTATGTAATCATTAAAGAAATATCTCCAGTATAATCGTGAATATTCAGTAATTTTGCATTTTGTGTTTTGTGTATTTAAGGATAACAGTGATTTAAATAATTTTAAATAACTAACAGATAAAAACACTGGTCATAACCATTTTTAAAATTCTTTATTTTATATTAGTTTCAAATAATATCACACATTAGTACCTAGGTCATATTTAAGTTCACAAATATACATTTTTTTTTATAATTGACACTTTTCCATCTATTATTACACATTACAGATGGCCTTTCTCGACTTCTGTTAAAGGATTATTTACTTTTACTTAATGAAGAAGCACCTCAAAACACGCTCCTTAAGCTGCTCTAAAATCTACAACAATAATTATTTGATGGGAAAAAGTGATAAAAAAATTAATTAGACATTCTCAATTTTTTGATATTGCAGTTAAATTACCTGTTCTTTTAATTCTCCATTAGTCTACTTTTGGTTTATCGTACAAATCAGAAAATTATCGTACAGTTTTTCAAAATTAGGTCACATAATTTTGAGATTATTTTTCATCGTACAGAGTCCTAAGTTGTCGTACATATACGATAATTATCGTATGGTTGGCAACACTGGGTCAGCTAGCATGAAGTAAAAAGGCCCTTAACACATGGTCAACATCTGTGGGAAAATGTCTAGAAAAATCAGTCTCCAATAGCGTGCATCTCCTTTTTGTTTGGGATTTTCCTAAATTGTCTGCTAGTACAGTTATAATTGGTTAGATCCCCTTATCTGAGGGCGTAAACTATAGCCCCAATCGTTAATTTAGGTTAGGGGTTAAAAAGGGGAAAGAAAAAGGAAGCGGGAATTTTTATCCCCGGACTTAAGGTTTGAAAATCCCTCAGAATTTTTCGGGGTGTCTTAGGACTTTATTCAAAATGCCTATACTAGTTTCCCTACCAATTTTACTTTTCCTGACATATATATATATATATATATATATATATATATATATATATATATATTTATATATAAATATATATATATAAATATATATAAATATATAATAATATATAAATATATATATATATATATATATATCTATATATATATATATATATACACAGTCAAACCTGTCTATCTCGAATCTCTTGGAAGTAAAAAAAAAAGGTTCGAGA
>CM063511.1:120215694-120228194 GCA_032207245.1 Pardosa pseudoannulata
AGCAGATAACGGGGAAGGAATTCCCAAGTCGAAGGTCGACTTCCTAGCAAAAAAAAAAAACAAAAAAAAAAAAAAAAAAAAAAAAAAAAAAAAAACCCTTTAGACACGGAGATACGAGCGATCCTTGAGCGGCCAGGCTCTATCAAATAGAAGCCTCGAGAAGAATAAAAGCCTCCCTTTCTAGTACTGTCCTCCCTTTTATAGCGGCACTCGCTCCCTTTTCTCGGTCCTTCGAGAAACTTCCAGAACCAGGGTGACGTAATCTTGCGGTTGCTCCCCAAGTCTCGGATCAGCTGTTTTGTTTCCAGATGTGGTCGAAAGGCAGTTTCTCAGATCCATCAACTTAACCAACTTAATGGCCTTTTTGTAACCGCTAATGGGCGGCAAGTTGCACTCTAATTATGTACACTCTTTTCACAGCAACGTTCCATTCAACAGGTTTACAATGCCCAGACGATGAGGAGCCGGCAACGAACAGTTTTCAATTAAGGTGCTTAGACCACCTGGTTCTATTCGAGGCTAATCGTGAGTCCACGGCGAAAGGTCACCTTCGGGCTCCTCGTTCTTTTGGGGTCATGTAACGGATCGTTACAATATATATATATATATATATATATATATATATATATATATATATATATATATATATATATATATATATATATAACAGTAAAAATTAAGGATAGTCAAAATTCGAAATTATAAGAGTGAAATCATTTTATTTGTGGTTTTGGTTTCGGGTCTTTCGCAAGATGTTTGTTGGACTGCTTCCTTCATCTATGGGTTTTGCTGAGTCGGCCAAGAACGTGGAGAAATTTGCGTCATCTGGTTGCAATACTTTTATATATCCAATGTCTTCGAATCAGAGCTTCCAATTACGGCCTGTTTTGATGGTCACGTGACAGGGCGAGAGACCTTATTATATTAGATGATGGGAGGTGTATTTACTTTATACGTGAGAATGTTAATAGATTCGATGCTGGTGTGCTGTCCAGTTAACTTGTAGGAAAAAATGTGTGGCCGTAAGACCTAAGATCGTAGGACGTACGAATTCCTGGATAAAAATTAAAGATGATGCTTTCGACTACCTTACTGTGTTTGTTGTGATTGGCGACGAACACCTGAATATGTTATATATATAAATTTGAATTTGATAATGAATAATAAAATCAAGGTTTAATGATGCTGTGTCTCACCAGCAGTACCCCACGAACATGATTAAACAAGAGTTGTTGCTGAAATATTATCTTATTCATCTGAATATCTGGGTTATTTCTTAATTCAAACTTTACGATACCTATACGCATACAGGCAGTTTGCATTTTAAAAAATTGTTCTGCGACTTTTCTTACTGTCGAAATCTTTAAAGAAGGAAATATATGTTTCACCTTTAAAATAAATATTTTCAGTTTTTATTCCGGAATCCTAATGCGGGGCTTTCTTAAGTGTTCTGTTCAGATGCCACTCTTGTTAATAAGCCTACAAAATATAAAAATTACTAACAAATTAATGGAAAATATATGTGATTAGAGTTAAAATACTTTCCAAGTTAAATTATCATTTATCTTTATGTCGTAATGACGGTAACTGTGTGTGAAGGAAAAAAATTAAGACCAAAATAATTTTCAGAATTAGGATCTCTCTTTCTAAACCAAGGCAAATATAATGCACAATTTAGAAATTTAGATTTAAAGAATTCTCGTTATGTTGCTTCTAAACAATTTTTTTTCTCATTTCATCATCTATATATACCAATCTTACCCTAGTTCTCTCTTTGGAAAATTAGAGTTTGCTTTCATTGGCTATCATAATTCTACAGTAGTGAAATGACTTCCCAAGAGCTTCAACCATAATTTTGATTCTTTATTTTTGTCTTTAATTATACCACAAGTTTTAATCGTTTTTTAATTTAATTTATAAGGTTTGATCTCACAAAGTTCGTGGAGTATTGAACAAACTCGAGAGGTTCAATATCATTGCATTAAAAGGACAATATCTTCAACTGTTGCTGAACTAGTACATTCATTGGCTATCATAGCTCTACAGGAACGGAATGACGTCTCAATAGCTTCAACCATTATTTCGCCTCTTTTTTTTTTCTATAAGTATACAAGCTTTAATCGTTCTTTAATTTTAATTGACATGTTTTGATCTCACAAAGTTTGTAGAATATTGAATAAACTTGAGGGATTACAATATAATTGCATTAGAAGGACAACAACTTTTACTGTTGCTGAACTAATATATCCATTGGCTATCACAGTTCTACAATAATGAAATGACTTCTCAGGAGCTTCAACCATAATTTCTCATCTTGTTTTTAAGTATACAAGTTTTAATCGTTGTTTAATTTTAATTGACATGGTTTGATCCCACAAAGTTTGTGGAATATTGAATAAACTCGAAGGATTACAACATAAATGCATTAGTAGAACAACAACTTTTACTGTTGCTGAACTAGTACATCCGTTGGCTATCATAGTTCTATAGGAACGGAATGATTTCTCAAGAGCTTCAACCATAATTTCGCCTCTTTTTTGCCTTTAATTTTACAAGCTTTAATCGTTCTTTAATTTTAATTGGCAGTCTTGATCTCAAAGTTTGTGAAGTATTGAATAATCTCGAGGAGTTACAGTATAATTCTATTAGGAGGACAACATTTTTTACTCTTGGTGAACTAGTACATACATTGACTATCATATCTCTACAGGAACGGAATGACTTCTCAAGGTCTTCAACCATAATTTCACCTCTTTTTTGTAATTGACATGGTTTAATCTCACAAAGTTTGTAGAATATTGAATAAACTCGAAGGATTACAATATAATTGCATTAAGAGAACAACAACTTTTACTGTTGCTGAACTAGTACATCCATTGGCTATCATAGTTCTACAGGAACGGAATGACTCTCAAGAGCTTCAATCATAATTTCGCCTCAATTTTGTCTTTAATTATACAAGCTATACAGAACGATTTAATTATACAGAACGATTAACGTTCTTTAATTTTAATTGACATTGTTTGATCTCACAAAGTGTGTGGAGTATTGAATAAACTCGAGGGACTGCAATATAATTGCATTAGGAGGACAACCTCTTTTACTGTTGCTGAACTAGTACATCTATTAGCTATCATAGTTCTAGAGGAACGGAATGATTTCTCAAGAGCTTCAACCATAATTTTGCCTTTTTTTTTTGTCTTTAAATATATCACACGCTTTAATCGTTCTTGAATTTTAATTGGCAGGCTTGATCTCAAAGTTTGTGAAGTACTGAATAATCTCTAGGTGTTACAGTATAATTGTATTAGGAGGACAACATTTTTTACTCTTGATGAACTAGTACATACATTGGCTATCATATCTCTACAGGAACGGAATGACTTCTCAAGAGCTTCAACCATAATTTCGCCTTTTTTTTTTGTCTTTAAGTATTCAACCTTTAATCGTTATTTAATTTAATTGACATAGTATGATCTCACAAAGTTTGTGAAAAATTGAATAAACTCGAGTGGTTATAATATAATTGCATTAGGAGGACAGCATCTTTTACTGTTGCTAAACTTGTACATCCATGGGCTATCATAGTTCTACACGAACGGTATGACTTCTCAAGAGCCTTAACCATAATTTCGCCTCTTTTTTGTCTTTAATTATACCACACGCTTTAATCATCCTTTAATTTTAATTGCTATGTTTTCGTGGAGAATTGATTAAACTTGAGGGATTGCACTATACTTGCATTAGGAGGACATCTTCCACTGTCTCCGAACTAGTACATCCACTGGCTGTCATAATTCTACAAGAATGAAACGACTTCCCAACAACTTCAACTATAATTTGACCTCATTGTTGCTCTTTAAATATACAGCAAGATTTATTAAAACTTGTGCATGAGCTACGATAGCAAATTTTCCCTTCGACCCCCTCTCCCCCTACACACGCTAACAACGAAGAACTCCTTCTGAAGCTTTTTCCTAATTTAAACATACAATGCATTTGCCCGACTAAAATGACTTCGTTTTTGTCTTCTTAATTCTCTATTAAATCCTTTTTATTTTCTATATAATAACTTTGGCTTTCATGTCCAAATTTCTATAAAATATTGCTTCGATTTTAATTTTTTTTATTTTGAACTAGTGTGTTCTGTTTATATTTTCCAGCTAACACAGAACTTTGTTAACAAATTTTAATCGTGCATACATCCTCAATAATAATATAAAAAATATTAATTCATAAAAATTAATAATTTTTTCAATGTTACCCAGTGTAAAACAAGACACGTAACACTTTTTTATCACCTTCACCTTCCTGAAGAGTGATATGAAAACCTTAAAAAATTACTTCGAAGGAAAACACGAATTCTTTGAAGAAATTACAGCAAAAGTTCAGATGGTATTGACAGTAGTATGATATGTGGGATGTCACAGCAGGAAGTGTGACATCCTTGCCTTTAATCACAACTGAAAAATCCCTTTTTATTCTTTGAAGGTATGGGTCTGAAATATTTAAGAATAAAATGAGCTAATTTTCAGGACTTTAATGTAATGTGATATTCTAAGGATTTTCGAAATGTAATTCTTTAAATCTTTGCTTCAATACTGGTAGTATTTTTACGGTGTTGAAGGACTTTTATTTAAATTTGCATGAATTTTTCTTTAATCAATTAATATGTCAAGAAAAATGTAAAAACAGCCCTTTATGTAACTTTGAAAAATTAAAAAAGTAAAAAGAAGTATAACTAAAAGCAAGGAACTAAAGTACTGACGTCCATGTGATTTAATTCAGAGCAGCTTTTCTTATCAAGTTAAAATTTAAATAACTTTTTTTCAGAGTTTTTTTTTAATCCAGAATTCTATGCATTACTTTGCTAAATAATTCTATTAATATGTAAAAGTTAAATTTTTATATAGGTTTACTATGATGCATAGAATAAAACCGTTCCTAGAATCAGTCATAAGTAACTTATTTCTTTTACATAATCTATTGATTCCCTGTTTTTTTAACATACAAATATTATGCAGCAATAAAAATTATCTAGGTATGAAATTAATTTTTTTTTACTTATAGTCCCAGTAACATGTCCCAGTGCCACAGTAACAAAAACTAAATTTGAGCCGACATACTAATAATTTTTGCAGAACTTTTAGGCTAATAAATTTGGATTAAAATCCCATTTAAAACGAATTTTTTTTACATAATCTGTTGATTCCCTGTTGCTATAATATACAAATATTATGCAGCAAAAAAAGTTATCTAGGTATGAAATTATTTTTTTTACTGATAGTCCCAGTATCAAGTCCCAGTGACAAAAACCAAATTTGAGTCAACGTACCAATATTTTTGGAGAACTTTTAGGTTAATAAATTTGGATTAAAAATCCCATTTAAAACGAAATTTCTTTCACGTAATCTGTTGATTCCCTGTTGTTATAACATACAAACATTATACAGCAATAAAAGTTATCTAGGTATGAAAATATTTTTTTTACTGATAGTCCCAGAAATTTGGATTAAAATCCCATTTAAAACGAAATTTCTTTCACATAATCTGTTGATTCCCTGTTGTTATAACATACAAACATTATGCAGCAATAAAAGCTATCTAGCTATGAAATTATTTTTTTTACTGATAGTCCCAGAAATTTGGATTAAAATCCCATTTAAAACGAAATTTTTTTCACATAATCTGTTGATTCCCTGTTGTTATAACATACAAACATTATACAGCAATAAAAGTTATCTAGCTATGAAATTATTTTTTTTTACTGGTAGTCCCAGTGTCCCAGTAGCAAAAACTAAATTTAAACCGACATACTAATATTTTTTGTAGAACTTTTAGGCTAATAAATTTGGATTAAAATCCCATTTAAAACGAAATTAGTGGAACAAAATATGATCAAAGAATCCATTTATCATAATAGTTCATTAAGAAAAATGTTAGAAACTACCAAACAAAGTTTAGATTCCTCATAAAGAAATATTTAATTTACTGTCTGCTTTATATCAATAAAGAACATAAATTTAAAGTGAAATAATGAATGCCTTGCAAAACATTTTATTCAGACACTGAAAGAAACTACTACCAGACATTCCAAAATCAGACAAACTTTATCTTACTGCTTTTCCCCAAAATTCAACTCTTCCGATTAGAGTTGATTAATAATCATTCTCACTTTGCGTGTATTTAGATTATAGTTTAACCTTTGAAAATTCCTATATGCTTCGCACTCCGTCTCATGAATTGCTTTCATTAATCTTATGCCTCATTTAAAATTTATGTATGCTCTATAAAATTGTGATAGCTAAAGGGGCCGTAGTCATTTTGCATTTCGTATTATAATGCAACTAATCAAGTGAGAGGCTTTATTGGGGGATATAGTTTTTTTTTCAATATTTCTTCTCTAACTATATTTTGTAAGCGTAATAAAATGCCTCAGTGAACAAATTGCTACATATCTTTTATTTTTGAAATCTCAAAAGTCTTAATAAGCCTTTGTTGTTTAAACTCTAATTTTAAGACAAGACTGTACTTGCCATTTTAGATTAATCTCTCATAATGTTAATCTGTGGGGAAAATAAAATTTACTCTGACTGAATCGCATTTTAAAAATTAAAGTATATAAGTAGGTGTATATATATACACACACATATATATATATATGTGTGTGTGTATGTATGTATGACATGTGGCTTTTTACCTTATGTCGAAGCGTAGTTCCGAGCATATATTACAACCCTGCAGTCGTGGAACATACGACGAGAATGACAAAAAATAAAGACAAATGGAAAATTATTTAACTTTAATATTTCCTTAAAAACCGCCTCTCTCCCATTCTAATTCCTTTAAATCTTTTTCCCAGCCTCTAAATAGTTTAATCAAAGGAGTATTACCACTTAAAATTCTTCATAAATCTGTCTATCCTAAAAAGGTAAACTTTTTGTCTATTCAGCACGTCTCCTAGCTGTCGGCGGCAAATGGTTTCGCGTTTTGCTGATATTGCATTTAATTCGCTTATTAAGTTGTTTTTTACAGTGTAAAAATTCTTTCTGTCATCGCTCTTGGGTGGAGCTCTATTTGATCAGAGTGAGCCCTGTGTCTTTTCTTTGTCTGTCGTGAAGTAGAAAAGATGTGCGTTGTAGCTGCTCTGGAATAAAGTTTAAATTAGACTTGTGCTGTTCTCTGCAATGTCGGCCCGACCTCATCTTTATTACTGCTAGCTGTTGAGCTCTCTCCTTGTCAAAGAGTTTTTTAAACATTATATTAATTTTAACAGACATAAATTAAACATATCATTCAAGATTGCTGTTGTATCCCACGCAATACATACACACACACACACACACACACACATATATATATATATATATATATATATATATATATATACATATACATATATATATATATATACATATATGTGTGTGTACATATATATACAGACACACACACACATATATATATACATATATATATATATGTATATATATATATATATACATCTCTCTCTCTCTCTCTATCTATCTATCTATCTATCTATCTATATATATATATATATATATATATGTGTGTGTGTGTGTGTGTGTGTGTGTACTGCGTGGGATACAACAGCAATCTTGAATGATATGTTTAATTTATGTCTGTTAAAATTAATATAATGTTTAAAAAAGATTATACCACAATTTTCCGTAGAAAAAAGTTTAAACTATATACATTTGCCTTATGTTTAAGAAAAAAATAAAAAGGTAAAGTGAAGGCTAGAATCTCAGGGAACTTACTATTTTATCAGGTGCTATAATTATTTATTAAAATAATTCTTTAAATGCTAGCTAGCTAGAGGGAATTTTATGGGTTAACACTGAGGGGCAGCAATCCGATATGGCAGGTAAGACCCACTTTAAGCTTGAATACAGATTTCAGTTACTCAAAATCGTAATGAAACTAGATCTATGATTTAATAAAATTTATAACAGATATGCATCATAGAAGTAATAGTTATAGAAGTAGCTTTTTATTTTTTATTTATTTTTTTAACTCTAGATGCTTTATAAAAACGAGGTGTAATTTTCGAAAAATTGCTTTGATAAGCAAACTTTTATTTCATTATATTCACAATATTATGTAAATTGGCATCATTGGCTGCTTCTGTTAATCACTAATCATCTGTGCATCTGTGCATCTGTAAAATTTAATCACTAAGTGTTTTTTAAGTAGATTTCTATTTTCACCGTCTTTCTATTTGTCAAAACCTATTTTAAGAATGCATATTCCGAGGGAAGGTACTCAAGGCCCAGTCTCCGTCTGAAGTGCATTCTGTTGTGTCTCCTGAATTCGCTCCACTTAATTTTCTAGTCCAGTAAACGTTGAAATCTTTCACACGCGCACAGACACTGTGGCCAGTCACTCAGATAGGAAATTCTGTCAACGCCCAAGGTTGGAGCTCGATCCAAAGCTAATCATGTAAACCCCGTTACTAAATAGCTCACTTAACCATTATCTTAAGCAGCTTGTTTGGAGATAGGCAAAAGAACTCATTTATTGTGGATGGCAAGCGGGGACGGTGCTTCTGTAGTTTCACCGCGATTGATGCCTCTATAGGGACTCTCTTCGTTTGATACACTGATCTGAACAGTAGGGGTTGTCTACTTATTGAGAAACTATCCTCGATAATGTTGGTTTCCATGTATTATTAGAGGAATTATATCTGTAAAATAGAAATCGATTTTTACATTAAAAAAGGTCTTTGTTTTTATTTTCTCTTGTATATATTATAGGGGAAGTATTGTGATCTTCCAAACATTTGGACCTCGAGATTTTGATTATTCTTTATATTTTGGACCTCCTCCCTGAGTCTTAAAGTACAATTTTTATATCCATTTATGCTTGTGTGCGAGTGTATATGAACACAATAACTCGAGTACGTTTTGACTTGAGAATGTTTAGAGAAATCAAAATTGTAATACGTGCATTATATCAAAATTGTAGTTTTCTATCAACTTTGAGGTTATATTCGGTTACTAGACGGTATCCAAAGATATTATTTAAGTTCATAAAATAACGGGTCACCGTAGCTAAAAGATATATAATTTATGTGACAGTAAAAATTAAAAAAAACCTTTTTTGAACTATTTATGTCCCTTTGTGTGTATGGATATGATAATTCAAGTATTTCGAAGCCTAAATTGTAATACGTAAATTATAGCAAAATTGTATTTTTCTATCAACTTTGGGATTATATCCAGTTACTAGCCGGTATCCGATGCTATTATTTAAGTTCATAAAATAACGCGTACCGTAGCTGAAGTATATGCAATTTATGTGACAGTGTTCATAAATTTTGAAAAAATGAAAAAAAACCATTTTTTGGTACTATTTATGCCTTATTCTGTGTATGGATACGATAACCCCAATATGTTTAGAAGCCAAAATTGGAATGCCTACATTATAGGAAAATTTTAGTTTTTTTTATCAACTTAGGGGTTATTTCCAGTTATTAGCCGGTATCCGATGTTGTTTTTTAAGTTCTTTAAATAATGTGTTATCGTAGCTAAAAGACAAATATTATTTATCTGATAGTTCTTTTTTTTTACTAAGAAAAAAACATTTTTGGGGCCATTTATATCTGTGTGTCTCTGTTTCTGAACACAATAATTCGAGTATGTTTAGATTCGAGAATGTTTAGAGAAGCCAAAATTGAAATACATACATTGATCCTAGCAAAATTGTAGTTTTTTTTTTAAATCAACTTTCATGTTATTTCCAGTTACTAGCCGGTATCTGATACTGTTTTGTAAGTTCATAAAATAATATACTACCGTAGCTAAAAGACAATAATATTTATCTGATAGTGTTCTTACGTTTTTGTAAAAATGAGAAAAAAAACATTTTGGGGCGCATTTATATCTTTCTGTGTGTAAACACAATAATTTGAGTAAGTTTTGATTCGAAAGTGTTTAGAGAAACCCAAAATTGTAATACTACATTACAGCACAATCTTAGTTTTCTATCAATTTTGGAGTTATTTCCGGTTACTAGCCGATATCTGATGCTGTTACTTAGGTTCATAAAATAACGTGCTCCCGTAGCTAAAAGATATTATTTATGTGATACTGTTCATATGTTGTGAATAACTGATAAAAAAAACATTTTGGAACCATTTATGTCTCTCTCTGTGTATGTGTGTGGCCACTATAACTCGAGTATATTTTGACTCGAGTATGTACAGGGTCCAAAATTGGAATAAGCAAGTTTAAGTTATAGCAAAATTGGAATTTTCTATCAACTTTGGAGTTGCTTCCAGTTACTGGCCAGTAACCGATGCTTTTATTTCAGTTCATAAAATAATATACTAGCATGGCTAAAAGACAGGTATGTGAAAGTTTTCATTTTTTTGTAAAAGTAAGAACTAAAGCATGGCAATTAAAACAGTTAATTTTCTTTTCTGTAAGTAAAAGGCAAGCCGAGAAAGGGTAGTCCTGATTTTTAAGGGCAGAAATTGAATGCATCCCTTCCCAAATTCACTAATTGCATACAGCAAACAGTAAAGAAAGGGTATAAAATAGAATACGTAGTTTTTTAAATTCCTAAAATTATAAATTTAAATAAATACCTTAGACTGAATTACTGCAAATGAACTTTTTATCCAACAAACATATACAAAATATAAGATAAATTATCCTTACTCAATTAATTGAATTACTCAATTTCCTTATTCAATTAAGTATGGTGTTAAATTATATGTTGTAAAAAAATTACTATTGGATTTGGTTAAAAAATTATCCAGTTAAGGGGTTACTAGCTAAGCCAATAAGTTTATAAAATAATTTATTTATAACTACACTAGTACATATTCTACAAGTTTTATTTTTTTTATTAGTAGAAAAATATTTCTTATTAAGTATGGTATTAAATCATATGTTGTAAAAAATTACTATTGGATTTGGTTAAAAAATTAACCAGTGACGGGGTTACTAGTTAAACCAGTAACTAATTTATAAAATAATTTATTTATAACTGTACTATTATATATTATTTTACAAGCTTTATTTTTTCATTAGTAGAAAAATATTATTTCCTTATTAAATTAAGTATGGGGTAAAATCATATGTTGTAAAAAATGACTATTTGTCAATGGATTTTATAAAAAATTAACCAGTTAAAAGGTTAATCGTTACACCAATGACTAGTTTATAAAATTATTTATTTATAACTATACTATTGTATATTATTTTACAAGTCTTATTTTTTTAATAACAGAAAAAATATTATTTCTTTATTCAATTAAATATGGAGATAATATAAAATATGGTGTTAAATCATAAGTTGTAAAAAATGAGTATTGTATCTGGTTAAAATTTAACCAGTGAAGAAGTTACTAGCTATAAGAATAACTAGTTTATAAAATAATTTATTTATAACTTTACTATTACATATGATTTTACAAGTCTTATTTTTTTATTGGTGGGAAAATATTATTTCGTTATTCAATTAAGTATTGCGTTAAATCATGTGTTGTAAAAAATGACTATGATCAATGGATCTTATAAAAAATTAACCAGGTAAGGGGTTAATCATTACTCAGATAACTAGTTTATAAAATTGTTTATTTATAACTATATTATTGTATATTATTTTACAAGTTTCATTTTTTTATTAGTAGGAAAAATATTATTTCCTTATTCAATTAAGTATGATGTTAAATCATATGTTGTTAAAAATGACTATTGGGTTAAGTTAAAAAATTAACTAGTTAAGGGGTTACTAGCTAAACCAATAACTAGTTTATAAAATAATTTATTTATAGCTATACTATTACATATTATTGTATAATTCTTAATTATTTATTAGTAGAAAAAGTATTATTTCTTTATTCCATTAAATATCCATTGACTATTTGTCAATGGATCTGATAAAAAATTAGCCAGTTAAGGGGTTAATCGTTACACCAATAATTAGCCAGTTAAATAATTTATTTATAACTATACTATTAGATTTTATTTTCTAGTTTTATTTTTTCAATAGAAGAAAAATCATAACTTTAAACAAATATATATGTTGTTCACAAAGAAACACCTCTTTAACCTTAAATTTTGATCCGCTAAGATAAACCCATTTCCAAAAATATTCTTGACATGAGCCATTGAAATAATTATAAAATCACCGTATTACTGTTTCAACTGGTGTTCAAGAAGACGCCAAGAATTTCAAACTGTAATGGTGCGAGGTTTTTATCTAAAACTTTTATGTTTCTCTAATGGAACAAGTAGATTAAGCAAGAGCTAGCCACATTCATTAGCGGGGAGCCCTTGATGATATATTAACATGCGAAGCTTAGAATTTCCGCGCATCATAATTATCTGAGAATTTCATTATCCGCCTATCAGGGTCAGCACTTTTCTCATTCTTAATCATTATATTCTTTTCGGTTTTGTTTTTCAGTGATTTTATAGTTTAATGTCGAAAACAGCTGACGATAATATGGATAATACTGTAGGAATAAT
>CM063511.1:120230694-120275694 GCA_032207245.1 Pardosa pseudoannulata
TCAGATATTTTAATATCCCTTTTCAAAATCCCTCATTACTAATGTTAAAATGTAAAAGCTTCATTTTCCCTATTTGCTCTCCATATTAACAGGCTTCGAGAAATACATGTAAAATATTTATTACATAAACACATGGGACTAAACATCATATGCAATATTTTTTAGCTATGTGGGAATTTTGGTCAAGGAAGTCCTTAATTACTTCCGGTTTCCTTAAATGTGAAACATAGAGCATTTTTGTGTAAATGGATATATAATTAGTTTTTCGTATTTGTTCACCAAACTGTATCGTTGTCGTTCTGGTGAGTACACAAAACAATATTACCACCCACCTAACAGAAAATATTAGGTTTCTTACATGCGGGTAAACTTGGTGCTACTATATTAAGATTCTACTTTCCCCAATTAACTCCAAATGCTTTCTTTTTTAACAAAACAAATATATCTTGGACGATTTGGAAGGAGTCAAATATATTATTGAATGAAAACCTTATAGTATGACACCATCGTGTGCTTTTCGACCTGAAAATTATTATATACTAGCATATAGCCCGTCATATGAGGGGAAATTTTAAATTTTCCAGACTATAAAGTACTCTATGAGGCAGGCAAACAAATGGTTTGGTTTTTGGCTGAGAATTATCTGGTACATGCTCAGTAATTTGATTATCTTTACTGACCGCACGTTAGTTGCCAACTTTAATTTATCTTGTCATATTACATGATAGGACGGACAGTAGAGGTTATAATGTTGACAGTGATTATTTGGCGGTATATACGAATGATGTCCAAAATTTAGCGAATTGATTGCAAACCGTATGATTATGTGTAAAAAGCAAACACACAAACGAACAAACTTCTTAGTTTTCATAGATATATAACTTAAACGCTAGATATTTATTAGTCAGTGAAATAGACTGCTAGACTTTTATGAAAAGAATTTGTAGTTAATTACTGTGATAAAATTTTCGATGTAACAAAATCATGATTAAATTTAAAATTATCACATATGTACCTAATCTATTATTTAAGCCAAATATGAAAGGAAATTATTTACGTAATATCTAAGTTAAGCGATAAAACATATGAAAATAATGCAGACGATATTTAAATAATTTAAAATAACAAATGATTCAATGAGATGGTTAAAAGAATGGCGTCATAATGTTAGAGGAAAAAAATATTTTTACCTATTTATTATGAGTCAGTCTCACAGTCTTTCACTAAAGTCGTTTAACGGCGATTAATCTTGGTTTAAACGGAGAATTGTGTCTCACCATTGGCTAGAGCCATTTTTGTTGTTAGCCTTTAAACAACTTTAGTGAAATCGGCCCTAAGTGATAAATTGGTGAATTTAATCGACCGCTCTTAACCGAGGAGAATAAGGCTTGAAATAATGGCATTCAACGATCAAAAAGGAGGAAAGGGGGTGGATTTCGAACTCGCTTTGAATTTTGTTAACCCTAACTCATCAAGAGTCCAATATGGATGCCTCTATTCATTCCAGGTCCAACCGCTTTATAAATTCGAGGACAAACGGAGAGATATCTTAGGATTATTATATAGGGGGTTTTACTCTTAATGATAATCAACTTGTTAAAAAAACACCTTAACTCATGTTGGTATTCAAAACTTTCTGAAATTATAATAAAGAGAATCAATGTTATAACTAATTAACTTACACATGAAAAAAGTTAAATGACTAAGTGATTGTGATCGGAACCAAAGAAGAGACGGGTTTTAAAATCTGGACTCAATTTCACTTTCAAACTTAAATTAACTCAACTTGTGTTCAAAAGTTAAGCATAGTTTGTAAAATATTTAAAAATGTGAGTACATGGTCACCAGAATTGTACCCACCTGAAAAATTTCAAATTTCTATCTAACCAGGAAAGTAATAAAAAAATGTATTAAAAATTTCAACTGATACACAAATGAAGTTAAATAAAAGCGATTAAAAAGGACGAATGATTGCACAAAGACAAAAAATAGACATGTTTCTGAAATAAAAGATTATCGGAAGGCAGGAATCTCACAATGAAATGTTTCAAATTCTGCAGTGTGCCTTATTGTGTGATTTTAAAGGTTCCCTTCACCGAGGTTACAGGATGTTACCCGGCCACCAGTGTGAGGTCGACCAAGAATAATAGAAGTTCAGCAAGACCAAAATTTGGCAATACTTGTGCAACGTCAGAGGCATGATTGTGCCATAGAACTGGATTCAGAGCTCACAGCTACCACAGGAATACAAGCTTCGATTCATAGGAGATTCAGTTGTGGTGGTCTGTATGCTAGACGAACAGCAATTTTCATTCTCCTCACGCCTGTACATAAACTCGCTCTTTTGATCTGGAGTTTGGAGCATCAGTACTAGAGTTCAGTACTGGAGCATCAGTACTAACAATGCAACAATGTGATATTCAATGACGAGTCCCACTTTAGCCTAAACACATATTCTCACCGGATAATAATATGGTTAATTCATCAATCGCATTCCCGGAAGATTGCAAAATTTGATGCTCCAGCAGACGAAAGTTCAGCCTTGTTCCTTAATGGTAGCTAGGACACGTAAAAAGAAGTCAGTGCTTGCAATGTCCTCCAAATTCATAAAATTATTTGGAGATTACAGGTCAAGCCTCAGAGTGTATTCTGTTTGGTTCCTGCTTCTAAATTACGAGGACTCATCGTATTTGTTTCTGTTGTCCCTTGAGACTAATTTTGGCACCTAAATGGTGTTCTTGTCATGAAATAGCCAACAAAATGTCTCCGGCTTGGTAGTAGCGAATGTTGTAAAAAGTAAGTACCCTCACATTGAAAAATAAGAAAATATTTATTATTATTAGTGTGACTAAATGTATAGCTGTACTTTTATTTAGCTATTTTTCATACTCATTCCACAGCATTATTTTCGGTCGTTCCTCTCCCTTTCTCGTTTCCCTCCTTTTTTTTTCGAAAAAATTCTGAATACGGACTTGGTATTTATGACATTAACTAACAGGGTTCCCACGGTCCTTAAAAGTCCTTAAGAACTCCTTAATTTTAGCTTCCATTTTTAAGGGCCCTTAAAACTACTTAATTTTTGTCAAAGGTCCTTAAAAACCCTTTAATTTTTAAATTGGAAGGTGATCAATTTCTCCATAGGCAAAATCCGCCGCCGTCATGTGATTTTCCATCAGTTTTCTTACGACAGTTTTTTCTTAGTTACTTATTTGACAAATAAGCTTTCATATACTTAAAAGGTTTAAAGTATAAAGTCAGCTGCTCTGTCCTATTAGCTAACAGTCATGCAGATTTTAATTAAATGAAGCAATGAGGATGGGGGTTAGTAGATATTTCAGTTATGGAAGTTTAATTTTCCTTGCATTCAATGTAACAGGAAAGTCAAACTTTCTTCTTTCCCAAGCAACATTGGGTATAATCAGCTAGTATATGTGTATATAATGACTGATATATATATATATATATATATATATATATATGTATATATATATATATATATATATATATATATGCTATGTCCTATTATAACAGTCATATATTTTATATTATATGAAGCAATAGGATGTATAGTATAGATATTTATGTATATATATAGTATATATATGTATATATATTGCATATATATGTAACAGGAAAGTCAAACTTTATATCTATTCCCAAGCATATATCGGGTATATATATGTATATATATATGTATATATATATGTATATATATATATGTATATATATATGTATATATATATGTATATATATATGTATATATATGTATATATATAATGACTTATGTGTATATATCAGTTAATTTTTTAAACCCCCAGAAAGTACTGTTTATAATGTTTTTATTCACAATTTATTTTTAGTTTGATCACTCAAACTTTAGATGTGCATTTTTCAAAATTAGTTTTTGTCATATAGATTTATCTTATATTAATTTTTAGGCATTTTAAAAAACTGAATTCTGAAATTTATTGAATATTGAGCATGCCTTGTCTGGTTCATAATCATTAAAATATGTTCCTCAGGAAATAGGGTTTATATCGTATATTTCAAGTAGGTCCTTATAAAAAGTTATTTTGGTCCTTAGAAAGTCCTTAAAAAGTAATTAATTTTTGTTCTGGAAAAAGAGTGGGAACCCTGAATAATATCTACATTAATTATAGGGTATTACACCCATTACCTTGATTGGTGATAATATTTCTAAAATTAATAATCCTTATTATTTACTAAAAAAGAGTTGTAATATTTTTAGTGTTGTATTAACACTTTGAAGTTCAATAACCTTTTGATCTTTTCTGTGTATTCGTCTCGTGTATCTGGTTTAAAATAGCAAATATGTAAAATTAACCCCGTGTAAGCCTTCAGTAGACATTATTCGATACAATACTACAAAAGAAGTCATTTTCCTTAAGCATTACTACAAGATTGAAAACAAATGTGTTATAACACAAATCTTTTATCTATATTAAACATAGAAAATATGGACAAAATACATGATGAAAGGTAGGATAATTGCAATGCTTTATTATATAATGATTCCTTCATAAACCTTCGCAAACCTTCATAAAGTGTGTGTCCTTGTAATTAGAATATGAAGTAATGAGTTTTGTGCTAGATTAACGCACTACGTTATAAATAATCAGCTTCTAAAACAGAATTTTCAGTGAATGCCTAAGTCAATAAATTTACAGATATCGCCCCTCTGTAATTCATAATGTAGTAAATTTAGTATCAATAAAATGGTAATAAAAAGTTTAAAATAAATCGGATTTAAAATATTGTGAAGCTAATTTATTAAATTTTTTTCAATAAAGAAAAAAATTGGCCAGACTTATTTGACTGCTGTTCAGTAAACGTTTAATTCAAACTTGTGCCAAACCATATTCTTAACTATTAAGTATTGATTATTTCTTGTTCTTAACAGTTCTTAAAAGTGTTCAAATTTTTTATACCCTTGCTTGATTTTATATCATCCCCTCATTTCTGAAAAATAATTATAATTTCTCCTATATTCTTTATTTTTTTAAGAATTACTTCTTATTGCATGTTGAAAAATCAGGTTACGTAAACTATATTATAAAGAAAAACTGATACCCTTTTTTGTTTCTATATAAACATGAAACATAGATTTATAATATGAAAGCAAGAGGTTTAAGTATTGTGCACCAAGAAAATTTTAATGAAGGTTGTTAAAAGATTCATTTATTATAATAAAGTCTTGTATGTGAATCAAAAATTACTTTTTAAACAGTTCTTAAAAGTGTTCAGATTTTTATACCCTTGCGTGATTTCATATCATCCCCTCTTTTATGAAAAGTTATTATATTTCCTCCTATATTCTTATTTTTTTAAGAATTACTTCTTATTGCATGTTGAAAAATCCGGTTACTTAAATTATACTATAAAGAAAAATTTATATTCCTTTTTGTATCTATATATAAACATGAAACATAGATTTAGAAATTGAAAGCAAGAGGTTTAAGTATTGTGCACCAAGAAAATTTTTAATGAAGGTTGTTAAAAGATTCATTTATTATAATAAAGTCTTGTATGTGAATCAAAAATTACTTTTTAAACAGTTCTTAAAAGTGTTCAGATTTTTATACCCTTGCGTGATTTCATATCATCCCCTCTTTTATGAAAAGTTATTATATTTCCTCCTATATTCTTATTTTTTTAAGAATTACTTCTTATTGCATGTTGAAAAATCCGGTTACTTAAATTATACTATAAAGAAAAATTTATATTCCTTTTTGTATCTATATATAAACATGAAACATAGATTTAGAAATTGAAAGCAAGGGGTTTAAGTATCGTGCACTAAGAACATTTTTAATCAAAATAGTTGGAAGATTCAATTATTATAATAAAGTCTTGTATGTGAATCAAGAATTATTTTTTAAACAGTTCTTAAAAGTGTTCAGATTTTTTATACCCTTGCTTGATTTCATATCATCCCCTCTTTTATGAAAAGTATTATATTTTCTCCTATATTCTTTATTTTTTTAAGAATTACTTCTTATTGCATGTTGAAAAATAAGGTTACGTAAATTATATTATAAAGAAAAACTGATACTTTTGTTTTTATATAAACATGAAACAGAGATTTAGAAAATGAAAGCAAGTGGTTTAAGTACTGTGCACTAAGAACATTTTTAATGAAAGCTGTTGGGAGATTCAATTATTATAATAAAGTCTTGTGAATCAATAATTATTTTTTAAACAGTTTTTAAAAGTGTTCAGATTTTTTATACCCTTGCTTGATTTCATATCATCCCCTATTTTATGAAAAGTTATTACATTTCCTCCTATATTCTTTATTTTTTTTTAAGAATTACTTCTTATTGCATGTTGAAAAATAAGGTTAAGTAAATTATATTATAAAGAAAAACTGATACTTCTTGTTTCTATATAAATATGAAACATAGATTTAGAAAATGAAAGCAAGGGGTAGCAAGTACTGTGCACTAAGAACATTTTTAATGAAAGTTGTTGGAAGATTCAATTATTACAATAAAGTCTTGCATGTGAATCAAGCAAGGCCGTAGGCAGGGGGAGGGATTTGGGTAACTGATCGCTCCCCGGAAATTTTGAAAGACCATTTTGGAGATAGACAATGTCCCACGTTTGTGTGTGTGTACTATCTGCCTAGCTGTTCATTAACATGGACAGTTATTCTCTTAAAATAAAACCCGCTTAGATCATAAAAGTCTTGCTGGGCCGCTGGACGGAAATACAGTGCTTTCCCTTTCATCAATTGAATTTGAAATTGAATGAGTATCATCTACAAATAATGATGTTTTCCCCCTTGGTCCTCCTCAGAAAATAATTTCTGGCTCTGGTTCTGGAATCAAGAAATTTAAATAAATTTAATAAATTTTAGTTTATGTGTTTCATGTAACATAATTATTTACACTAATTATAAAAATACATTCAAAAGTTGAGTATTTTTAAAACTGATATTGCAGGTTACTTGTTTTTTTATATGATTATTTAATCATATAAGGATTTTACTGCAATAGTGGTTTACATTTTCATTCCTTACACCATTCTAACTAACTTTCAAAATAACGAAAATGAAAAGTTAAAACATTTCATCTTTTGTTACAGGTCCGAGCGTAGACATGGAGCGTTTTATCACAGCAAAAGAATCTTCATTACTTATGGCATGCCAGAAAACAAAGGTGAGTGCAACATTGATGCATAAAGATATTTACAGTCCACCGTCATAAGCAGAAACACCAAATTACCACTGTTCGTCAATTTTCTTCGCCTGTCAGAAACGAGGTTAAAAATAGCTTCACCTGGGCCCATGACTAATGGCACTTTAAACTTTCAAGTTATGTTTTTGGGTCGGCGTCGATAAATAAATCATGCGAGGTACACCTTTCATATTTATCTCCGTTTTTGTGCTTTAATCGCGCTGGCTGACACGAGTGTGGTAGAAAAGGATGGGGCATCCTCAAGCCTTTCTGCAATTTGTCATAAGTTGTCAAAAAGGCAAAAATGTGACAGTGGGCGTCGAGCGGGATGGGTTCAGGTCATGTAGCTCTATGGAAAATAATAACAATATATAAACTGTAGCAAAAAGAATTACCTACTACTACATTTCTTTGCCAATTATGGAGTACTAAAAACTGTTCAAATTTTACTTTAGAAAATTATACGTATATGTAAAGAATCAGAGTATGTTGTTTCCTTTTTAAAAAATATTATTTTAAAATGTATATATGATATCCTTAAATAGTATTTTATTTTTAAGCGGTCTGTATTAATCGCAACTGAAATCAATGAATTTGAATTATGCTTAAATACTTTAAATCTACCTATTTTACTTATTCAGAATATTTACTTATGAAAGTAATATATAAATTATAGCAGAAAAGCGTTACCCACTACTATTTTTCTTTGCCTATAATAGAATTCTAAAACTCCTTGAATTTTGCTTTAGAAAATATTTGGTATAAAGCCTGCATTATAATTTCTAGTGATTAATATAATATATAAACTGTAACAAAAAAGCATTACCTACTACTACATTTCTTTACCAATAATGGAATATTAAAATTATTCAAATTTTACTTTAGAAACTTATACGTATGTAAAGAATCAAAGTATTTTCTCACTTGTTCTCCTTTCAAAAATATTATTTTTAAATGTGTATATGATATTCTTAAATAACATTTTATTTTTAAACGGTCTGTATTAATCCCAACTGAAATCAATGAATTTGAATTCTGCTTAAATACTTTAAATCTATCTATCTTATTTATTCAGGATATTTACTTATGAAAGTAATATATAAACTATAGCAGAAAAACGTTACCCACTACTATATTTCTGTACCTATAATAGAATTCTAAAACTCCTTGAATTTTGCTTTAGAAAATATTTGGTATAAAGCCTATATTACAATTTCTAGTTATTAATATAATATATAAACTGTAGCAAAAAGATTACCTACTACTACATTTCTTTGCCAATTATGGAGTACTAAAACTGTTCAAATTTTACTTTAGAAAATTATACGTATATGTAAAGAATCAGAGTATGTTGTTTCCTTTTTAAAAAATATTATTTTAAAATGTATATATGATATCCTTAAATAGTATTTTATTTTTAAGCGGTCTGTATTAATCGCAACTGAAATCAATGAATTTGAATTCTGCTTAAATACTTTAAATCTACCTATTTTACTTATTCAGAATATTTACTTATGAAAGTAATATATAAATTATAGCAGAAAAGCGTTACCCACTACTATTTTTCTTTGCCTATAATAGAATTCTAAAACTCCTTGAATTTTGCTTTAGAAAATATTTGGTATAAAGCCTATATTATAATTTCTAGTTATTAATATAATATATAAACTGTAGCAAAAAAAGCATTACCTACTACTACATTTATTTACCAATAATGGGGTAGTAAAATTCTTCAAATTTTACTTTAGAAAATTAGACGTATGTAAAGAATCAGAGTATTTTCTCACTTGTTCCCTTTTTAAAAATATTATTTTTAAATGTGTATATGATATTCTTAAATAGTATTTTGTTTTTAAACGGTCTGTATTAATCCCAACTGAAATCAATTAATTTGAATTTCTGCTTAAATACTTTAAATCTACTTATTTTACTTATTCAGAATATTTACTTATGAAAGTAATGTATAAATTATAGCAGAAAAGCGATACCCACTACTATATTTCTTTACCTATAATAGAATTCTAAAACTCCTTGAATTTTGCTTTAGAAAATATTTGGTATAAAGCCTATATTACAATTTCTAGTTATTAATATAATATATAAACTGTAGCAAAAAGAATTACCTACTACTACATTTCTTTGCCAATTATGGGGTACTAAAACTGGTCAACATTTACTTTAGAAAATTATACCTATATAAGGGATCAGAGTATTTTCTTACATGTTCCCTTTTCAAAAACATTATTTTAAAATGTGTATATGATATTCTTAAATAGTATTTTATTTTTAAACGGTCTGTATTAATACCAATAGAAATCAATGAATTTGAATTCTGCTTAAATATTTTAAATCTACCTCTCTTACTTGGCGAACGATGGCCGAATGATTAGAGTGCTGGCCTTCGATACCGAAGTTGTGGGTTCGAATCCCACAGCTGGCATGGATGTTCGGAATCGACTTTAAGCTGTAGGTCTTGGTTTTATTAACCCTCGTGTTGCAAAACAGTAGATCGTAGCACTCCAAACCAAAACTACCTATCTTACTTTTTCAGGATATTTACTTATGAATGTAATATATAAACTAAAGCAGAAAAGCGTTACCCACTATATTTCTTTACCTATAATATAATAATAAAGCTCTTCAAGTTTTGCTATAGAAAATTATAATTGTGTAAAAGATTAGAACTTTTACCCACTTGTTTCCTATTCTAAAAGTAATAGTTTATTTTTTAAATAATTTATATATTATTTTTAGCTAAAAGTCAATGAATTTGAAAGTTTTTATTAAATGCTTACAAAGCCAGCGGTCAAAATTGTTTAATTAATAAATTTACCCACTAGTTCAGTTTATAAAAGTATTACTTTATTAAAAGTTTTACTTTTAAAGTATTACTTTAATTTCTTTAGATCATTTGATAGACCATATTTTATTTATGTTTAAAATTCTGAAGCATTGTTTCAAAGTTTGAAAAATAAATAAATAAGGTCTATAGAAGGTAAGATATGGGGAAAAAATTTTTAAGCTGCATAAAAATACTTTAAAATTTATCTATAAAATGGTGAAAGATTGAATTGTCAAAATTGGTGAAATTGGATTGAAATGTCAAAATTGTTTGATTAAAAAAGTTACCTATTAGTTCAGTTTTTAAAAGTATTACTTTATTAAAAGTATTACTTCATTTTTTATACATTATTTAATGAACCATATTTTATTTATGTTTCAAATTCTGAAGCATTGTTTCAAAGTTTGAAAAATAAATAAGTAAGTTCTATAGAAGGTAAGATATGGAGAAAAAATTTGAAGCTGCATAAAAATACTTTAAAATTTATCTATAAAATATTGAAAGATTAAATTGTCAAAATTGTTTGATTAAAAAAACTCCTACTATTTCAGTTTTTAAAAGTATTACTTTATTAAAAGTATTACTTCATTTATTTTTTACATTATTTGATAGATCATATTTTATTTATGTTTAAAATTCTGAAGCATTGTTTCAAAGTTTGAAAAATAAATAAGTAAGTTCTATAGAAGGTAAGATATGGAGAAAAAATTTGAAGCTGCATAAAAATACTTTAAAATTTATCTATAAAATGGTGAAAGATTAAATTGTCAAAATTGTTGAAATTGGATTGAAAAGTCAAAATTGTTTGATTAAAAAAGTTACCTACTACTTCAGGTTTTAAAAGTATTACATTATTTTTTTTATATTATTTGATATACCTTATTTTATTTATGTTTAAAATTCTGAAGCATTGTTTTAAAGTTAGAAAAATAAATAATCAAGGTCTATAGAAGGTAAAATATGGGGTGGGGGTGAGATTTGAAGCTGCATAAAAATACTTTAAAATTTATATATAAAATGGTAAAAGTTTAAATTGTCAAAATTGTTGAAATTGGATTGAAAAGTCAAAATTGTTTGATTAATAAATTTACCTACTAGTTCAGTTTTTAAAAGTATTACTTTATTAAAAGTATTACTTTATTTATTTTTTACATTATTTGATAGACCATGTTTTATTTATGTTTAAAATTCTGAAGGATTGTTTTAATGTTTGAAAAATAAATAAATAAGGTCTATAAAAGGTAAGATATAGGGGGAAAATTTGAAGCTGCATAAAAATACTTTAAAATTTATCTATAAAATGGTGAAAGATTAAATTGTCAAAACTGTTGAAATTTAACCGAAAAGTCAAAATTGTTTGATTAATAAATTCACCTACTAATTCACTTTTTAAAAGTATTATTTTATTTATTTTTTTTACAATATTTGATAGACCTTATTTTATTTATGATTAAAATTCTGAAGCATTGTTTCAAGTTTGAAAAATAAATAAATAAGGTCTGTAGAAGGTAAGATATAAGAAAAATATTTGAAGATGCATAAAAATATTTTAAAATTTATTTATAAAATGGTGAAAGATTAAATTTTAAAACTGTTGAAATTGGATTGAAAAGTCAAAATTGTTTGATTAATAAATTTACCTACTAGTTCAGTTTTTAAAAGTATTCCTTTATTTAAAGTATTAATTTAAAAGTATTATTTATTTTTTTTTACATTATTTGATAGACCTTATTTTATTTATGATTAAAATTCCGAAACACTGTTTCAAAGTTTGAAAAATAAATAAATAAGGTCTATGGAAGGTAAGATGTGGAGAAAAAAAATTTAAAGCTGCATAAGAATATTTTAAAAATTACTTATAAAATGGTGAAAAAATTAAAAAATAAATAAGGGGTTTCTCATGAATATAATGTTTTTAAATTGATTAGAAATACATTACATATTCATTATTTTATCACATTAGTCAGAAACTCAATGAGTACCTCATGCATTTAGCGTGATGGACTGTAGTCCTGCAGAGACTACTAAACAAAGATTAATACTCTGAAATGCAACGTTGCCTGACCTTGACATGGTATTTAAACTCGTTGCCGTGATTTCATTGATATTTCGCGTTTCACCATCGTCTTCTCACCTTTCTACATATCCGGCCGTCACACAATACTAACGGCTTGCGTGACAATGGTAATTTATTGAAGAAAGGAAGCGGCAGCAGGCTCAACACATCTCGAAATTTCGTTTTAAGTAATATGAGTTTAAAAATACTCCTACAATATGTTTTTATTTACAAAGAAGGAAATATATTGAGCAGAAAAAAGAGTATTTCAATATTATTTTTTAATGCTTTCTATTTTTATTAAATTTAAAAATACTTTCATAAATTCTATCATCATTTATTTATGTATATTAAATAAACGAATAAACTTTGAACAACGCTTGCTGCAGAATTGATTTAAAAATATTAAAAAGTAATATTTAAGTATAACTAAAAACATAACCTAACAGAAGCCTATAGAAATATTACTTAAAATTTTTTTAATTGATAATAGTAAAACAGACTAAATGTTTTTGAAAAATTGCTGTAGGGGTAACTAACAAAAATAAGTGGAAATTTAATAAAGGTTTATTTTAGACCACTGTATCAAAATTATTTACTTTTAACTATATATATATATATATATATATATATATATAGATATATATATATATATATATATATATATATATGTATGTGTGTGTGTATATGTATATATATGTATATGAAATATATTAAAATAATTATACTTAAAATATCTCTTAAAAATTCTCCTGTTTTCCTTTCTTATTTATTTCTGGTAGAATAAATGTAGTTTTTGTTAATCTCGAAAATTTTTGGTTTATAACTTAATATGTGTAGAACAAAAATGCTCAATATAATGGATATTAACGTATATGTCACCACCAGATTGCTGTACTTCAGCTCTACTCCGACAACGAATATTTATATTTTCATATATCATATAATATTTTCATAGCAGCTTATCTTTAAAACTCGCCCTTAAAGTATAACATATATAGATAATATTTTGTTCATATTTATAAAGACTAAATCTTCTTTACTATACAAATCTATCATAATTAATAACTAATAAAACATAGATTTTTTACAAAATGCATTGAAACAAGATAAATCATTAAGTCCCTAATCATATTTTTAAAAAAATATTTATTTATTCTTAATTACACTGCTTCAGTTAAATTTTTTCTCCATAATATTATTATATCTATTTATCTTTAACCCTCGTTCTTATTATGTAAAATATATAAAATATATTTTGTGAATATTTTATAAATACTAAGTCTTCTTTACCACAGCAATCTGTCATAATTAATAATCTGTAAAAAAAACGACATTTTTACAAAATGCATTAATGCATTTAAAAATACATAAAACACGAAAAAAAAGATAAATAAATCTCTAAGTTCATAATAATATTTTTTAAATATTTATTTATTCTTCATTACATTGCTTCGTTTAAAATTTTCTTCCATAATATTTCACCCAGCTTGTCTCCTAGAGCGCCAAGTATGCTATTAGAATCAAAGCATATCCATCATCGACATGCAACGGCAAAAAAAGTAATCCGAAGAAAAATGTTAACTGCTATTTAATAAATAATTTAAAATTCATAAAATATGAATAATGCTTAAACAAGCTAAAACTGATTCAGTGATTTTTCAGCAGAAGTAATCACGGATAGTTATGACAGTTGTTTTACTTTGGCAATTTATATCTCTCAAAAATTCATAACTATCGATCCAGTGAGAAAGAGATGAATAGTAAAATTGATAATTTAGTTTTCAAAGTAATATATCATTTTCGCTAATGTAAAACTTATAGCAGATTTTTTTTTGTCTCGAGAAAATGATTCAGTTGTTTTGAAAATAATTTACAGACACCGAAATGTCTGGAAATATAACTGATGCCATTTGTTCTTTTTGATGCAGGTCTAAATATATAACTGTTTTTATATTTCGATGGAATTTTTTTTTTTTTTGGGGGGGGGTAATGATGTGTTTTTTAGTTAAAAATCAATGAAATTAAAAAGTGTTAAAAATCAATCGAATTAAAAATTTTCAATTTATAGTATTATATAAGGGGGAATTTTTGTTATAGCATGTCGAACTATCTCTGAAAAACCAATTGTGCCGAATAAATAAGAATATATTTTGATACTGGAACCCAAGTATTTGAAACCTGTTATTTCTATGAATGCTTGTAGCCAAGTTAGCTAAAAGAAGTAGATCCCAATCTAATAAGCTCTCCTTGATTAGATTGATAGTAGATTGATATTAACTCTCCAAAACAATTCAAATCCAAATTGTTATATACGTGTCGAAGTTTTTGTATAGTATACCTCTGAAAAATGGAATTTCACCTGGGTAAGTAAGAATATCTTTTGATTCCTGGAACCCAAGGGTTTGAAACCGGTTATTTCTATGAATGCTTGTATTGTAGCCAAGTCAGTTAAAAGAAGTGGATCCCAATTTAATAAGTCCTCTTCTTGATTAGATAGATAGTAGATTCACAGTAACGCTCTAAAATAATTGAAAACCAAACTGCAATACAAGTATCGAAGTTTTTGTATAGTATATCGAGATACCTCACAAAAATGCAATTTCTCCGGGGTAAGTAAGAATATATTTTGATTTCTAGAACCCCAGGGTTTGAAACCGGTTATTTCTATGAATGCTTGTAGCCAAGTCAGCTAAAACAAGTAGGTCCCAATCCAATAATCCCTATTCTTGATTATATTGATAGTAGATTGACAGTAACGCTCCAAAATAATTCAAATCCAAGTTGTTATACAAGTATCGAAATTTTTGTATAGTATATCGAGATACCTCTGAAAAATGCAATTTCTCCGTGGTAAGTAAGAATATCTTTTGATTTCTGAAACCAAGAGTTTCAAGCCGGTTATTAGCCAGGTCAGTTAAAAGAAGTAGGTCCCAATCTAAATCCCTCTTTGATTAGATTAATAGTAGATTGACAGTAACACTCAAAACAATTCAAATCCAAACTGCAATACAAGTGTCGAAGTTTTTGAAAAGAGTATAAGATACCTCTGAAAAATACAATTTAGCCCGGATAAATGAGAATATCTTTTGATTTCTGGAACCATAGTTTTGAAACCGGTTATTTTTATGAATGCTTGTAGCCAAGTCAGCTAAAACAAGTAGGTCCCAATCTAATCATCCCTATTGATTAGATTGATAGTAGATTGACAGTAAAGCTCCAAAACAATTCAAATCCAAATTGTTATACAAGTGTCGAAGTTTTTGTATAGTATATCGAAATACCTCACAAAAATACAATTTCCCCATTATAAGTAACAATATCTTTTGATTTCTGAAATCAAGAGATTGAAAGTGGTTATTTCTATGAATGCTTGTAGCTAAGTCAGCTAAAAGAAGAAGATCCCAATCTAATAAGCTCTCTTCTTGATTAGATTGATAGTAGATTGACAGTTAATGCTCCAAAACAATTCAAATCCAAATTGTTATATACGTGTCGAAGTTTTTGTATAGTATACCTCTGAAAAATGGAATTTCACCTGGGTAAGTAAGAATATCTTTTGATTCCTGGAACCCAAGGGTTTGAAACCGGTTATTTCTATGAATGCTTGTAGCCAAGTCAACTAAAAGAAGTAGATCCCAATCTAATAATCTCTCTTCTTAATTAGATGGATAGTAGCGCTCTAAAACAATTCAAATCCAAATTGTTAATACAAGTATCGAAGTTTTTGTATAGTATATCGAGATACCACTGAAAAATGCAATTTCTCAATGGTAAATAAGAATATCTTTTGATTTTTGAAACCAAGAGTTTGAAACCGGTTGTTAGCCAGGTGAGTTAAAAGAAGTAGGTCCCAATTAAAAATCCCTCTTCTTGATTAGATTAATAGTAGATTGACAGTAACACTCCAAAACAATTCAAATCCAAACTGCAATACAAGTGTCGAAGTTTTTGAAAAGTATATCGAGATACCTCACAAAAATGCAATTTCTCCGGGGTAAGTAAGAATATATTTTGATTTCTAGAACCCCAGGGTTTGAAACCGGTTATTTCTATGAATGCTTGTAGCCAAGTCAGCTAAAACAAGTAGGTCCCAATCCAATAATCCCTATTCTTGATTATATTGATAGTAGATTGACAGTAACGCTCCAAAATAATTCAAATCCAAGTTGTTATACAAGTATCGAAATTTTTGTATAGTATATCGAGATACCTCTGAAAAATGCAATTTCTCCGTGGTAAGTAAGAATATCTTTTGATTTCTGAAACCAAGAGTTTCAAGCCGGTTATTAGCCAGGTCAGTTAAAAGAAGTAGGTCCCAATCTAAACATCCCTCTTCTTGATTAGATTAATAGTAGATTGACAGTAACACTCCAAAACAATTCAAATCCAAACTGCAATACAAGTGTCGAAGTTTTTGAAAAGTATAGGGAGATACCTCTGAAAAATACAATTTAGCCCGGATAAATGAGAATATCTTTTGATTTCTGGAACCATAGTTTTGAAACCGGTTATTTTTATGAATGCTTGTAGCCAAGTCAGCTAAAACAAGTAGGTCCCAATCTAATCATCCCTATTGATTAGATTGATAGTAGATTGACAGTAAAGCTCCAAAACAATTCAAATCCAAATTGTTATACAAGTGTCGAAGTTTTTGTATAGTATATCGAGATACCTCACAAAAATACAATTTCCCCATTATAAGTAACAAATCTTTTGATTTCTGAAATCAAGAGATTGAAAGTGGTTATTTCTATGAATGCTTGTAGCTAAGTCAGCTAAAAGAAGAAGATCCCAATCTAATAAGCTCTCTTCTTGATTAGATGGTTATTAGATTGACAGTAATGCTCCATAACAATTCAATTCCAAATTGTTATACAAGTGTCGAAGTTTCTGTATATTATATCGAGATACCTCTGAAAAATGCAATTTCTCCGGGGTAAGTAAGAATATCTTTTGATTTCTGGAACCCAAGGATTTGAAACCATTATTTCTATGAATCTTTGTACCCAAGTCAGCTAAAAGAAGTAGATCCCAATCTAATAATCTCTCTTCTTAATTAGATGGATAGTAGCGCTCTAAAACAATTCAAATCCAAATTGTTATACAAGTGTTGAAGTTTTTGTATAGTATATCGAGATACCACTGAAAAATGCAATTTCTCAATGGTAAATAAGAATATCTTTTGATTTTTGAAACCAAGAGTTTGAAACCGGTTGTTAGCCAGGTCAGTTAAAAGAAGTAGGTCCCAATTAAAAATCCCTCTTCTTGATTAGATTAATAGTAGATTGACAGTAACACTCCAAAACAATTCAAATCCAAACTGCAATACAAGTGTCGAAGTTTTTGAAAAGTATATGGAGATAAGTCTGAAAAATGCAATTTAGCCGGGGTAAGTAAGAATATCTTTTGATTTCTAGAACCCAAGGATTTGAAACCGATTATTTCTATGAATGCTTGTAGCCAAGTCAACTAAAAGAAGTAGGTGTCAATCCAATAATCCCTATTCTTGATTATATTGATAGTAGATTGACAGTAACGCTCCAAATCAATTCAAATCCAAGTTGTTATACAAGTATCTAAATTTTTGTATAGTATATCGAGATACCTCTGAAAAATGCAATTTCTTCGGGGTAAGTAAGAATATCTTTTGATTTCTGAAACCAAGAGTTTCAAGCCGGTTATTAGCCAGGTCAGTTAAAAGAAGTAAGTCCCAATCTAAACATCCCTCTTCTTGATTAGATTAATAGTAGATTGACAGTAACACTCCAAAACAATTCAAATCCAAACTGCAATACAAGTGTCGAAGTTTTTGAAAAGTATAGGGAGATACCTCTGAAAAATACAATTTAGCCCGGATAAATGAGAATATCTTTTGATTTCTGGAACCATAGTTTTGAAACCGGTTATTTTTATGAATGCTTGTAGCCAAGTCAGCTAAAACAAGTAGGTCCCAATCTAATCATCCCTATTGATTAGATTGATAGTAGATTGACAGTAAAGCTCCAAAACAATTCAAATCCAAATTGTTATACAAGTGTCGAAGTTTTTGTATAGTATATCGAGATACCTCACAAAAATACAATTTCCCCATTATAAGTAACAAATCTTTTGATTTCTGAAATCAAGAGATTGAAAGTGGTTATTTCTATGAATGCTTGTAGCTAAGTCAGCTAAAAGAAGAAGATCCCAATCTAATAAGCTCTCTTCTTGATTAGATGGTTATTAGATTGACAGTAATGCTCCATAACAATTCAATTCCAAATTGTTATACAAGTGTCGAAGTTTCTGTATATTATATCGAGATACCTCTGAAAAATGCAATTTCTCCGGGGTAAGTAAGAATATCTTTTGATTTCTGGAACCCAAGGATTTGAAACCATTATTTCTATGAATCTTTGTACCCAAGTCAGCTAAAAGAAGTAGATCCCAATCTAATAATCTCTCTTCTTAATTAGATGGATAGTAGCGCTCTAAAACAATTCAAATCCAAATTGTTATACAAGTGTTGAAGTTTTTGTATAGTATATCGAGATACCACTGAAAAATGCAATTTCTCAATGGTAAATAAGAATATCTTTTGATTTTTGAAACCAAGAGTTTGAAACCGGTTATTAGCCAGGTCAGTTAAAAGAAGTAAGTCCCAATCTAAACATCCCTCTTCTTGATTAGATTAATAGTAGATTGACAGTAACACTCCAAAACAATTCAAATCCAAACTGCAATACAAGTGTCGAAGTTTTTGAAAAGTATATGGAGATACTTCTGAAAATTACAATTTAGCCAGGATAAATGAGAATATCTTTTGATTTTTGGTACCCGAGTTTTGAAACCGGTTATTTTTATGAATGCTTGTAGCCAAGTCAGCTAAAACAAGTAAGTCCCAATCTAATAATCCCTATTGATTAGATTGATAGTAGAGAGACAGTAATGCTCCAAAACAATTCAAATCCAAATTGTTATACAAGTGTCGAAATTTTTGTATAGTATATCGAGATACCTCACAAAAATTCAATTTCGCCGGGGTAAGGAAGAATATCTTTTGATTTCTGTAATCAAGAGTTTGAAACCGATTATTTCTATGAAAGCCTGTAGCCACGTCAGCTAAAAGAAGTAGGTCCCAATCTAAAAATCCCTCTTCTTGATTAGATTAATAGTAGATTGACAGCAGAGTTCCAAAACAATTCAAATCCAAACTGCAATATAAATGTCGAAGTTTTTGTATAGTATATCGAGATACCTCACAAAAATGAAATTTCGCCGGGGTAAGTAAGAATACCTTTTGATTTCTTTAACCCAAGGGTTTGAAACCGGTTATTTCCATGAGTACCTGTAGCAAAGTCAGCTAATAGGGTAAGTCCCAATCTAATAAGCCCTCTTCTTGCTTAGATCAATAATAATACTTCAAAACAATTCAAATCAAAAATGCAATACCAGTATCGAAGTTTTTGTATAGTATGTCAAGATATCTCTGACTAATTGAGATATCTGCTCTAATTGGGCAGCCATCGGTAACCTTTTATTGAACTTTTTCGTAAACTTATACAAATTAAGAAACGAAGAAGTAGCAAATCTGGTGGACTATGATCCCAGAGAATTTTTTTAAAAGGACGAGAACTATAATAGCCTTACATCCCTTTATTAAACCTACTCAAATATAGTCTCACCGACGTTGAAGCCTTGTTTTGAATTTTGAATAGTAATATATTTAAGTTTGATTTATTTTCATAACAACTTAGCACTTTTCAAAACTTATATACGCGAATAATAATAAAAATATTTTTCTACTATAAATATATATTTTTTTTTATATCATGAGCGATCTAAGATCATTATCTTAATGTGTTTGTTCTATATGTTTGACAAATTCCTATCGTGTATCCGGAGCTGATGCTGTTTGTCCCCTCCTCCCTCCGATCTATTTCATATCTATCTTTTATGTACTTCCTCTTACAGCAAATTTAATAAACAATGACGGACGTCAAAAATTTTATTCATATATATACCGGATGGCCAGGTGTTTAAAGTCACATTATTTTACAGTTTTCAAACACTCCTTAAAACTCCTTAATTTGAGGTGCTCCATAAAAAAAGGTAAACCCTCAATTTTCATGTTGAGTGCTTTGAACAAAACAATTTTTTTTAGCAGTCTAATTTGAATTAAATTGGTGAAGTGAAATCTCAGTATGCAATAAAATTGCTATGAAATTATATTACATTATAACCTATCACAAAATGAAATTTCAACAAGATATTGCGATTATTCTTTATTGGGGGGACAATCTATTGCAAAGATATTTTGAGGGTATTTTATGAAAAGATCATATCCTTAATTGTTTTTAAAACTTTGTCATGTGTTTAATAGCTGTCTGTTAGAGCCTTTATGAGGTTCTGCAAAAGGATTTAGGGAAGGAATTTGCAATGTGCAGCTCAGTTTGCAATGTGGTAGCTCAGAACAGTAAATTAGCTTGCCTTGGTAGTTGTGTTTTCCATATCCCCTATATAATAATAGCCTTAGTTATCTGTACTTCTGTCCTCGAATTTAAGAAGCGGTTGGACCTTGAATGGATAAGGGCATCCATATTGGATTCATGATTAGTTAGGGTTAGCAAAAATTCAAAGCGAGTTCAAAAACGTTTGACATCCACCCTTTCCATCTTTTCGATAGTTTAATGCCATTATTCCGAGCAGTATTTTCCCGGTTAAGAGCAGGCGATTAAATTCATCAATTTATCACATTATAAGGAGAGGAAGATAACATTTTTTTTTCTAGAATTATGAAGTCATTCCCTTAACCCTCTCATTTAATCCTTTCTTATTTTAAATTATTTAAAGTAATTATTGTAAATTAAATAAAAATTGCATTATGTTCATACGTTTTATCACTGGACTTAGATATTAAGTAAATAATTTTCTTTTATATTTGGCTTCAATAATAGATTAGATACATATGTGATAATTTTAAATTTAATCATCGATTATTTTTTGTTGCAATGAAAATTTTATCACCGGTATTAATAACAAATTCTTTTCATAAAAGTCTAGGAGACTATTTCACGGACTAATAATAAATATCTAGCGTTTAAGTTATATATCTATAAAAATTAAGAGGTTTGTTCGTTTGTGTGTTTGCTTTTTATAACCACACGGTTTGATTAAACGAATTCAATGGGATTCTAAACTCCATTCACAGCATCGGGAGACTTTAGAAGAAATTTGAAGACAACCAAATTATTGAGAGTGTATCAGATAATTCTCAGCCAAAAAACAAATCATTTTTTTTACCTGCCTCATAGAGTACTTTACAATTCTGGAAAATTAAAAATTTTTACTAATCCCGTCATATGACGGGCTATATTCTAGTATATAACAATATAATAAATAATAAACAGTGTTTATTGAAAAGGGGCATTATTTTCTGATTTCAGGTATTGCTTCAGTGATAGTTGGACTGAATTATTTGTTAAAGATTATTCTGAAATGATATATAATTTTATGAGAATTTCAAAAATTAAGAATCTTTCCTGCAAAAATTTGTAGTTAGTGCAGATAAAGTTATATGTTTGAATAAGCGTATGACAGTCATAATGTATTTTCTCGTTAAAGTTCTTAAAAAAATTGAAGGTTTCTTAAAAACTCCTTAAAAGTAAATTAATTTTCAATTTCAAAAGCCTGTATGAATCCTGTTTTGATAAAATTATTTGAATTTACATTATGAAACTTAAATAAATTATTTAACATTTTTTTAAAGTGGCTTACTTAATTGTAATTAATAAACAGGCTACCAATAAATCTAAAAATTATTTGCTTGTCTGGAGACAAATCGCTGTGGAAATCTCCAGCTAAATTTTTAGCTGTATGTTTAGCTGTCATTTATAATTTATTTTCTCGTTAAGGTCCTTCAAAACAATTGAAGAATCCTTAAAAACTCCTTAAAAGCAATTTAAATTTCGATTTCAAAAGCCATTATGAATCCTGTTTGAATAAAATTATTTGGATTTACATTATGAAACTTAAATAAATTATTTAACATTTTTTTTTTGAAGTGGCTTACTTAATTGTAATTAATAAACAGGCTACCAATAAATCTAAAAATTATTTGCTTGTCTGGAGACAAATCGCTGTGAAAATCTCCACCTAAATTTTTAGCTGTATGTTTAGCTGTCATTCATAATTTATTTTCTCGTTAACGTCCTTTAAAACAATTGAAGAATCCTTAAAAATTCCTTAAAAGCAACTTAATTTTCGATTTCAAAAGCCTTTATGAATCCTGTTTTAATAAAATTATTTGGATTTACATTATGAAACTTAAATAAATTATTTAACATTTTTTTTAAAAAGTGGCTTACTTAATTGTAATTAATAAACAGGCTACCAATAAATCTAAGAATTATTCTCTTGTCCGGAGACAAATCGCTGTGGAAATCTCCACCTAAATTTTCAGCTGTATGTAACAATTTAGAAAAAGACACTTTTCTGTTAGCGAATCCATCCAGAAATAATCGATTTCCTACCGTCTTTTTCCGCTCCTAAACTAAATTTATATTTTAGGTAAAGAAGGTCTAGCAGAGAGGAGAAGCAAAAAAGGGGTAGGGGAAAAGGAAGGTGATGTTGTGGGGGGTCGGCAACAAGAAAAACGAGAAGCGAAAGGAAGACAGTAATGGAATTTCGGAAGTAATTAGGAGGCAAAGGGGCGATCTCGGCAGAAGCCTACGGGGGAGGTCTACGGTAGGAGGGGCCAGAGTGATCTGCCACATCTGGACCCGTATGGGAGGGGTTCCTGCCGAAATGAAAACGATGTTCCAGTGATAAAAATCGTTCCAAACAGACTTTTTTTAGACTGACAGTGAGGTAATTATAGAATTTGGGAGGAATTTTACAAGTGTTGGTTCTTACGGTATTTTAATTGCTTGGCGTTTCAAGGAGGTCGGATAGAAATTTTGTCAAAGTGATGTATAGAGTGTGTATGGATATGTATAAAAAGGGAAACCATGATATGTTATTAGATTTATCAAAAGATAGCATCTTTTTTTTTAGATAACATCTTTAATGATGTTAGTTCATCTCTCCAGATATGTTGTTCAGATATCTCTCTGTTTACTAAAATAATTATACGCAGTTCCATATACATATATTTCGAAAATCATAATATGAAAAAAAACTGATGTATGTAACTATTTTAGTATGCATACATGAATCTGTGTGTAACTATTTTAGTATGAAAACGTATACAAATTATAGAATACATTTAAATTACAGAAGATCTAAGTAGTAGAGTACAATAAAAATTATAATTACAGACCATAGGAGCACATTTACATGTGTTAGTTCTTACGGTATTTTAATTTTGCGGATTTTAAATTCATTTTTTTTAAAGAAGTAAGATTGTAAAATGACCGAATTTTCTGTATATTATTTTGTCTTAGATGTGTGAAAATTCATTTGCATGGTTATAAATGATCAGAGTAAATTCTTACGACATCTATTTAAAATTTCTGTAGTAAGCAATAAATAATGACAGCTGTTCTTTAATTAGCAGAGATTATCTAGTATAAAATATGTTACTAATCTTGTATAATGTAAGCTTTGAAATGTAAGTCAATAAGTGTTTGGTTGTAAGGAAGCGTCACAATTCTACTTGTAAGAAGCGTCTTTCATTTTTATGGATTTTCCATTCACTTTTCTGTCGTAGATCTCTGAAAATTCTTTTGCATGGTCATAAACGATCAGAATAAATTTTTTATGATATATATTTAAAATTCCTATGGTAATCAAGAAATAACGACAGCTGTTATTTAATTATCAGAGATTATCTAGTATAAAATCTGTTACTAATCGTGAATAATGTAAACTTTGAAATGTAAGTTAATTAGTGTTCGGTTGTAATAAAGCGTCACAGCTTTAACTGTGAGAAGAGTCTTTTATTTTTGTAGATTTTCATTCTTTTTCTCAAAATAATAAGATTGTAAAATGACTGGATTTTCTGTATATCGTTCCGTTGTAGATTCCTGAAAATTCTTTTGCATGGTTATAAATTATCATAATAAATTATTACGATATCTTTATAAAATTTCTGTGGTAATCAAGAAATACCGGTAGCAGCTCTTTAAAATTTAACAGTAAATATTAATCAATATAAAATCTGTTACTAATCGTGATAAACGTTAATCAGTGGTTGGATATAAGGAATCATCTCACCTTTACTTCTAAGAAGCGTCCTTTATTTTTTTGGATTTCCAATTCAATTTATATAAGAAACAAAAATGCAAAAATTACTAATGGTTTTGTAATAGTTTGTTGAAAATAAGTTCATCTGCATGTCAAATAAGCTCTCAGAACTATGAAGAACAAATTTATCAGCATATATTTAGTTATGAAACACAAAACACTTCTGTCAAATTCATATAATGTCCTATCCAGTTCAATTTCTAAATATCCAAACAAGGAATTCTAAAAAAATATTTATTGTAGGAAAAATATACATATTCTTTGTATAGTTCATTAGAAGAAATTTTATTGTTAATTGAAATGGTATTATTTTGTGTTAATAAATACATAAAAAGCAGGTTTCGAGGACTGTAATAAATACTGTTTATTTGTATTTATAAGAACAATTGATTACAAACCGGAAATAACAGTCATGATTTTCACATTTTAATCAATCATAAAGAAGCAATCATAAAGTAATAATATAATCATAAAATTTAATCAATCATAAAGTATTTAACAAGCAAATAATTGAAAAGTTTAGACAATTGGAAACTAATAAAAAAGTTACAAACAATATGCATATACCAAGATTCCTTAATTAAAAGTAATAACTAAATTTATTGAAATAAATATCTTGCTATAGAGGATTTAACTAATAAAAAGGTTACAAACAATATGTCATATACCAAGATTCTTTAAATAGGAAGTAATAAATAAATTTATTAAACTATATATCTTGCTATAGAGAATTTAACTGATAAAAAGATTACAAACAATATGACATATACCAAGATTCCTTAAATAGAAAGTAATAAATAAATAAATAAATAAATATCTTGCTACATAGGATTTAAGTAATAAAAGTAGTATAACAAACAATATGTCATATACCAAGATTCTTTAAATAGGAAGTAATAAATAAATTTATTAAACTATATATCTTGCTATAGAGAATTTAACTGATAAAAAGATTACAAACAATATGACATATACCAAGATTCCTTAAATAGAAAATAATCCCTAAATTTTATAAAATAAATATCTTGCTATAAAGGATTTAACTGATAAAAATGTTACAAACAATATAGCATATACCAAGATTCTTTAAATAGAAAGTAATAAATAAATAAATAAAAATAAATATCTTGCTACGGAGGATTTAAGTAATAAAAGATTACAAACAATATGACATATACCAAGATTCCTTAAATAGAAAATAATCCCTAAATTTTATAAAATAAATATCTTGCTATAAAGGATTTAAAATTATATTTTAGCTATCGTATTTAAATAAATAAACGTCATTAGTTATAAAATGGTTTATTATTTTACCGGTTGTTATGTTCCGTTACAACTTCATACATTATCTTTTACTGTTCCAGCTACATATTTAACTCTGCCAGCAACTTATTTCTTCTCCCCAGAAGTTAGGGGAAATGAGGCATAAACCTCCTTATTGTTTGATCATTATTCACTACTTCATCTTAAAAAAAATTAATAAAGAAAACACTATTTGAAAATTTAGTATATTTTTCATAGATTAATACTGAGATAAATATATCTAATATGGGAAATATCAATCTAACTTAAGTAATAAAAATAAATATTAAAATAAATAAGTTTCTATTGTGAGTCTGAAATTATTTTACTGGTCATCTTTTTAAATAAATGAATATCTGTCATTAATTTTAACGTTTTATTATTTTCCTAGTTTTTAGGTCCCGTTAAAATTTTGTTCCGTATTCTACGCTAAGCCAATGATTTATATAACTTTACCAGTAACTTAACCGTTCTTTCAGGAAGTAAGGTATGTACCCTAAAATAGGAACTAATATAAAATATTATTAAATTAAATAAGTTATTACAGTGGGTTCGAAGCTATTTTACTTGTGATATTTTCAAATAAATAAATAACTGTAACTAATTCTAAAACATTTTACTATTTTTCTAGACCGTAGAGTTCCAAATCAAACCAAACCAAACCAAACCGTTAAAATTTTATTCCGTATTCTACGCTATGCCAACAACATATTTAACTTTCCCAGTAACTTATCCATTCTTCTCAGAAGTAAGGTACAAGGCAGGTATCAATCTACCTTAAAATAGGAAGTAATAATAAATATTATTAAAATAAATAAGTCGTTACAGTGAATTCGAAATTATTTTACTGGCGGTCTTTTCAAATAAATAAGTAGGTGTAATTAATTCTAAAAGAATTTACTATTTTCTTAGATATCAGGTTCCATTAAGATTTTGTTCCTTATTTTACGCTAAGCCAACGATATATATAACTTTACCAGTAACTCTTCCATTTTTCTCAGAAGTAAGGTATACGGCAGGTATCAATCTACCTTGAAATACGAAGTAATAATAAATATTCTTAAAATAAATAAGTCGTTACAGTGAATTCGAAATTATTTTACTTGTGGTCTTTTCAAATATATAAATAGCTGTAATTAATTCTAAAACATTTTACTTTTTACCTAGCTATCAGGTTCCGTTAAAATTTTGTTCCTTATTCTATGCTATGCCAACAACATATTTAACTTTACCAGTAACTTATCCATTCTTCCTAGAAGTAATGTACTTGACAGGTATCGACCCACCTTAAAATAGGAAATAATAAATAAATGTTATTAAAGTAAATAAGTCATTACAGTGAATTTGAAATTATTTTACTGGTGATCTTTTCAAATAAATAAATGGCTGTAATTAATGCTAAAATATTTTACTATTTTCCTAGCTATAAGGTTCCATTAAAATTTTGTTCCGTATTCTACGCTAAGCCAATGATATATATAACTTTGCTAGTAACTTTTCCATTCTTCTCAGAAGTAAGGTAGAAGGCAGGTATCCATCTACCTTAAAATAGGAAGTAATAATAAATATTATTAAAATAAATAAGTCGTTACAGTGAATTCGAAATTATGTTACTGGTTGTATTTTCAAATAAATAAATAGCTGTAATTAATTTTAAAATATTTTATTTTTATCCTAAATATCAGTTTCCGTTAAAATTATGTTCCTTATTCTACGCTATGCTAACAACATATTTAACTTTCCCAGTAACTTATCCATTCTTCCTAGAAGTAAGGTACTTGGCAGGTAACAATCTACCTTAAAATAAGAAGTAATAATAAATATCAAAATAAATAATCGTTACAGTGAATTCGAAATTATTTCACTGGTGATTTTTCAAATGAATAAATAGATGCAATTATTTTTAAAATAGGTCACTTTTTTTCCTAGTTATCAGGTTCCATTAAAATTTTGTTCCTTAATCTACGCTATGCCAACAACATATTTAACTTTCCCAGTAACTTATCCGTTCTTCATAGAAGTAAGGTACACGGAAGGTATTAATCTACCTTAAAATAGGAAGTAATAATAAATATTATTAAAATAAATAAGTCGTTACAGTAAATTCGAAATTATTTTACTGGTGCTCTTTTCAAATAAATAAGTAGGTGTAATTAATTCTAAAACACTTTACTATTTTCTTAGATATCAGGTTCCATTAAAATTTTGTTCCGTATTCTATGCTAAGCCAATGATATATATAACTTTACCAGTAACTTTTCCATTCTTCTCAGAAGTAAGGTAGTAGGCAGGTATCAATCTACCTTAAAATAGGAAGTAATAATAAATATTATTAAAATAAATAAGTCATTACAGTGAATTCGAAATTATTTTACTGGTTGTATTTTCAAATAAATAAATAGCTGTAAATTAATTCTAAAATATTTTATTTTTTTCCTAGATATCAGTTTCCGTTAAAGTTATGTTCCTTATTCTATGCTATGCCAACGACATATTTAACTTTCCCAGTAACTTATCTATTCTTCGCAGAAGTAACGTACACGGCAGGTGTCATTTAAAAATAGATATTTTTAAATGTTTAAAAACTTTTAGTTGGCAAAACATTTCTTGTTTTCATTGTATCTTATGAGCTTCAGTAAATATCACGTACACAACAAAACTAAATTTTATTTAAGGGAAGGGGAAGTGAACATCAGAAACTGGCCAAGTAATTGAAAATAGATATTTTTAGCACTTACAAAAGTATATATATATATATATATATATTTAAAAATAAAACACTTTACGCAGTACTATTAAAATAACTTAACAATAGGAAAACTTAAAATATTAAAACTTAAAATAGGAAAACTTAAAATATTAAAATAACTTAAAATAGGAAGATAATAAATATTATAAAAATAAATAAACCGTTACATTCGAAATTATTTTACTGGTGGTTTTTTCAAATAAACAAATAGGTGTAATTAATTCAAAAATATTTTACTTTTTCCTAGATATCAGGTTCCGTTAATATTTTGTTCTTTATTCTACGCTATGCCAACGACATACTTAACTTTCCCAGTAACTTATCCATTCTTCCTAGAAGTAAGGTACTTGGCAGGTAACAATCTACCTTAAAATAAGAAGTAATAATAAATATCAAAATAAATAATCGTTACAGTGAATTCGAAATTATTTCACTGGTGATTTTTCAAATGAATAAATAGATTCAATTAATTCTAAAATAGTTTACTTTTTTTTCTAAAATTTTGTTCCTTAATCTACGCTATACCAGCAACATATTTAACTTTCACAGTAACTGATCCATTCTTATCAGAAGTAAGATATACGGAAGATATCAATCTACCTTAAAATAGGAAGTAATAATAAGCATTATTAAAATAAACAAGTCGTTACAGTGAATACGAAATTATTTTACTGGTGGTCTTTTCAAATAAACAAATAGCTGTAATTAATTCTAAAATATTTTACTTTTTCCTAGATATCAGGTACCATTAAATTTTGTTCCTTATTCTACGCTATGCCAACGACATATTTAACTTTCCCAGTAACTTATCCGTTCTTCCCAGAAGTAAGTTAAATGAGCCATAAACCTGCTTATCGTTTGATCATTATTTATGGCGACAAGTATCCTACACAAAACGTTTAGTAAGAAGAGATTTAAAAAGAAATACGCTTAGAAAGAAATTCTTAACAATACTTTTCATTACACAATTGCAAAGACGGAGCCAAGAAAGTCTCGTTGGCTGCAGAATAAATTAAATTCATCAGTAGTACCTAGACCTCAACTCGAGCTGAAGTCTGCCAGCAAGAGGGGATAAAAAATGAGCCTTGAAGAATAAGAAACGTGCTAAAAAAATACAGTTTCCGGGTGGCGTGCTGTGTGAACACATGGAGTTCATCAGTTGACGGGAGACAGTTGGGATACTCATCTTTTGACGAGGCTCAAGCTGCCCGGTGGTGAAAGAGAGGGTTCCCGATCTGTGAAATCATTTGTCGTTGCAGAGGCCTCTCAGCAGGTTCATTAATTCTGGACAGAGAGGAGGTCTTTCAAAAAAGCCTTTAAATGCCCATCGCTACAATGAAAATAACCTAGGGTGGTAAGTGACGCGCCATCTGGAAAAACCTTTGTCAAAGGCTAGCACAAAATCCAGTAAAATCCTGCGCCGCCAGAAATACTTTCCTGACGTTTAGAGATTTAAAGTGTCAAGAATGAATGAAGATTAATCACAAAATTGTATTTATTTTTCTCAGCTTAAAAAAAAATAATGAATGAAGAAAACATTTGAAAATTTAGCTGCATTCAGCGAAATATCTGAGGTTACACGGTGTTTGGAACCCCAACAGAGAAACTGCATGTTTGTAAGCAAATATCTACAACTGTGTACAACTCAACTTTTCGTTGGCAAAACATTGCTTGTTTTCATTGTACCTTATGAGCCTCGGTATGAATCACGTATACAACAAAACTAAATTTTATTTAAAAGAAGGGGAAGGAAACATCAGAAACTGGTCAAGTAATTCAAAATAGATATTTTAGCACTTACAAAAGTATATATATATTTTTTTTTAATTAAACACTTTACACAGTACTATTAAGTATCATAATCAAAGTGTAACTACTTTGATTATGTTAACAGGCACAATAAACTATTACATAAATAAGAATCTAATAAAAATGTGCAAAACCTGATCATTTTAAAGACAAAAAATAATTACATTTATAAGTACAGTACTTCTCAGATAAGCATAGAAAATACGTTAGAAATATGAAAAAAAAAACTTAGTAATAATAAAAAAATTCTTAGAGCATAATAATTTTATATAATCTATTACATTACAGTAAGGTTAACGTTTTATTACCATACTGAAAATGTTTGCCTTGGAGTCCAGTCTTGCCTTTTTACAGCTTTTATCTAATGCATTCGCAATGTAGGATCTTTAGGAAAGCAATAAAATCTAATATATTCGCCTTTTTTGAAACGTTTAGTACAGCCATACGTACAACAGCTTGTTACCATTTTCAGATAATTGACAAAATTAAAACCCCAATAACAAGCACAATTCGTAGGAAATTCAAAAGTTTTGCCAACGAGAAAGTTGAGCTGCAAATTTTTGCTGCACCTGACGTCATGCGAACATTCTCTATACTTTAGATGTATAGTTGTGCCAGTGATGCCAATTTAAAGAAAAAAACTGTTTTTTATTTAATTCAAATCTTGCATTAATTTTGAAACACCCTTTGAAAGTTTCATAATAATCTATTTTAAGTACTGAAATTTCATGTATGTAAGCCGCCATTAATATATGTTTAAGAGGTTAGGCCTAATTTTTCATTCCAATTTGCGCTTCTATACGTGGGTAGACTAAGGAGAAGAAAAAGTCATAGTTTTATCACAAAAGGAGAGGCGTAAAGATGAAAAGAGCTCATTAACGAGAAATAGTTCAACAAATAGAGTTACCCATTCTAGATTAACGAAGTAGAATAGTCATCAAACTAATATCCCAATAATGAACTAATATAGAAAAACCATGAAATAAATCAATTAAATAGTTTTTTAAATATTACAAACTAATATAATTAAAAAGATTAATATGTAGCTATTTATATAATTTATATATAAGTAGTAATGCTTCTGAAACAGAAGAACATGCAGGTTGAAGTAGAGTTACCCATTCTAGATTAAGGAAGTAATATTGTCGTCGAACTAATTTTACAACAGTGAGCTAAACTAGAAAAATTATGAAATAAATCAAATAAATATTTTTGAAATATTCCAAACTAATATTGTTGAAAATATTAATAAGTAGCTATTTATATAACCTATATATAAGTAGTAATGACTTCTGAAATAGGACACACAGATTGAAGTATTAGCTTCCATACGACAACTGAGAAGAATTAAAGACTTACCCCCCCAGTTATACATTTTTCTATGAAACACCTCTAAATTACAGCTTTATTCACAAAAACTTTAGTGTTTAGCCTTTGCAGCTTATCGGAAATCACTATTGTTAATTAAAAAATTATAAACGTAAGACTAAGTCAGATATGTGCGTGTACACATCTGATTGAGTGTGTGTCTAAATACAATAAACATGCACGCACTTATACACAAAAATTCCCTTACGTGTTTATACACTTATATATTTACACGTATATGTGTGACTATCCATTGATAGCATGTTTATATTTTCCCATATATCCAGTTAAATGGGAGAAGAATTATTGTAATTGATCTCAAAACAAAAGAAACATTTTTCTGGAAACATTTAGCGGTGTTTTGTCACGGCAAGAATATTCCAGCGCTGTGGCATTAATCTCAAATAACAGTAATTATCTTCTCGTTAGGTGTCAGAAAAGAAGCAAAAATAGGCTAATCAATCAAAGTGACAATACTTCTGTAACTGTGGTGATCGTAACAGGATGTTTTAGGGCTACTAATGAGACATGCATCAAGTGCAGAATCATTCATGGCGACAACTGTTAAATGTAGTAATTTGATTTGATTTTTTTTCCTCTATTGTGACACGACTAATATATACAGCAACAAAGATAATACCAAGAGTTTAGCTTTAGGCAAATAATTCGCCATTTCTGTAAAATTAGAAGCTAGAACATGAGAGAAGCTATCTAATGATAACATCTGTACAAAAATATATATTTTTTACGGCTTTCTTCTGATTTTTTTTTAGTTTCCGGTTATTATTTCATTATCGTGATGAGCAAAATATACGTTGTAAAATTGTATTTTTTTCAGTTCAAGTTAGAACAGGCGGTAATTAACCCACAGCAGTGATTATGGTTCATTTAACGTCTAGATGCATTATAATAAATGTTCTCGGAATTTTGGTCACTCAAACTTCTAGTTTTAATAATGGCAATTGTGTTAGTTTTATTTCAAATAACTAATAATTTACTTATTTATTATTGTTTGTGATTTTGTACTTTATTACAAAATGCAAATGTTAATTATATATCTGCTTAACATGAAGACATTCTATCTATTTTGCATTACATACCCCATTCGTAGTTTAAAATATACCATCGATAATTGTGATGCATATAACTAAATTATAAAAACTTTTACTATAAGGTCGATAATAAGCATTTAATTTTTTCCAATTTATTACATGTAACCTGCAAATGTGTAATTTCTTGAAAGATGTCGACATTTTTTACAGAAAGTTTCTTTGAAGATATTTTAAGTTTATGTTACAGACTAAAAGGCATTAATGGATAAATATTCTTACTTTTTGTACAGTATTTATTATAATTGTACAAATACGGGGCTGTAAAAAGTTATGTATTTTTTTTTTTAGATTTTTATGATGCATTTATTAGTTGCTGACCATCTCCTTATAAAAATTAGATATACATTCTTTTCTTTTTCATACAGTTTATCTCAATTTTCAAAGAAATTCGTCGTTGGACTTTATCGTTGATAGTAATAACACACGCTTTGGTAAGCAATCTATAATTGTTCCGTAGAGAGATCAATCTATTTTATTATGTTGGCTTATTACTTAATTGTAGCATATTTTATTATGTAACTTTTTACTTAATTTTTCACTAGGTTTAAAATTGATTTGAACGTGCACCAAGAAAAAAGATAGTTTTAAAATGAATAAGCTGAAAATTTTGAATGATATTGTTGAAATTTTTATGTTGTAAGAGAAAGGTTTATTTTAAGAAGTGGAGATCTACATTCATCACAGTCAGGGATGTAGCAAGAAATTTTCAATTATGGGGAGGGGGGAATTCTCCTTCAACCCAGAACTAATACAGCAATTTTTATATATAATTTATGTATACAGTAATCCTTGTGGGGGGTTTCATATCCTCATTTCCCCTCTTCACTACACTACTGATTACAGCGAATTACAAATCAGTGAAAATGTAATAAAGGGCAATTAAAGGTAACAAAAAGTGTTTAAATCATAATTTCGTTATCCATTACAGTAATTTAATGGTTTTCTATCTACAAATTTAAGCTCGAACATGAAAGAATATAAAAGAAACTACTTAGTTTTCTAATCTGACTCTTAAGAAAACTCTTAAACTAGGTATGGTTAAACATATGACGAATAAGATATGGAGGATTTCGGAGGTGGGGGTAAGAGAGCTGCAGGGCCTGATTTTCCACAGGGCAAACGGGGCAAGCGCCCGGGCCTCCCAAATTAACTACCATTACAAGTTAAAAAATATGATGCGTATGTCTAAAATTAACTTTAAATTGTCGACAATTTCTTTTAGTTTTTGATTTATTTAGTATCATTAGAGAGCTCGTTCACAATTGCAAGCGATGACAAACACACAGCTGTTTTAGGTAGGAAAATTACTCGGGTAAGTACAGCCCGGGGACTCAGCGAAAAATTTTGTATTGGGGGTCATATCCCTTACAAATAAAAACTGATCTAGCGATTCTCATATATAATTGATGTATACAACAATTTTATGGGGAGGATAAAATCCTCAATTTCCCTCTTCACTACGCCGCTGATTACAGGAAAATACAAACCACAGCGAAGGTAATAAAGAAAATTACTCGGGTAAGGACTTAAATTCTAATATACGCTTTACCTTCCAGAATTTTTTTTTGTAATTTTTTTTTATAATTTTACTTATTTATAATTTTTTATTTTATTTTAAACTAATATTATTTTACTAACTACATTGGTGAGTCAACATTAAAGACTCTGCGGACCATAATTTGAGCATCACTACAGATAACAATCACCCCTTAGGCATCACCAGTGTACAGCAGAAGGGAGGGGAATGCCCGGATGAATGGGTTTGAACCTGGGCCCCCATTTTTGCAAGTCGGGCCCTGGAGAGCTGTGCCCAGTTTTCCGAGAAAGATTGCAGTGGCCCTTTTTAGGGGTCTGACTGGACATGACTGTTTATAAGACTATCTGTACAGAATTGAAGTGGTACATTCATCGGACTGTGTTTTGTGACTCTAGTCATCTAATGACTTTTGAACACTTAAATAATTGTGTTGTACTCTGTAATTATGAGGGCATTGTTCAAAAGTATTGGAGAACCCATGAACTAATGCCTTAGGCGCTAACTGTTCAGCATTTATAAAATAAATAACTTTTTTGTTAAAATGATGCAAAAACACGAATTTGTACCACTGATAGATCTTTTTTAAAAAATCTATTATAAATCAAATGTTTATGTTCGAAACTAAAAACATAAGTTCTTGGAAAGCAAACTATAACTCCTCCGTAGAAAGATCACATTTTTATTATGTTGGCTTATTACTTACTTAACATATTTTATTATGTAGTTTGTTACTTAATCTTTGACTCGGTGATTTAAAATTGTTTTGAGTAGGCACGGAAAGGGAAGGTAGTTCTAAAACAAATAAGGGGAAATTTTTCAATGATATTGTAGGAGTATTTGTGTGGTAAAAGAAAAGTTTATTTCAAGAAGTGATGACTAATGTCCTTTACATCCCGGGACTTTACGAAAATTTTTCTATTAGGGTGATATCCCTTTCAACTCAGAACTGATACAGCAATTCTAATATATAAATCATGGATACAACAATCCTTATCGGGAGGGTAAAACCCTCACTTCTCCTCTTCACTACGCGCCACTGATTACAGGGAAATACAAATCATGGTGAATGTAATAAAGAATAATTAAGGGTAACAGAAAGTTCTTAAATCAGGATTTCGTTATCCACTGCTATAAAGTAATGGTTATCTATATGCAAATTTATGTTTGAGCAGAGAAGGATGTAAAAAAAAACTATTGAATTTGCTAAAATGGTGTAAAAATAAGAATTTATACCACTAATAGTTCTTTTTTTTAATGTATTAAAAATATAACAGATTTAATTTTAAAAAATAATTAACTCAATTTTCAGAGTGAAGGATTATCGACATATGCGTCTGAGAATGATTGTTGCTCCGAGTTCAGTTTCCAAGCTATGGAGAATGTACCAAACTATTAGAGAAATTCTCAGACAACCGACAGAATATCCAACCAAAGTAATAGCAGCTTGACAAGACTGATTTCTGAACATAACTAAACCTACCGAAATGTCTACCGAAGTGTTAGAGAAAGTGTCCTGTATGCCAAACAGTCATTCGTCTAGCACTGTGTCCGTTGGCAATGAAATCGATAAGTAATATATATAAATTTCTCATACTCTCCAAGTCTCTAAGAATTCATCCGACTTTAACTTGAAATCTGGGTTAATTTTTTTGCCGAGTTTTGAATTGCAACTGTGAATATACTATTAACTGTCTTAAGATAAAATATTAAAATTACTGAGGGAAATATAACTTTCATAGGCATCAGTAAGTTTTTCAAAGAAATAATATTCAATAAATATTTTTAATTAACATTTACAAATTACTGCCTTTCTGATAATTTTTAATAGTTCATATTATTTTTAAAGCGGTTTTATGTTCTATTACTTAAGTATAACTATATAAATTCTTTAAAAATAAGTACATCTCTGAAATTAAAGGAAAAGAAAAATTTTTTTTTCATCTATTTTTCTTCTGCGTGAGGAAACAAATTAAATATGAACACTTTTCAACTAGAATTAAAATATAGATTAATGTTAAATTTATTGCTGTTGTTCAAGTTTCCAAGAAAATCCACAGAATTATTTATCTAATTAGTAAAAACATAACCTAACAATGCCAGTAAATTAATTCTCATTTTCGAAACCAAAATGGCTTTATTAAAACCAAAGTATCTTGATGCGACCTAATTTTTTAGTCTTAAAAGTTTTTATGAAGAATACTCATAGAGAATTCTGAAATGATTCCGGGACTCTGTATGAAAATTTGGTCTGTCTTACTTTCAGCTACAGTAATAATAATAATAATAATAAGGTTAAATTGATTGACTCGGATTAGAGCGCTACGGTCTACTTTTTTACAACAATAGTAAAGTGAAAAAATGAGTAAAATGTTATTGCAGTTACTAATCTGAAGTAAATCTTTTATATAATCATCATAAGACATTCGTTTACGCTTTAAAGTAATTAAAATATTAATTTAGCAACAAAATGAAATACCAATTTAAATATTTCATTCTCTTTTTACGTGTTGTCGTACTTGAAATAAAGACTTAAATTTCTACTCTTTTAAAGCCTTTTTACAAAGAATTTTCAGAGAGCATCCCGTCTTCCGGAATTCTGTAGGGACATTGCGACTCCTTCACTTTCAGCTACAGTTATAACAACAACAACAATAATTATAGTAATAGTAATAGTAATTATAATAATAATAATAATAAATGAAAAGGTGCGTAAAATTATATTACTGTTACTAATCTAAGTCATTCGTATACTCACCATAAGAAATTTGTTAAGCTTTAAAGTAGCTAAAATATTAATTTAGCAAATAAAATGAAACACCAATTAAAAGCTTTTTATTCTGTTTTTTTTTCTATCTCGCTTGATGTAGTACTTGAAATCGAAGATTTAACTTTCTACTCTTTTAAAGCCTTTTTAAGAAGAATTTTCATAGAGTAACCCACCTTTCGGTATTCTGTAAGAAAATTGTGACCTCTTCCCTTTCAGCTACAGTAATAATAATAGCAATAATAACAATAGTAATAGTAATAGTAAGTATAATAATAATAATAATAATAATAATAAATTAAAAGGTGATTAATATGTTATTACTGTTACTAATCTAAGTCATTTGTATAATCACTGTAAGACATTTGCTTAATCTTTAAAATAATTAAAATATTAATTTAGCAAACAAAATGAAACACCAATAAAAAGCGTTTTATTCTCGTTTTCTATTTCACTTGATGTAGCACTTGACATAAAGACTTAACTTTCTACTCTTTTAAAGCCTTTTTACGAAGAATTTTCATAGGGAATCCTGAAAGGATGCCGGGATTCTGTATAAAAATTGAAACTTCTTCACTTTCAGCTATAGTAGAAATAATAATAATAATAATAATTTGAAGAGATTCAACTAGATTAGTATCGCTGTTACTAATCTAAAATAAGTCGTTTATGCCCTAAGATATTTGTTTAATCTCAAAATTAATTAGTATTTTAATTTAGCTCGCAAAATGAAACACCAATTTAAATATTCCATTCTCTTTTATTTCATGTGATGTAGTGCTTGAAATAAAGATTTAACTTTCTACTCTTTTAAAGCCTTTGCGAAAAATTTTCATAGAGAATCCCGCTTTCGGGATTCTGTAGGAAAATTGCGACCTGTTCACTTTTAGCTACAATAATAATAACAATAATAATAATAATAGTAATAGTAATTATAATTATAATAATAAATAAAAAATGAGTAAAATGTTGTTACTGTGACTAATCCAAGTCATTCGTATAATCATCATAAGACATTTGTTTAATCTTTAAGGTAATTAAAATATTAATTTTACACACATAATGAAACACATTCAAATAGTCCATTCTCTTTTATTTCACGTGATGTAGTGCTTGAATTAAAGACTTAACTTTCTATTCTTTTAAAGCCTTTTTACAAAGAATTTTTTAGAGCATCCCACCTTTCGGAATACTGTAAGAAAATTGAGACCTCTTCACTATCTGCTACAGTTATAATAAAAACAACAACAATAATTATAGTAATAGTAATAGTAATTATAATAATAATAATAATAAAAGAAAAGTTGAGTAAAATGATATTACTGTTACTAATCTAAGTCATTTGTATAATCACAATAAGACATTTGTTTGATCTTTAAAATAACTAAAATATTAATTTAGCTCACAAAATTAAGACCAATTAAAAGTGTTTTATTGTCATATTCTATTTCACTTGATGTACCACTTGTAATAAAGATTTAACTTTTTACTCTTTTAAATTCTTTTTACGAAGAAATTTCATATAGTATGACACCTTTCAAGATTCTGTTGGAAAATTGTGACCCCTTCACTCTCAGCTACAGTAATAATTACAATAATTACAATAATTGTAATAATAATAATAATAATAATAATAAATGAAAAGGTGAGTAAAATGCTATTACTGTTACTAATCTAAGTCATTCGTATACTCACCGTAAGCATTTGCTTAATCTTTACAGTAATTAAAATATTAATTTAGTACAATGAAACCCCAATTAAAAGCATTTCATTCTCTTTTTTATTTCACGTGCTGTCGTACTTGAAATAAAGACTTAACTTTCTACTCTTTTAAAGCCTTTTTACAAAGAATTTTCAGAGAGCATCCCGCCTTTCGGAATTCTGTAGGGAAATTGCGACCCCTTCACTTTCAGTTACAGTTATAACAACAACAATAATTATAGTAATAGTAATAATAATAATAGTAATGAATAAAAGGTGCGTAAAATTATATTACCGTTACTAATCTAAGTCATTTGTATACTCAATATAAGACATTTGCTTAATCTTTACAGTAATTAAAATATTAATTTATCGCACAAAATGAAAAAACAATTAGAATAATGTCATTCTCTTTTTTTATTGCACTTGCTGTCGTACTTGAAATAAAGACTTAACTTTCTACACTTTTAAAGCCTTTTTACGAAGAATTTTTATAGAGTATGCCGCCTTTCGGGATTCTGTAGGAAAGTTGCGACCCCCTTCACTCTCAGCTACACTAATAATTACAACAACAATAATAATAATAATAAATGGAAAGGTGAGTGAAATGTTATTACTGTTACTAATCTAAGTCATTCGTATAACCACCGTAAGTCATTTGCTTAATCTTTACAGTAATTAAAATATTAATTTAGTACACAAAATGAAACCTCAATTAAAAACATTTCATTCTCTTTTTTTATTTCTAGTGATGTCGTACTTGAAATAAAGACTTAACTTTCTACTCTTTTAAAGCCTTTTTACGAAAAATTTTCATAGAGAATCCGGGAATAATTCCGAGTACTTATTCCGCATGGCTTCTCAAGCTGCATTTCATTTTCCATTGGCCCTCCCTATCCCCCAAGAGGACTCGAGAAATGACAGGGCGCAAAATTGTTCTCTCCCCTTGAAATTTTTTTTTCTTACTGTGTTTATCCCTGCACGGACTTACTCATGTGTGTAATTAAATTCTTTCTGCAGTGGATCTTGATTGATAGAGTATCGCACCTTTTTGCTCGGGGAATCGTCTCTGATTGGTGGAAAAGAGGTCTTGTGACTCAGTTGGGGGTCGCCCTACCCCCCATGGGATGCAGCAATGGCATTCATTCGCACTTCTCTATGCCAAACAGGGTCCGGGCTTCGTGCACTGCCTTGTTGCTAGAGGTACGATTGCTTGAAAAAACATTATTAATAACAGAGGATTAGCGTTGTCAAAGTAGCAGGGATTTGATCGTACTTGGAGAAATGATTCAATATGTTTATATTTTCTTCTCTTTTTAACGCGATCATGAGTTACAGATGAAAAATAAAAATGTTTGATTACAACTCGATGTGTGGTTATGTATTCGATTATGAATGCGAAATTCAGTTATGGGTAATATAACTTTCCTCCTTTTTCATGACTATCATAAGCAACAGATAGTTAAATAAAAGGGTTTTATTGCAAGAAATGGTTATTTATTAGAATATGAATACTAAATTTGGTTACCTATTACTTTCTTCCTTTTTTAAACACGATCATGAGCAACAAGTGTCATGTTAAAACTGTTTATTTGTCTGTATTCAATAATGAATATTATAATCAAATGTTCCATCTGAATATTCTCTAATTCATTTTTTTATGAATAATACAGTTTTCTTCCCTTTTTAACTTGATCATTAGCAACCGATGGAAAAAAGAGTTATATTACAACTACGTATTCTTATGATTTGATTGGGAATATTCGGTTATATGGGACTATTCCATGCGAATATTCGTTAATTTATTCGGTTATGAATATTATAACTTTCATCCCTTTTTCTCTTAATCATGAGCAACAGATGAGAAGAAAAAACTGTTATATTACAACTATTTATTTTTATGAACATTCGGTTATTAACGAAAATTCCACATGAGTATTCAATAATTTTTTTGGGGGGTTATGAATAATTCTTATCTATTTAACTTGATCATTAGCAACAGATGGGGAGAAAAGAGTTATGTTTCAACTAAGTATTCTTATGTATTTGATTGGTAATATTCACTAATTTATTCGGTTACGAATAATACAACTTTCTTCCCTTTTTCACTTACTTATGAGCAACAGATGGGAATAAAAAAGGGTTACATTATAACTATCTATTTTTATGTATTCGATTATGAACATTCGGTTATTAACGAAATTTCCACATGAGTATTCGATAAATTATTTGATTATGAATAACATAACTTTCTTCCCTTTTTAACTCGATCATTAGCAACAGATGAAAAAAAAAAGAGTTATATTACAACTACATATTCTTATGTGTTGTATTGGAAATATTCGCTAGTTTATTCAGTCATGAATAATATAACTTTCTTCCCTTTGTCACATGATCGTGAGCAACACATGGAAAGAAAAAAAGTTTATATTACAACTATCTATTTTTATGTATTCGATTATGAACATTCGGTTATTAACGAAAACTCCATATGAGTATTCGATAAATTATTTGATTATGAATAATATGACTTTCTTCCCTTTTTACTCGATCATTAGCAACAAATGGAAAAAAAAGAGTTATAGTATAACTACGTATTCTTATGATTCGATTGTGAATATTCAGTTATAATGGAATAATCCATTCGAATGTCCGCTAATTTATTCGGTTATGAATTTTATAACTTTCTTCCCTTTTTCGCTTAATTATGAACAACAGATGGAAAGAAAAAAAGACTTATATTATAACTATCTATTTTTATGTATTCGTTTATGAACATTCGGTTATTAACGAAAACTTCACATGAACATTCGATAAATTATTTGATTACGAATAAACAACTTTCTTCCCTGTATAACACGATTATAACAGATGAAAAACAAAAGGTTTTATTTCAACTATGCATGGTTATACATTAGAATACATGAGTTAAATCATTCAGATATGATTTTCAAGATATGCTTTATAACTGCCTTGCAAGATTTATTGTATAAGAAATGTTAATTTTGCTTAATGTTAATGCTAAATTTTATGGTGTTTCAACTACAGAATTTCAAAGTTCATTTATTCCTCTGCATTGTGATATTTTTCGGATTTAACTGTTGGAAAAGTTTGCGTGTGTTCACTTTTTTTGTTATTTTTTATCTGTTAAAATTATTATTTATTTTATTTGCTCGAAAAAAAAATCAAAAATTCATCTATGAAATATACACATTTAGAAATAAAGTTCAAGTACAAATTATAAATAAATAAAAACTTTTATTTTTTTTAAAGAAATACTTAAAGAATATTTTTTAACACGTATTGAAATTTTTTATCTTTAATGTGGTGTATGTCACATTTTGTGATAGATGCAAAGACCATTAATTATCAATATAATAGTTAAAAATACTTAATAATGAACTTAAGAAAGAGATTGGAAATCCTAAATCTTTAGAGATGATTCATTTTTTTATATCTAAAACTAAACAAAATTTGCCTTTTTATATATTACATATATAGAAATATATAAATTTAATAACAATTATATTTGAGGAATAGAAATTTTTCGTCCATTTATAAGATTGTTGTTTTTTTTTTTTTTTTTTGTCTTGTTTTTTAAGTAAAGGAGTAAATTTATTTTACTTAAACAACTCAAAATTTTTAAAGGTGTTTTGAATAAATATCTTAAAAGTTTGTAATATTGAGTAAACTAACACATGGATTTCTTGAAATTACACAGGATATGAAATATTATTATAATATAAATGATTGAATAAAAAAATATAAAAGTTACACGAGTTTGATTAAATTACTAAATTAAATTTTTTTAAAGAGTAAAAACAGTTTGTAAAAACAGTTATAACTATTAATTTTTAATGTATTCATTATTAACATCGAAATTAATATACGATGTAGAAAGAAATGTCTAGCCTAAACTGTTTAAATTTTTTGCAGCTTAGTAAATTTTACTTTAACTTATATTCAGGGTTGGCTAAAACCAGGGTTTTTTCAGACAACCCCAACCCAGTGGGTTTTATAACGGTTTTCTTGGGTTTTATCAGGGTTTTTCTATACTTTAAAGGGTTTTAGAAGCTTTTTTGGGGATTTGAAAACTATTCAGGTTTTTTGTTATGTAAGAAGACAGGATATATAATTAATTGTATGATTAAAATAAATTTAAAATGTTAATCTCTTTTTAAAATTAAAAATTTTAAAAATTACTTTTAAATTATGCAGAAGAAATTTTTGTCTAAATTAAAGGAAATTTTTTAAATCTTAAAATAAATTATTTTTTACATGTTCTAAAATTTTTCTAGCATCAAAAAACTTGTTTTGAATGGCAATTATTTTATACTAAAAGTTGGCTTTGAAATAGTTGCATTTGCAATTTTTTCTCCTCAATAAAATGTATTAAATTATTGCTCTATATTAATTAGAAGTATTGTGTTATTAAAGCATTCAGAAGATATTTTTTTAGTTAATTTGTAAGTTATATATGATAAGTAGCAGAATTAATTATATATATTACCCCCATGTTTACTTATTTGCAGTTGTTATACATATTTTTTTCCCAATTTTTCTTGTCCATTTTTTGATTAATTTTATCCCATGTAATACTTCAATATTCTTATTTTTTCATCATACATTCTTATTAACTTTGTTTAATTTTGATTTTATTGCATTTGTTATACAAATAACTATTATTCTCTGAAATTTTTTTTTAAGTTTTTTGTTTTTTCTACCAGTTTAGACACCCTCAAATTAAACAAAAATTCTACAATTATTGTCAAAGATGAAATATGTAATATATATTATAGATTTAACCCAATAAATTTATTATTAGTTAAATATGTGGAATTTTAAATAAAGATTTTGAAAAAACCCACCTGGGTTTTTTTGAAAAAACCCGCCCGAGTTTTTTCGGGTTGGGCAAATCAAGCCAACGTACTACTATAACATACATATAAAGCATTTTTTTGGTTTTAATCAGCATTAAAAAATATTTGAAATAAAAAAATACACCTTTCAGAATTTTTAAATTAAATGAAAGAGTAGAAATTTTCCTCATCAAACTGCCATTATAAATGTATATTAACTTCATAAATTCAAACGTATAATTTTGAGTTGTATTTAAGAAATTATATCTGACATAGATGGTAGTAACAGGAAAGAAAAATTATACATAAAGAGTAAAAACATCATAAAAAATAGAGTAACACTGAAATAGCATCCAATACAGCACAACAAACCTAACAAAAACTTCTTTTCCGTCTTTGAATAAAATGGTTTTCAAGAGTAGTTTTGTTGTATTTGTTTGTTATAATTTGGCAACAACTTTTATGTATGTATATCACAGTAATTACACAACTTTTATTGCTTCTAGTCAGCATCATTTAGAAGTTGTAATTATATTTCATTTTGAGTTTGCAACTATTAGTATTACATGGAAGTTCAATTGATTGTTTTTTCAGGAATAAATAATAGATTTCTCTGGAGTTTTGAGTATTTGAAATAGCTCACTATTGAAACCGTTAGAAAACAGAGACAATATTTTCAAGAAATAAAAAAACTCAACTTTTAAAAATATATTTTCATTTTTTATTTATTTATATTTTGCACGAGACATGTCTTTTAAGTGTAATAATTGTTTTTGAGTTTTGAGTTTTATTTGAAATAGTTCACTATTGAAACCGTTAGAAAACAGGGAATATATTTTCAAGAAATATAAAATCTGAACTTTTAAAAATATTTAAAATTTTTTTTATTTATTTATATTTTGCACGAGACATGTCTTTTAAGTGTAGATTTCTCTGGAATTTTTAGTTTTATTTGAAATAGTTCATTATTGAAACCGTTAGAAAACGAGGACTATATTTTCAAGAAATATAAAATCTGAACTTTTAAAAATATTTAAAATTTTTTTTATTTATTTATATTTTGCACGAGACATGTCTTTTAAGTGTAGATTTCTCTGGAGTTTTGAGTTTTATTTGAAATAGTTCACTATTGAAACCGTTAGAAAACGAGGACTATATTTTCAAGAAATATAAAAACTCAACTTTTAAAAATATTTTTAAATTTTTTTATTTATTTATATTTTGCACGAGACATGTCTTTTAAGTGTAGATTTCTCTGGAGTTTTGAGTTTTATTTGAAATAGTTCACTATTGAAACCGTTAGAAAACAGGGACAATATTTTCAAGAAATATAAAAACACAACTTTTAAAATATTTTTAAATTTTTTATTTATTTATATTTTGCACGAGACATGTCTTTTAAGTGTAGATTTCTCTGGAGTTTTGAGTTTTATTTGAAATAGTTCACTATTGAAACCGTTAGAAAACGAGGACA
>CM063511.1:120280694-120305694 GCA_032207245.1 Pardosa pseudoannulata
GTAGAAATAAAATAACTTGTAAAAATCGCGCTTCATTCTAGAAGTGATGAATATTAAAATATGCTTAAATACAACAAACTCTGCAAAACATTAACTTTTTAAAGGTCTTTTTTTCTATTAAGTAAACTGGAAATTTATAATAAAGGGTCTGATATTTTTTATATTTAACCAGTATGACCATTTTCAAAATTTTCTAGAGAAAAAGCAAGACATTAAAACTCAAGCTCATTTAGTCTGGTTTATTATGTTTATTTACATTATTGTATGTATTGGTATGTGTGTGAAAGAGAGAGCATATGCATGTATATATTCTTCATACTCCAGATCTAAAGGTGTGATTAATGTTAATTTAACCTTGAAATTAAAAGCCGTTCTGGTAGCAAAATGTGGGGTTCAGTCAAAAAGGCAAAATTCATATAATTTCAGTAACCGTGGCTTTGATTTAGTTACACTTTGCTACTATTTTAACACTTTTTGTGCACTTCTTTTTAAAATGGTTCCTTTTTAAACCTATTTTATAAAACAAAACAAACGAGACAATACAATAAACATAGTACTAATTAAATTATTTCTTTCTAAAAATCTATAAAACTTTAAAAAATTAAATAAATTATTTTTAAGTATCAAAATTTTAAAATTAGTAAAAGTGTATGCACTTTATATAGCTAAATTGCATTACCCATCTACTTTATGATAAAAAATAGTGGTCGTACTGAAAGAAAAACCAATAGAGCACAGCAACTATAAATAAATAGATAAGTGACATTTCATTTAATTTCTTTTCATTTTCTTGTGGCAAAGTCATTCTGTTTACGATTGTAATCAATAGTACAGGAGATAATCTTTACAATAAGTGAAATGGATATTTTTCTATCTGTTTTGGGGAGGAAGAGGTGCTGTTGTTCTCAATTACCTATAGTTATTGGTAAAATAAGAGCAACACTTGATAAAATGAATGTATTGATGTACTTTTATTTTACTGATTCGAATTTAAAATCCCTTATATATTTAAGCCTCATATGGGGCTTCAAATTTAATTTATTGCTCGATAGCAGTTAGTAGCACAAGATTCAATGTTCATATCGTAAATGTGTCAAATAAGTGAATGCAGAAATAAAGCATTTTGATTGAGCTGGATGCAATGGGGTGCTTACTACCAGTAACCATATAAATAGACTTACTACCAGTATTTTAAATACACACGAACTGCTTTGGTTTAAAGCATCTTTTTAAAAACGAGAATTTTGTAGTCACGTATTATACTTCATTTTAAGATCCGCCACAGTAAAATATGCCACGATTGATATCTTAGATTTGTTAAATAAATGAATGCAGAAACAAGGCATTTGACTGAGTTGAATTTGGTGCTTCTACCAATAACCATGCCATGTATGTTTCATCGACTTTTTTCAAATATACATACATTTCCTTAATTTTAAAAAGAGTAAGACAAGCAGAAATTTACTCATTTATTATACTCTAGTTTAAGATCGGCCTCAGTAAAATAAGCCACCATTGATATCTTAGGTTTGTTAAATAACTGAATACAAAAACAAGGCATTTGATTGGGTTGGATTTGGGACTTCTACCAATAACCATGACAAGTCTGTTTTATCGACTTTTTTCAAATATACATGTATTTTCTTAGTTTCGATCATCTTTTTAAAAAGAGTAAGCCAAGCAAAAATTTACTCGCTTATTATACTCTAGTTTAAGATCGGCCAGCATAAAATACACCACGGAATGATTTCTTCAAAGAATTGATTGGTAGGATTTTGGAAGTCCGTTTTAATGAAAAATACAACTATTTCTTTAATTTGTTGATTATTTTTTTTCAAAAATACCAGCAATGTAATTCACTTATACAATTGTCATTCAATAAAATACTCTGGAAAACATTTTTATTATTTTTTTAATAGCTGTATTTAAAAAAAGCATATTCAAAAAACTTTTTTTTCTGGTTTCATGCTTAGAAAAATTTAGAAAAATATGCTGATCAAAGTAAATCACCTACCTTTGAAATGATATCATGAAGACGTCAGGAATAAATACGGAATTTAACTAAGTGCAATGTGGCTGAGAAATAGAATTTTTAAGAATTTTTTTTTATCTATAATAATAATATTATTGATAAACTGTCGTTACTTGCTATGAATTAGTCCTTTTTTATTTTGTGTCGAATATAAGTCAATATCGTAGAAATCTTACTACTCAGTTAAGCAATACATGTAATCCTAACATTATAATTTCCCATGGTTGCACATTCCAGACATATATACATTCGAATATATATGCATTCGAAGATTTTTATCTTTCTTTCTCATGCTATTTGCTACTATGATTTAGATAGTAAAATTAAATTTCTGCTATGGCGGATCATAACATTAATATTATTATTTGTTATGCATAATGAGTGTTGTTGATGTTGTTATTTACTTTGTCATAATATTACTTGAAGCGATTAGTCAGTCTCGTTACCAATTCCCGCTATATTAACGTAACTAATTTTTAAGTAACAGACAATAGAAGTTCCTGTATAATATCAGCATATTTCCCATGATTGCACAATCTAGGCTTTTGTGTGTATACATATATATATTAGCAGAGATATTTATCTTTCCTTCCTATGTTATTTGTTACTATAATTTAAATAGCAGAGTAAAACTAGATTTCTTGCGATGGCAAATGATATTTGTTACCGTTATTGATACGAGCAACTCAATACCGGTACTTGAGCAGAGCAAGGTTCTGGTAGTAATTAAAAAAAATGACGAACTATTTGAAAACGAAAGTGTAGATTTATTTTAAATCTTAAAATAAAAAACAAATTCTCCGATGTCCACCTACGTGCCGGGAAAAATGCACAAGTACAAAAAAAAAAAAAAAAAAAATCCAACAATCCTTTTATATATCCAGCAGCAGACATCGCATAAAATTTAACATATACATGCAACTTCCTATCCCACTCAGCCAATCACAAAATTACACAGTTCGCAGCTGCCGAGTGAGAGTTGAAGTCACAATCAAGCATACAGCGAGAGTCAGCTTTACAAATGGCGATTAAGAAGCCTCGGTTAACTTTAAACAAAACAAAAACAAATTGTCGGGATTCACCGGAGGTTGAGAAGGTGCCGATTCGGCTGCAATTTCTAACAATATTAGGGTATGTTATGTTTGGAGCGCTACGGTCTACTGTTTTGATACACGAGGGCTAATGAGACCGGGACCTACTGCTTAAAACCGATTCCGAACGGCTACAAACATCCATGCCATGAGCGAGATTCGAACCCATGACCTCTGGTACCGAAGAGCAGCACTCTACCAAAAAATAATTTTAAGAAGAAAAGGTGGAACACTTCGCGATTTTGCGTGTCATCCTTGCTTAGACGCCATGCTAATCTTCTCTGTATTGTTCCGATTTTAGTATATGTACTGCCGAAGCAAGTATAATGAAGTAAAGCAAATGATATTAATATTTGCTACTAAATAATATTATTTGTTATGCATTATTCTTAGTGTTGCTGATATTTACCTCGTTATAATAGTATTTGGAGAAAATAGTCAGTGCCGTTATTTACTCCAAATTATCGTAATGCTATTATAGTAACTAATTTTTAAATTATTGACAGTACAAGCTTCTGTACACAATCTCAACATTATATTTCCAAATGACTGCAAAATCCAGGCTTACACATAGATATAAATACAGACGCGCGAAAAAATATATTTTTTCTCTCCTTTTCGTCGCTGATATGATTTAGATCTTGTAGTCGAAATAAATTTCATGCGATAGCAAATGCACTCACTAAACAAGTGTCTCTTTTCACAAGCTGGAACCAGAGCGGAGTGTCTTCCCAGATTAATCATACGGGATTGAGAGATAATCTAGGGTCACGTGAGCAACAGTTTTCATCTACCCCCCTCCTCATTTCTCACTCCTTTTTTTCTTTTTTGCGTGAGAGAATGGGTTGGGCGCGCGAAAAGGATCTCATCACTTACCCGAATACTGCCAGCCGAGTTGAAAGGAAGCAAGGTTTAAATGGAAACGGAAACTTTGGAGAGCTGCGAATTAATAAAATTGCCCTGCTATTAGAAGTTTCCGCTTCGATGTTTTTCAATGACATTTATTTCAAACCTAACCCCCTCCCCTACTATTTTTGTTCTCCCTGATACACTTTTATTTGACAACCCTCCTCCGCATATATTGTCTCTTTCAATTTCCGAACGAGTTTCTTATTCTCTACCCTTTTTTATTCTACTTTTTACTTTATATTACTCGCTTAGACATCATAGACTGGAATATTTTGTGCTTTCGACTAATGTCCGATACGACTTCCTTAGTTTTCACTGGCTCTCTCTAGGAGGAAATAAGCCGAAATATTTGACCAGAATTTGTCCAGAATTCATGGATGCCATAATTCGTGGATGATATTTTGATAGTAGAAAAATATGCATATGTTAAATACCGAATTTATTAAATTTTATACATATGGAACTGTTCGGCTTTTAGAAGTTTCTGCTTCGATGTTTTTCAATGACATTTATTTCAAACCTATCCTATTTTTGTTCTCCCTGATACACTTTTATTTGACAACCCTCCTCCGCATATATTGTCTCTTTCAATTTCCAAACGAGTTTCTTATTCTACCCCTTTTTTATTTTTTTATTTTACTTTTTACTACTTTATTTTATTTTATATTACTCGCTTAGACATTATAGACTGGAATATTTTGTTCTTTTGGCTAATGACCGGTACGACTTCCTTAGTCTACTTTCGCTCTCTCTAGGTGGAAATAACCCATAATAGTTTCTCCAAAATGCCGGAATTCGTAGATGATATTTTGATAGTACAAAAATATTCATATGTTAAATACCGGATTAATTAAAATTTATACATATGGAATTTTTCGGCTTTTAGAAGTTTCCGCTTCAATGTTTTTCAATGACATTTATTTCAAACGTAACCTCCTCCCCTTCCATTTTTGTTCTCACTAATACACTTTTATTTGACAACCCTCCTCCGCATATATTGTCTCTTTGAATTTCCGAAAGGGTTTCTTATTCTCTACCCCTTTTTTTATTCTACTTTTTACTACTTTATTTTACTTTAAATTACTCACTTAGACATCATAGACTGGAATATTTTGTTATTTCGGCTGATGTCCGATACAACTTCCTTAGCTTCTATTGGCTCTCTCTAGGTGGAAATAGCCCAAAATATTTGTCCGAAATGCCAGAATTCGTGGATGATATTTTGATAGTAGAAAAATATTCATACGTTAAATACCGAATTAATTAAAATTTGCACATTTGGAATTTTTCTGCTTTTAGAAGTTTCCGCTTTGGTGTTTTTCAATGACACTTATTTCAAACCTAACCTTCCTCCCTTACTATTTTTGCTCTCCATGATACACTTTTATTTGACAACCCTCCTCCGCATATATTGTCTCTTTCAATTTCCAAATGGGTTTCTTATTCTCTACCCTTTTTTTATTCTACTTTTTACTACTTTATTTTACTTTATATTACTCGCTTAGATATCATAAACTGGAATATTTTGTTTTTTCAACTTTTGATTAATTACAATTTTACGATTTGGCACTTTAATTAAATTAATATTTGTGAAAAAAGTGGTATATTTGTATAGTAAACAAATATACTTAAATACCGAATTAAAAAATTTATAATTGGAGTTCTAAATTTCTTTCGTATGTTCTTTCAAATAAATAAAAAAGACCAATAATCAAGACACTTTTATATTGTTTCTTGTTATGTTACAACCGTTTAAATTTGAACTTTCTTATTGTAATTTTTTTATTGTTACTACTTTTTACTTTAAATTATTTAAAAATAGACAATATTTTTTTTTTTAGCTTTTTTTTTTAGTAATCTCTTCAAATTGTTTTAAAGGTGATCTTTTATTGTTCGTGGGTTCATCCCATTGATTGCGTAGTCTATGCACTGTCCTACTCATTAGGTTGTTAAAAATAGTACTCTAATAAATACCGGTCTCAGGTAAATATTAAATGCCGTTCTATAATATTCATAGTAGAAAAAAATATTTTCATTATTAAATACCGAATAAATTTTTATACAAATGGCGCGGCTTTTAGAATGTTCGATGTTTTTCGCAATTTATTTCAATCCTATCATTTGTCATCATACATTTTATTTAAATAGATAATGTCTCTTTCAATTTCCAAACGTTTTCATCAATATATTCTACTTTTATAGCCTTATTTACTTTAATTTCATTAGACATCATAGAGAAATTTGTTCTTTCGAATGGATACGACTCTTATTTAAATTGCTCTCTTGTGAAATAAAAATATTTTAATGCAGAATTGTGGAAATTTTGATATAGAAATATTAGATGAAATGATTAAAAATTTTGCACATTTGGATTTTTGCTTTTAGAATTTCCGCTTTGGTTTTTTAATAATATTTCAAACTAATTTTAAATTTTTTTCTTGAAATTTTATTGACAAACATTTTTCTCTTTCAATTTCAAAGTTTCTTATTCTCAAATTTTTTTTATTCTATTTTTTACTACTTTATTTTACTTTATATTACTCGCTTAAATATCATAGACTGGAATATTTTGTTTTTTCAACTTTTGATTAATTATATATTTTACGTGAGTTTTATTTGGCACTTAAATCTTATATTATTAATTAAATTATAAATGAATGAAATTATGTAATATTTTATAAATATGATATAGCTTTTTGTATGATATTTAAAACAAAAAAAAAGCTCTTTTTGACTTTATACGTGTTTCTTGATGGTATAGACCATAAAATATTTAAGTTGAGTTCCTCATTAAATTTAATTTCTCAGTTATGTTATTCTAGTTCATTGAAATAATAACCCTGCTAGAGAGAAAAGACCAATAATCAAGACACTTTTATATTGTTTCTTGTTATGTTACAACCGTTAATTTACAAGAGAGTTTGAACTAATTCTACAGTAGACATAATTATTGTTCGTCAATTTGCATACGTAAATTTTTAAAAGCACTTAGTTTTTAACATCTTTTTTTTAGCTTTCTCTTTATTTTAATGGAAAATAAATTACAATTTCTATTTCAATCGTGGGTTTTAACAGGTGTGATCCTGGCTGCTTTCAGCCCAATTTCGTTCGAAAGATATTGAAAACCGATTAACAGTTTAACAAATGGTGCGGGACGTTTCTTCAGCTACCTATCCACGAAGGGTCACCCCATCGTCTCCTTTGCGTGTCTCGCGTAATAAACGACGTACCAGTGTAAAGATAAGTCATCGCAGGTAACGTTCGGATCCATTTCTCAGTGAAAACTAGTTATTAAAAGAACCAAAACGGGGCGTATTTTCAGTGGGTTTGAGTTAATCAGAGAAACAATTTGTTACAAAGTTGGCGCCGTTCATTAAAGCCAGCTATATGTTGTTGTTTCGCAATTAGGTAGTTAAGGAGTGCAGATGTATCATTAGGGTCATCAAAAATTAAAAGAAGCCATCAATGGTTTGACCATCAAGGCCCGCAAAAGAGAAGCTATTTCTACTTTTAAATAGCCTTATGATCTGTATTTCATTATACGAGAGAAATAGGTTTTCGGTAATGAAATTTGAATCATCGAGAACTCGCGTTGTTGACTTCGATTAAGGATTCTCGGTTTAAGGTGATGGAAAATGAATAATACGTTTTGGAAAACATAATTGGAAAAGCTCGAGGCTAATATGTAGCATATTTTGATCTAGCCAATACGCAGAATGCTGAAATAAATGGATTCAAGACACCTAAATGTCAAAGAAGGTTATTATTTGGAAAGTAAAAATTTTCCAAAAAAAAGTAAAAGAGCCACGTTGTCATTTTCCTGAATTCTCATTATGGCAGTATCTCAGATTAATCACATTATTCTTCTATTTACAAAAATTACAGATTTTATATGTTATAAAGATAAATATTATTGAAAGTAAAAGACTAAAGTTTTATATTATAAATTTTACATATTTATAATAATTTTCATGTTTGTGCTTACAACAGAATGGTGAATGTAAACCTTCAGTATCAATATATTATTTATTCTATGACCTTATATGTGTCTCTTACACATTCATAAACTTGTTAAAAGAAAAATAATATTTCTGATTGTATTAAAGTTTTACATTTTGAGAAGCAATAAACGATAAGATTTATTTAATTTTGAATCAGTTATATTATAATGAAGTAGTTTTTTACGGAACTTTATTTAATTTTGAATCAGTTATATTATAATGAAGTAGTTTTTTACGGAACTTTTTGTTTGTAGCATGTTATTTCTTAACTTTTGTCTGTTAAATTAGGTTATATTGGTACTTCATTTTATATTTAATTTTTAATATATTTTGTTAAATGTTTAGTTTTGTTTGTATAATTTAATTACATTTACACCAGTTTTTGTTTATATTTTTTTAAACAATGATTGTCTAATGGTGCTTCTTGCCTGTCTCGACAAGGACTTACGATTTGTTTATACGTATTTATGTTTTGGTGTAAAAAACTTGAATTTCGACGTGTTTGAAAAACAACACAGAATATCCTAAAAGTATTTTTAATAATTTTACTTTGATTAAATTATTTATATCAGCTTCGGCATATAAAATACTGTATTTTTGCTTCTAAATTTTTGGTTTGCTCAAAAATATGTGTCTGTTACAGATTCCCATGGCATTAATTTGTATGCATGTTATCTTACCCTCAAAACTACATTAATTTTATTAACTTTAGGTGTAGAAATTAGCAGTATTTTCATATTTATTTAATTTGTAATTGAAATTTTATTTTTTTCTTAAAGTTTTCATATTTTGAAAATATGTTAATCTATTATTTTTCACCATTCTTATAACTATATGAAGACCGTATTTAGTAATTTATTACTCTCGTGTAATATTCCTAAAAAAACCAAATTTTTGGTACATCACAATAATTATCGTTTTGATTTTAAGTATTATTTTATTTTGCACTGTATTATAATATGTGTAAAACATACATGGTTTTTTTTACCATAATATTGTAATTGCTATGTGCACGTGGTTCTATTTTTACTACCACTTATGTAAAGAAGTTAATAATACTATTAACAAATGTTATAAATGTGTTCATTTGTGCTATCAAGTTTCAACATATAGAGTAGAAAAATATCGCAAGAAATAAAATTTATGATTGTTTTTCATATATATATAAATTTATGAATATAAAACAAATTATCTATATATATAATTATATATATATAATATATATAATATATAATTATAAACCTAAAAAGCACTACTAATTATATCAAAACGTATTTGAAACTATACACTGGATTGCAATATTTTATCCCATGCTTTAAATATTATTTACATGTATGCAATTGTTTAAATTCACGAAAATAAAAAATTAAGTAATGACCATAAATATTTACACGGTTTTCTGTAACATTTGTTGAATTTGTAGACTATATTGGACTGTATGTAGACTATAATAATTTTTGTTACTTATGTTTCTAAGGCTTGATTTCTAACTGTTCGTCCACATCTTAAAAGTTTACATGTAACTCTAAGAACACAGGCCATTGGTTTAGTTTACACCTTAACCTTTTGAAGATGGGTGTATTATGTTTGAAATATCTTTTAAATTGAACTAGATGTTTCTCTAGTATTTATACATCTCTAGTACACAAGTTCACCTACAGCAGACATAGTACTACTTCTAGTGGTAATAAGAAATACTAATTGAATGTTCTACTTAAAATACCATTAATGGTATACTCGTCCTCTGAGCCAATGTGAAAGACGTTGCATATATGATGCCCCTGTCCTCAAAAGGTTAATACGTCTAAACAATTCCCCAAACCTGAAAATAATAAGTTATGGTACATTAAAAAATTTTGATAAGACTTTAGTTTGAGACTTTCCTTATTACAATATTTTCACAACTCTTTCATAAAAAAAAGTCAAGTTTGTGTCCGTGTACCATAATTCTGCCTTTTTCGCAGTTACAATTACTTTGAAACTCAAATTGACAGAGAATTAACCTTAATACCCAGGTCTTTTATACTGCCTTTCTTTTTGTTAATAATTCATTGTTTCACATAAGGAGTCATAAAAAATTTGCAATGAATTTGCATATTGCATTTATAGATTGCTTTTGTAAAAACTTGCATATAGAATTAAAACTAAGATTGCCTTTTTATTAGGATATATAAATACCTGAAAATATAAATTACAGATGATGAGTAATAAAACCAAGAACAGCTTTTTAAATAAAAACCAAGAACAGCTTTTCCGATGCCAAGTAGTACTTTACTTTCGAATTAAATGAGAGTATACTGACTGTCTCACTTATATTTCACTCATCACAGTAACTCTCTGTTTAATTCTACTCTGCAATCGAAATTTAACGTTTTCGGAAATCTGAACCTCTCGTTGCCTAAAGCGTTCATTTCCTGTATTATTAATTCAGAGAGTTCTCCCCACACATTTCAGATAAACCACGAAAGATCTGTGATGTATTTCTCTTTCCTCCTGTTATAGTCCATGCAGTGATCACTGGATCAAGTTAAACATCAAAATTATTGAATACTTATATTGGCGTTGCCTAATCAGTAATTTGCATCGCTGTTGTTAACTCTATATTATTAAATAAGTAATAACTTTTAAAAGGGTCTACGTAAAGCAAACTAGGAAATTATGCAATCTAATGCAAGTAAAGGCATGCCTTTGTCTTTGAGTAGTTACGATTCTCCGTTGATTGAGAAAAATACCGTTTTATAGAGGTTTACTGCTGTAAGGAATATCGTTAAATCGAGGTTACAGAAACATTAAACTGATTGCGATTTCACGGAGACCGTCAAGTATTATTGTTATAGAGGGATTCATCGTTTCAATGCATATTGTAATATGTTTTTACTGTAATTACCTAGACATTATCATAAAGTGTTGCACACCAGCCGAATGATGGATAAGCAGGTAGGGTACTGTATTTTCGAATTTATTACAATGTCTAGAGAAGAAATATTGAATGTAAATAGAGATAACAAAGAAGGAAGTGTTTTTTTTCTGAAAATTACTGTGGAAAGTTTAAGGAAGGTTAAAATTTGATTTTATAATTGTTTTTATTGTAATAGATTTTACTCGCAAAAAAATGTGTCTTAGTGAAAATCATGTTTGTTTATATACATTTCACTGTAATTTAAGTGATAATTTTAAAGAAAAATTTATCTCTTAAAAATTATATGTATATACATATATTTTCAACTCTATCGTTTTTGAAAGTTTAAGGTGACAGACGACGTTCAAATAGCGATTATCGTGAAAAATATCGAAAAAATTTTATTCGTTTATTTTAAAGATCAGTTCTTTAGCTTTCAAAAATAGTTTTCAGCTTGTTTCTAGAGTCATTAGAAGTCTGGATACAGCTGTTTAATCATGACCGTAAGTGTTGAAAAGATACTGGAGGTGAGACATCACCACACCTCAACAGTCATAATTGCCAAAATAATTTTTAGAATTTAACTAAAATTTAACTGTATGCTTTTAATGATGTTATGTATGAACTGAACCTCAGGTTTATAAATATATTAATTCTGAGATGAGTTATGGGCATTTATGTTAGAAACTTCATTATTTTTTTCTTGGATGTTTGCTTTAAATTACTTGATTGGTTATAACTCATTTATACTTTAGAATATTTTCATTCTGGAGGTTCAATGCATACATAATGAATATATGTTTACATTTATCCAAATAAAGTGATATGTTTTTCGTATTTTTTTAGTTGGTAGTTTTGGCGTAAAGTAAAAAAATGCTTGTTTTTTTTTCTCTATTTTTGCCAATTTTTAAGGCAATATATATGTATTTATGTTTATTTTCATATATCTTTATGTTTTATCACCTATTACTGCAATAACTAAAAAAAATTTCCATAAAATCCTTATTTAAAAATTTTGGCTCGTGGTCAGTTACCTTAATACAAACGACCTATAACATATTTTTTCGTAATTTGTACCGTACTATGTTTTGATACTATCCTATAAACATAAATAAGAACTATCTGAACTGCTTTTTACCCCTTTATTCACATTTAAAACATTTTATCTCATTAATTGCACAACGCACAGCACAAAGGGAGAAAAATCATCCCTTTCAACCATGCACGCGTTTCCGTTCTGGCTTTCACAGCTATGACAAACAGTCGTCGCGTGCGAGGTGTTAGACGTTGAAAACAAGCGGCTAACGTCGTTATTAATACGTTATTAGGCTCAGGTCATTAGTTCCGTTCGGTGCATTATTAGCTAACGTTACACCGAGGCGGCGAATATCGCATTAGCAGCACCTGCCGTCAAAGCTTGCAGAACTTTATTAAGATTGTCGATTCACAGACAGCAGAATCAGGTAAGGCCCTCCTCAAAAGGGAAAAAACGATAAAAATTGTTTCGTGTGATAGCTTTAAAGGGCAAAACTTGTTATCATTTACGCCATAAGCAAGAAAACTCTGAAGCTGCCACAAAGTTCATGCAGTGCTATCGTGTCAAACTAAGTGTTAATTTTTGATGTACAGATTAAATAATTGCCATACTTTTGTAGCAGAAATATAATATTTCCAATTGTGAATAGGGTCTTGTGGGGTAAAATGGGTATTTTTTATAATTTACTTAAAAGACACATCATAACTTTTAACTTTGTTTTAATTTCAGCTTGTAATATATTTTTAGACATTTGTTGGCAACATTTATTTTCCTTAACAATGCAATCCCTTTGGATCTCTCAACATAGATTGCTTTGTTTCCCAGTCGGGAATAAATTTTTCTTTACTAAGGTCTTAAAAACTTTTACAAAAGTAAAATTTTATTTCTTTTATGGTCAATATTTTTTCAATAATCAACTAACTGCAAGGGTTTCTGAACAACTGTTTTTCAAAAACAGGCAAGAAATGTTTTAAATATTTTTTGTTTAATTATTATTTTTGTGTGATAGGAGTATAGAAAAAGAAGTAAAAAATTATAAATTTGCAATTTTTAACAATGTATAAAATTATTTTAACAATAATAATAATCAACCCATTGCATAAATGCATGCAAAAAATTGCTTGTTTATAATTTAAGTGAAAAAGAGTACAGAATAGGAAATCACGCTTTTTCTACCCATTTTACCCCACCAGACCCTATTTAATTAATAGTTTTTAAGTAACTTGAAAATTAGGAATAAAATACATAAGGAAATTTTAAATGAAATGTATATTAGAAATAACAAGGCAATTTTCTTAAGAGTAATTGTTATTATATCTTTGTTTTCATTTTGTTAAAAAGTTATTGTAACAAAAAGTAAATTTTCTTAATTTTCTCAGATTTTTAAATCAAGAATATATTTTTAATTGTAAATCTAGTCATAAAATAATTATATAGGTAAAAAGAGAAACACATAAATATATAAATATTATTGTAATTGATGAAAAATATCGCTTGAGGAAAAGATTAATATACAGTTAAAATACATGAAGTTTAAAATCACAAAAGTTCATGCAGCTTTGTCAAACTAATGTTAATTTTTTGATGTGATTAAATAAAACACTTTTGTAAGATATAATATTTTAATGTAATATGTTAATTTGATGTATGTATTTTTTATAATTCTAAAAGACACATCAAAACTTAACAATATATTTTAACTAGAAATATATTTTTATTTGTTAGAACATTTATCCTAAAATATATTTATTTAAAATACGTAAATTTTGTTTCCAGAAATAATTCCAAGCAATTCTTAAAATATAATTTTTGTTAAATTACTTTTAAATAAGAAACGATAAAAAATACTACAAAAGTACGCTTAAGGAAAATATTAATATACAGTTAAAATACATGACAGTTTAATCACCTCTCATCCTCAAAAACAGAAAAAATAAATAAAAATTGTTCCGGGCGATAGCTTGGAAAGGCAAAACATGTTTCCGTTTACTTCAAAATCGAGAAGACTATCAAGCTGCTTAATGGTATACCATGCTATTATGTCAAAAGTAAATGCTAATTTTTGATGTAAGGATAATTTTAAATAATTGGTATATTTGTAACTAATAAATGTTATATTTTTGAGTGGGAATATTGTATTTATGTTAATATATAGGTTTCGGATTGAGAATAAATAATTAATAGTTATTAAAGTATTTGCAATTATGAATAAAATACATAAATTATTTATGCATTCCAGAAAAAAACAAGGCAATTTTTAAAATATAATTTTTGTTAGATTACTTTCAAATAAGAAATAACAAAAATGCTACAAAAGTACAACAAAAAGCAATTTCTGTCTTACGAGAAGTGTTTTTCAAATAACGATGGTTTTTCAATTAAAAACACACAAATAACTTTTCTTATTAAATTTATTTTTACATGAAGGCCTGTATACTTTAATCTACTTTTTAACGTAAACTTCAGCAATATCAAAGCACTTATCGTATCTTAGAACCAAATTTTATCCTCTTTATCCTACCGCCTAGCTACGCACTGGCTAAACGTTAGGTTTTGTACCACTCAGTCAACATTTCCGCTGCGTGAGACTACAATATCTAAGCGTTGTATTTTTTATGTAATCGTGGTACAACACTTAAACTCCTGTAAATTTTTTCATACTGCTTTTCTAGTCTATCGTGGGATTAGTACTTTCCTAATAAATAGGTGGGTTACATCCACCAATATCAATGCACTTATTGAATCATAGGATCAACTTTTAATTTTTATCCCCCTTAGAAATCTACCTCCTGGAATACACTGGCTAAACGTTTGGTGTTGTACTACTCAGTTACCCACCTTTTCGGTGCTTCAAATAACGATAATTTAAACATCGTGTTTTTTATGGAATTGTAGCACAGAACTTCATGCTATTTTTCTAAACTAAAACAGAGTTACTACCCTACTAAATAGTGGAGTTACACCCACCAATATCAAGGCGCTTACCGTATCGTAGAACCAGCTTTTGAATTTTATTCTCAGAGAAATCTGCCTCCTGGTCAGCTACTCACTGGCTAAGCGTTTTAGGTTTGTACCACTCAGTAAACATTTTCGGTGGGGAAGACAATGATAATTTAAACACTGTATTTTTAATGGAATTGAAGCCCAGAACTTCACGCTATTTTTCTAAACTACCACAGGGTTACTACCCTACTAAATAAGGGGGGGGAGGGTTACACCCACCAATATCAAGCCACTTACCGTATCGTTGAACCAGCTTTTGAATTTTATCCAAAGAGGTATCTGCCACTTAGTTAGCTACACACTGGCTAAACGTTTGAGATTTGTACGACTCAGTAAACATTTTCGGTACGTGAGACAGCGATATTTAAGTGTTGCGTATTTTAAGGAATTGGTGAACAACACTTAAATTACTGTAAATTTCTTAAATTGTTGTAAATTTCACGCTGCTTGTCTAAACTATCATATGGTTAGTACTGTAATAAATAGTGGAGTCACAACAGTGGAGGACTTATTAATAACCGAGAAACTATATCCTGAGAAAGGGGATGGAAAACATAAAAACTAATCTGAATCGGAGTTTTTTTTTATCGAATGATGTTTTGTTAAAAATTGAAATCCTTTATATATGAGCACAATGAAAGAGATAGTGCATTTGCAGAGGAAGTGATTATAGACCTCTCATTCTTTGTTGTCAGGTGATCAATTTATGCAAAGCAGGTATCATTTACAAAATATTTTTTAAATGTTAAGTATCATTCTAAATATAAGTTTAATTTTCTGAAATATTAAATATTATTAATAGTGTTGTAAATAATTAATTTACTTGTATTCACACATATTTAACTTCTACATATTCTTTCTGCATCCACCAAATTCATGCATTCATTGTATTTCCTTTCCATCCCCTTGAAAATCGATAGATCGGGGTTCTAATGTAGTATCGCTTTTATAATTTTTTAAAAATTTTATCCCACTTTGTTCTATGCAGTTAGAAGAATCAGAGCCCAAAAGCTATTATTAGATTAGTCCAAGATTGAAGAAGCAGAGAATAATTTCGTTTTCCTTATTCTATGATCCGAAAGTTTGAAACTATCCCGCATTGCTTTCCGCAGGAGAACATGCCGCGTGGTAAGAACAAAGATCGTTAAAGATTGCATTAATGAAATGGAAATGAACGAATTAAAAGTTGGCCCAAAGATTCGGTGTCTACCCACATGAACATTTTCAAATGAATAGGGGTGCTGATTGTGAATTAGATAAAATTTAGCAAAGGTCAAGATCGAGCTTGTCCATCATGTTATTGAGGAATGGCACAAAATACCTGCACGAAAAAACTGGTTGAAAATCTTGCGCGAAGTGTTAAGACTTTCATGACTGTAAATGGTAGAAGTACATTGCACGAGAGTCATTGAACTCGAGGTAAATAAATCTAGTAATATTTAAATAAATATATAAACTAGACATTACAGCTGAAGAAACCTGTCTTTATTACATATTAGTTGAAGTACTCGGTGTTGTCGGGGTAAAGAAGTAGGTTTCATATTTTGTTTAGATTAAAGTTAATTATTTTGTATGTAGGTGAACGGAGTAAAATTTCACGAAAGTCCAATAAAATTGTTGAATTACACACAAAAGAAACATTATTTTTAATGCAAAGCTTAAGTGTGCACGATGTTTTAAGCTTGACTCTCTGGAGAATAAAGAATAGAAAAAAAGGAAATTCCGTTATTTTTGATTTCCTGTTTCTGTTAGAACAAGAACTGTTCTCAGGTATCACAGTGCTAAGATATTTTCTGCAGTAGATTAAGAAATGGTGGTCAAGTGACAATTTACGGAAATATTAAACATTTAACAGAGAAATAGAAAATATTTGTAAAATCCATATCTTTTGAAATATTTTTTTAAAAGTTAAAGTAAAGCGTCTTATTGTATAGGTATAATCCTAAAATATTGGTGTCGTTTAAATAAAAATCCTTAAAGTTAAAAAAGTTTAAGTAGAATTTTGACTCTTAAAAAAAGAACTAGTAAAAATAACTTAGAGAATTATGTATTTTTTAACTCTGCAGCTCGATAGAGTTTTGGTTTGGGGTACTGCCTTCTACTTTTTGGATACACGAGGGTTAACGAAACTGGTATCTTCTGTTTACAGCCGACTCCCAACAGCTACTAGCAGGAATTTCGGTACTGAAGACCAGCACTCTTCCATTCGGCCATCGTTCTGCAATTCTGAGGAGGAAATCGTAGACCTTTTTTTTTAACAATGCAGGAGCGTAGACAATACGTTATAGAAAAAGCTTGAATGTGTACAGGACATTTTAATGCCCTAAACACTTGGTAATCTTAGTTATACTTGCCTTTTAGCCGAACATACCTGGAAAGTTTCCTTTAGAGAATAAGGAAAATATCTCTCTGGACGTTTTATTTAATATGTCAGTTAAATAATGTCACGGGAAAATTTAAAGTCAAAAGTGGCATTTTCTTTCATCAAGAAGGTTTAATTTTCAAAATGCTATCGAGATAGGAACAAAACTGTTGATGTACAAACGAAATAGCGAGACATACAAACAGACACTCTTAAATATTACATAGATGAGCATCTAAAGCGCGAAATTTTTATTTTCAATATTCTTGTACCAAATTTTTTTGGTGCAAAAATATGTGTATATGATGTTCAAAAATAATTTAATATGTGTATGTAAGTATGTATCTTATGTATACGCGCACACTTATACTTTCCATCAAGAGGTAATATTTGCAAAAGTCTTAAAAATTGGTTTTTGAGAATGCATGATATGCTGTTTTTGTGGTATTTTCTTGTACAGAATAATGTTAGTCTCATTTATATAATTTTTAGCAAAATAGCCAGAATTTCAGACTATGAATGAACCAAATCCCTCATATAAATACCATTAAATTTAAAAACATATTTTTCTGTAGAACAGTTTAGAACAGGGATGGCCAAGCTCCTTGATAGTCCGAGCCATTTTTCAAAATCTGAAATTTTTCGCGAGCTGCAATTGAATGAGTATTAAGTAGGTATGCAAAAAAGTATTAACTTTTTTTTTACAGAAACTATATTTAGTAAATATCATTTTCAAGTTCTTCATCCTTTAATTTTTTAAGGAAATTTTTTAATTGTCGATAATTTTTTGTATTGGTGCGATTGTAATTTATAATGTATCACACTGTCTACATAACATCAGGATATTTTAAATATTTTGTAACGAGATGTTCTCGGTGAATTATGCAGTGAATCGGTATGAATTGTGGAATTTGAGAATCATCTCTTAAAAGAACGATAAGACCGATTTTTTTCCCAGCATTGCCGGAGTTCCATCAGTTGTAATATTTTTTTTAAATATAACACAAAAATGAAAAGGGAACTTGGGTACATTTAAGTAGAACCATAAATAATCCTTCAAAGAGCCGCATGTAGCTCGAGAGCCGCAGGTTGGCCACTCCTGTTTTAGAACATCTCTTAAATAAGCAATAGTAAAGATTTCTTACTTTTGAAGTTGGGTTCAGATTTGAAGACAATAAAATTTTGGAAATAAATTAGAGTTGGAGTTACCCGAATAAAGATTATTCAGATATGAACTTCTCGTAATTTCTAAAAGATTATATTCTATTTTAGCTCTTGTTGTAAAGTTCTGTGAACGAAAAGGCTTTAAAATTTTAATAACAGCCTACATATTCCTAAACTTCCATTTCAAGTATTATAGCTGTCATTTTCAGTAGATTATTTAGTATCTCTTTCCTTTAGTAAATTTTACCTATCCTAAAGAGTTGAGGTTTCTTCTTCTACTTGTTGAAATTGGTGATAACACAGATTAACATTAATATTCAAGTCCTTTCTACTGTTTTATCTCTTGTTGTTAACAATTCACAGTATTATTGACAGAGTAAATATTCCTTAGCTTCCATTTCAAGTATTATAGCTGTCATTTTTAGTAGATTACTTAATATCGCTTTCCTTTAGTAAATTTTAAATATCCTAAAGAGTTGAGGTTTCTTCTACTTGTTGAAATTGGTGATCACACAGATTAACATTAATACCCAAGTTCTTTATTCCGTTTTACTCTTGTTGTTAACAATTCATTGTATTATTGACAGCCTAAATATTCCTTAGCTTCCATTTCAAGTATTATAGCTGTCATTTTTAGTAGATTACTTAGTATCTCTTTCCTTTAGTAAAATTTACCTGTCCTAAAGAGTTGAGGTTTCTTCTTCTACTTGTTGAAATTGCTGATCAAACGGATTAACTTAATACCCAAGTCCTTTACTCTGTTTTACTTCTTGTTGTTAATAATTCATTGTATTATTGACAGCCTAAATATCCCTTAGCTTCAATTTCAAGTATTATAGCTGTCATTTTTGTAGATTACTTAGTATCTCCCCTTTAGTAAAATTTACCTATCCTAAAGAGTTGAGGTTTCTTCTTCTACTTGTTGAAATTGCTGATCACGCAGGTTAACCTTAATACCCAAGTCCTTTATTTTGTTTTACCTCTTGTTGTTAACAATTCATTGTATTATTGACAGCCTAAATATTCCTTAGCTTCTATTTCAAGTATTATAGTTGTCATTTTTAGTAGATTACTGAGTATCTCTTTCCTTTAGTAAAATTTACCTATCTTAAAGAGTTGAGATTTCTTCTGCTACTTGTTGAAATTGCTGATCACACAGATTAATTTATTTTTCATTCATTACCTTTCCTCATTTTAATTAAAAGAATTGTTATGTACCTTCTCGGTTATTTTTAATTATTTTATGATTAATTGATTTTCTCCAAGGAGAAATTAGCCCTAAAAAACGAAACTCAAATTAAAACATATTTCCTATCTAGTCAAGCCGAAAATTTATCTTTAGAAATCTATAACAAGAGTTCTAGTCGCTTATGGATGGACTTTATTTTTAATTGAAAATCTTCGTTTGAAAGCAGAAACTATTCATAAATATTAACATTACTTATAATCACGAAACATCAGTTGTAATAGTCAAGTTTACTTTTGTAATTAGCAAAATTCGTCACGTGTCGTCTCCCTTTTGATCTGGCAGAGCCCAACCATTTATCACCTCACCTTGAGTACAAAATCAAAATCCATTTATTCCACGTAATTGACGACATTGAAAACATTCCACATTCGGAGAAGAGGCGTACGCTAAAATAAATATTAATTGAAGTAGTATTCCGCTTATTCTTTTTCGGATTGATTGATGGATCAACAGTCGCAAAATTCATTCTTCAACCAATGAAAAATCGTTCGCAGGATCAATCGGTGCCATTGGCTCGTGAAACTGAAAGCTGCAGTAGCAATTCATCTCCTCGAGTTATCAATCATAAAGATGATATTTGGAAGTGGCATCCCAGAGCGTCTGCGTAAGGGTTTTTATTAATTGAAATCCCGGAATGCAACTGCGGCCCAACTTCTGGAGTTTCTGAGTTTAATTACTTTTCAGGGAAGATTTTCGGTGTCGAATATCTCGTTGTCTTGCACATCTTTGAGTTTGCTTGCATGAAGGCTCGGGAGTGCAAGCCAAGGTCAAGCATTTTATTCACATTTCTATTTCAAATGGATTTTCTCAATTCTTTACACACATCTTCTTTTACCGCATTAAAATAGTGATTAATAACTACCTTTTACAAAATCTTCAAATGCTTTCATCAAAGAAGCATCCTATATTTCCAGTATTATTATTATTTGTTGTTGTTATTGATTCTGCCCCTTAATACGTTGACTGCCACTGTGGTTTTCAGAAATCTGACCTAAAATGACAATTTAATTTAATAACATTGTATTATTAAAAACTCCAATTCTAGTGGTTAGTTATCATGAAAAAGCATAAAAGATGTGTTGGTTTATTTTTTTATTACTTTTTATTTACTTTTTTAAAAAGAAAGGTCTTACAAATTAACTCGTAGTTGGCTTCTGTTACATAAATCTCTTAGCGAAAGCCAACAAGTTAATTCGTGCGCAGACACACACAGGCTACTCAAATCTAAGTGATTCAGAATTTAACGGGATTTTTGACGAGGATGGTAACGCAGCAGCGATTATCAACCTTCTGAGATCATTATGTTTTTTGTTAAGAGAATCTCAAACAAAGATAATATCAGTAAACAAAGCATCTTTCTTCCATACATTCATTCTTTGCTTTTTTAAGCCCTACCATGTCATACCCAGAAAAGATCTTAGTGACTACTCACTAAAGCAACTGTAAAAAGACGTAAATAAATAAACCGCTTTAATCTGCTCTTGTTTTGTAACTCACTCCCTATTGAACCCTTCCCACATCTGTCCACACTGTTTCATAAAAATATAAAGACTTAGTATAAAACTTGGACGAGTTTTATAGTAATGTGATCAAATCACATATGAGATTTACAAAGCTTTTGAAAAAAATATTCCGTATGCTTTTTAATGTTCTTGTTTTATTTAACCATGGTTGTTCCATTACAAAATTTCCCGACTTTTCCATCATTTTTCTCTCAGTGAACAAAATATCTTTCTTCCATACACTCACTCTTTGCTTTTAAACCCAGTAATTTCAGATGCGGAATTTTAGTGATCACTCACTCGCAAAATCAACTATATAAAGCAAAAAATTTTAAAAATCCGAGTTTCGATTCGAAATTTCACACATCTGTCGACAGTCTCTCATATCTAATGTAGAGTTAATATAAAAATTTGTGTAATTTTATATCACGTACTGTCATCGTAACATAAATAAGGCTTGTTAAAAATTCAATCTTGCATGAATTATTGTTAATATAAATTGATATCTATGGTTCTGAATCCTTTATCAGATATTTAAAAGAAAATAATATGTGTGTTTTATGTGAGCATATGACATATGAACTTTTCAAAGATTTCTAAAAGAAAAAAAATATTTTTGGTGGACTTGTTTTGTAATACTCCTCTTACATTTTTTAACCATGGTTAGCTCATAGTTTACCATTAGAAATTCTCCAACTTTTCATTATTTTTCTCTCTGTAAACAAAGTACCTTTCTCTCATACACTCACTCTTTGCTTTTAAATTCAGTCATTTCACATGCAGAATATTAGTGACCACTCACTCGCAAAATCAATTATATAAAACAAAATTTTTTTCAAAAATTAAATATTTATATTTATATTTATGTTTCTGCAGCCTCTATGAAATATCTAAAAGAAAACAAAACGTGTGTTTTATGTGAACTTGTGACATATGAACTTTCTAAACTTTTCTAAAAAAAAAAAGCTAAAAGCTTTTTTGATGTGCATGTTTCGTAACACCCCTCTTTTTTTTTACCATGGTTATTCCATTAGAAATTCTCCAACAACATTTCCATCATATTTCTCTCAGTGAACAAAGTACCTTTCTTCCATACACTCACTTTTTGCTTTTAAATCCAGTCATTTCACGTGCATAATATTATGACCTCTCATTCGCAAAATCAATTGTATAAAGCTAAATGTTTTTTCAAAAATTAGGACAAAAGGTTTTTCTTGACTTGGGTATCAACTCGGTGCTTCATACATCAAGGAGCAATTTCTCATATCAAATGTAAAGAAGACTTAATATAAAAAATTATGGAGTTTTATATTATGTATTGTTATCGAAATAAAAAAAGGCTTCTTATAAAAGTCAATCTTACATGGATGATCTAAATGTATATTTATGTTTCTGCAGCCTCTATGAAATATATAAAAGAAAACAAAGTGTGTGTTTTATGTGAACTTGTGACATATGAACTTTCTAAACTTTTCTTTAAAAAAAGAGGCAAAAGCTTTTTTGATGTGCTTGTTTCATAACACCCCTCTTATACCTTTTTTTTTACCATGGTTATTCCATTAAAAATTCTTCAAAAACATTTCCATCATTTTCCTCTCAGTGAACAAAGTACCTTTCTTCCATACACTCACTCTTTGCTTTTAAATCCAGTCATTTCGCATGCAGAATTTTAGTAATCACTCACTCGCAAAATCAGCTATGCAAAGAAAAAAATTTTAAAATCCTGGGTTTCAATTCAGAACTTCACACATCTGTTAACAGTCATATCTAATGAAAAGTAGAATTAATATAAAAAATTGTGTACTTCTATATCACGTATTGTCATAGTAACATAAAGAAGGCTTCTTAAGAAATTCAATCTTACGTGACTTATTGTTAATATAAATTAATATCTATGGTTCTGAATCCTTTATCCTCTTATACATATTTTTTAACCATGGTTAGCTCATGGTTTACAATTAGAAATTCTTCAACTTTAAATTATTTTTCTGTCAGTGAACAAAGTACCTTTCTTTCATACACTCATTCTTTGCTTTTAAATCCAGTCATTTCACATGCATAATATTATGACCACTCACTCACAAAATCAATTGTATAAAGCAAAAATTAAAAAAAAGTTAAGACAAAAAGTTTTTCTTGACTTGGGCATCAACTCGGTGCTTCATACACCAAGGAACAATTTCTAATATCAAATGTAAAGAAGACTTAATATAAAAATTTAGGGAGTTTTATATTACGTATTGTTATCGAAATAAAAAAAGTCAATCGTACATGGATGATATAAATGTATATTTATGTTTCTGCAGCCTCTATGAAATATATAAAAGAAAACAGAGCGTGTGTTGTATGTGAATTTGTGACATATAAACTTTCTAAACTTTTCTAAAAAAAAAAAAAAAAAAAGCCAAAAGCTTTTTTGATGTGCTTGTTTCGTAACACCCCTCTTATACCTTTTTTTTTACCATGGTTATTCCATTAGAAATTCTCCAACAACATTTCCATCATTTTTCTCTCAGTGAACAAAGTACCTTTCTTCCATACACTCACTCTTTGCTTTTAAACACAGTCATTTCACCCCCAGAAAAATCTTAGTGACCACTCACTCGCAAAGGCAACTGTATAAAGCAAAAAGAAACAAAAAATAAACTGAGCCGCCCTGCCCCTGGTTTGCGACTCACTTCCAATTCAGTGCCCCGCACACTTAGCCACAATGTCTCATATCATCCGGCCGTAGAAATCTTTCCTCTGCCCAATATATTTCTCCTAAAAATATATATCGTTCACGGCAGGGTGCCCCTTTCTTGAACTTAACCGGGAAAAGAGGCCACAAGATCAATATTAGGACTCGGACCACTTCGCTCTCTTGACCAGACATTTCTGGCCAATTCCCGCCTCCGAAAAAGTTTTTTTTCTTCCTTTTCTTTTATTATTATTATTCTGCCTCTCGTCTTCCTTCTTTCCATCATTTCTCGTCTGTTCTTTCTTAGATATTTTTTCCCTGGTCGCCTCGTCAATCATCTAAGTACATGGATTTTTTTTCCTCTTTCTCGTGTTCTTCCTTCCATTCGCTAAATACCCCGCGGACTTTGATTTGTGGGATTCTCTTGTCTTCCGTCGGGATCTGGAGCCTTTTATCACGGTGCTTTTTTATTGTTTTTTTTTATAATTATTCCTCTTTATATACTGTGGAGGTTCTTTGTTGAACTCACAAATTTATGATACTTTTATGATACGTAATTTATTCCCATATCTCTAATATTTAAATTTCATTTAAAAAACATGTCAATTGGTTGTTATCTCACATTTTTTGAAATAATGGTAAGGTATCACAAAAAATCCTATTTTGACAAAGTACGCGTGTATGGAATAGAAAGAATTTTACTTTGAATAACCATGAATCTTGAATTTTGATTTTCTTTTAAGGTATCCCTCTATATTCAGAGAACTTTTTTCTTTAAACGTAGAAATTAGTTCATGTTTTTACATTTTTAGATTTATTTTTTATATTATCATAGAGAATTGCACTTAAAAAGTTTATTCCTGGAGAAGTTTTTATAAAATTTCTAGTAAATGAAGAAAATTTAGTAAAAAAAAATCGGGTTTTTCAAAAGGTCTAATTTTTTAATAAATTAGATTATTTCAATATTTTTTATGAACACATTTCTTATACACTGGACTAGTGAATCACCTAAAATATTTGCTTAATTTACATTTGGTAAAAAATTTTGGTCCTTCGATATCATACAAATTGA
>CM063511.1:120310694-120333194 GCA_032207245.1 Pardosa pseudoannulata
TAGTTGCCAACTTTAATTTATCTTGTCATATTACGTGATAAGATGGACAGCAGAGGTTTTAATATTGATAATGATTATTTAGCGGTATATATAAATTATGCCCAAAATTTAGCGAATCGATTGCGAACCGTGTGGTTATGTATTAAAAACAAACACAAACGAACAAATTTCTTAATTTTTCAAAGATATATATATTAAAATCTAGATATTTATTAGTTTGTGAAATAGAAGCCAAAGGATGGCCGAATGGTTAGGATGCTGACCAGATTCAATTGGAACTACAGATAATTCAAATGATGTGCTTGACATTTATTACATAAAATATTGTAGTACAAAAATCCACCTATGGGTGGCGCTGTGATAAACATAAACACGTTTAATAGGCTTTATAAATGCTAATAATATTAAAAAGTAGCATTAAAAATTCTCAATATGCCCCCCATCGTGTTCAGCAATAGGCTGTAATCGCAGAACCCTATTTTTCACAGCTGACCGGTATGAGTCTGCCGGAATAACAAGAAAATGGCACCGAATGCTGTCCTTCTAAATGCTAGATCAGACCTGGCACAGATGCTAGCATTTGACGATAGATCTGCCGAACGACGGTCGATTGGTTAGGGTGCTGGGCGTCAGTACCGGAGTTCGTGGGTTCGAATCCCACAGTGGCATGGATGTTCGTAGCCGTTCAGAATCGGCTTTAAGCAGCAGGTCAGGGTCTCATTAGCCCTCGTGTTGCAAAAAGTAGACCTTAGCGCTCCAAACCAAACCGTGAAATAGACTCATATAGACATTTATGAAAAGAATTTGTTGTTAATATCGGTGATAAAATTTGAAAAAAAAAATCGATGATTAAATTTAAAATTATCGCACAGGAACTAAGGGACGGTCTCACTAAAGGTCGTTTAACAGCTTATCACTATTAATCTCTGTTTAAACGGAGAATTGAGTCCCGCCATTGGTTGGTGCCATGGGTTAATCGCGGTTAGCCGTTAAACGACTTTGGTGAGACTGGTCTCTAATCTATTATTTAAGCCAAATATAAATGAAAATTATTTACGTAATGTCTAAGCTCAGTGATAAAACGTATGAAAATAATGCAGACGATATTTAAATAATTTAAAATAAGAAATGATTAATTGAGATGGTTAAAGGAATGACGTCATAATGCTAGAAAAAAATGTAGTTTTTACTTATTAATTATGGGATACATTTAATAGCCTACTCTTAACCGGGGCAAATAGGGATTGAAATAATTAGTACTCCTCCTTTTTAAAGCATATATATATATATATATATATATATATATATATATATATATATATATATATATATATATATATATATATATATATATATATTCTACTTGTTTAACATTATTTCTAGAATAATAGAAATATTTTATTCTCAGTAACTAAATTATATTGTTTTACTTAGTTCAAAATTATTTCATTACATTATCGGTGAATTATTAAGGGATTACTTAAATGTACAAATCCAATGTACAAAATGTACAAATAAAAAATAAAGATTCTGTCTTTTTATAGAAGTAGTCTTTCAAAGATGTTAACTGTATATATTTTATTCAGTTTAAAAACATAGTTTCTCAATTTTTTTTTATATTATCTTATACAAAAAGTTCAAACTGTTTCAAACTCTGTTATGTATAATACTAATCAAACTGACAAACAATATTTGCATCCTGTTCTTAAAACCTAAGATATATTTTTAAACGCATTTGATTGATCACCGTACTATAAATTTATTCGTATCAAAACATTTTTTTATGTTACATTATTTCAAGTATTACAGGAATGCGATTATTTTCCTTAAGTAAATATTTTGTATCGTTCTCAGTCACACACGAATTCAAATACATTATAAGCGAATAATCTTTACACAGAAGTGAATCCTTTCAGATCACAAAGGGTGACTTATCCTACAAAAGCGGTGACATGCTGCTTTCGTTTTTTGACAAGGTTACAATTCAAGCTTGTAAATTATAGTTATTTACTAAAATTGCATGATACGTCATTTCGATGAAAATTGCATTAGTCAGAATATTATTTTCCTGTAAATGCATATAAATTTTGGCATTTATATAAATAACTGGAACCAATTGCTACCGTAAACATTAACTTATAATTTTTTTTTTATGAAATTGCTGTCTTTTATTACATATTAATGCAAAGCATTAAACAACTAGCATATAGCCCGTCATACGACGGGATTATTAAAATTTTTAATTTTTCAGAATTGTAAAATTGAAAATTAAGTTGCTTTTAAGGAGTTTTTAAAGATTCTTCAGTTTTTTTAACCCTTTGAAGATCACGATTACAAATTATTTGGTATTTAGTGCAATTAGGTTATAAATTTTATCTATGAGCCTTATAGATTTGAAATATATGAAAAAAATATTTTTACATTCTTTGGGGGTGGGGCGAGATTTAGAGAGGGTGATTTAACTGTCAAACTCTCCCCTTGTACAGTAGGAAAATATTTCTTTCTTAAACTAATTAAATTTACAGAGCAATGAATAATTACCCTTAAAATAATGTAGTTAAATAAATAGCTAAACAATTTATAAGTAATGTTTTGGGTAAGTATTTTCATATGAGATCATGAAAAAAATCGAACTCCTGATTCTTCCAGAGTTCGATTCTTCCGTGTAAAGCAAATTCAAAGAAGTATATTTCAAAGAGAAATAAATTAATTGTAGTGATACCAGCTATTAATAGTTTAAAGTGTCAAAAACAAAGAAAAAATTAATGTGTTTAAAACAGAGAAAAGGTATTAACAGGTGGTTTCACTGTGAAACCCGCTGTCCTTAAAAGGGTTAAAGGACCTTAACAAGAAAATAAATAATGAATGACAGACGCTTATTCAGAGATATAACTTTATTAATCTGCACTAGTTACAAATTTTTAGAGGAAAGATTCTTCATTTTTGAAATTCTCGTACAATGATATATCTTTTCAGGATAATCTTTAAACAACTAATTCAGTCCAACTACCACTGATGCAATACCCGAAACAAAAAATAATGTCCCTTTTCAAAAAGCATTATCCAAAACTGGCATATAGCCCGTCATATGACTGGATTAGTAAAATTTTTAATTTTTCAGAATTGTAAAATTGAAAATTAAGTTGCTTTTAAGGAGTTTTTAAGGATTTTTCAGTTTTTTTAAAGGACCTTAACAAGAAAATAAATTATGAATGACAGACTCTTATTCAGACATATAACTTTATTTATCTGCACTAGTTACAAATTTTTAGAGGAAAGATTCTACATTTTTGAAATTCTCATAAAATGATATATCCTTTCTCCGGATAATCTTTAAACAACTAATTCAGTCCAACTACCACTGATGCAATACCCGCATCAAAAAATAATGTCCCTTTTCAAAAAGCATTATTTAAAACTATCATATAGCCCGTCATATAACTGGATTAGTAAAATTTTTAATTTTTCAGAATTGTAAAATTGAAAATTAAGTTGCTTTTAAGGAGTTTTTAAGGATTTTTCAGTTTTTTTAAAGGACCTTAACAAGAAAATAAATTATGAATGACAGACTCTTATTCAGACATATAACTTTATTAATCTGCACTAGTTACAAATTTTTAGAGGAAAGATTCTTCATTTTTGAAATTTTCATAAAATGATATATCCTTTCAGGATAATCTTTAAACAACTAATTCAGTCCAACATCCACTGATGCAATACCAGAATCAAAAAATAATGTCCCTTTTCAAAAAGCATTATTCAAAACTGGCATATAGCCCGTCATATGACTGGATTAGTAAAATTTTTAATTTTTCAGAATTGTAAAATTGAAAATTAAGTTGCTTTTAAGGAGTTTTTAAGGATTTTTCAGTTTTTTTAAAGGACCTTAACAAGAAAATAAATTATGAATGACAGACTCTTATTCAGACATATAACTTTATTTATCTGCACTAGTTACAAATTTTTAGAGGAAAGATTCTACATTTTTGAAATTCTCATAAAATGATATATCCTTTCTCCGGATAATCTTTAAACAACTAATTCAGTCCAACTACCACTGATGCAATACTCGAATCAAAAAATAATGTCCCTTTTCAAAAAGCATTATTTAAAACTATCATATAGCCCGTCATATAACTGGATTAGTAATTTTTTTAATCTTCTCGAATTGTAAAGTACCCTATGAGGCAGGTAAAAATATGTTTTTTTTCTCACCTCCTCTCTCTCTCATGAGCTGGAGCGTTTTAAATTCTTGTTTGGATTACTTTTTGCCTAGAGGCCTAAAATGTTTTGATCTCTTATGATTAAAGTGAAATTTATGCTATACTGTTAAAATTATTGACCTTGATTTTTTTTTTTTTCTGGGAATTATCTGGTAAACGCTCAATAATTTGTTTATCTTCAGACTCCTCTGTCAGTATTAAGACTGGTTATATCGTCGGTTCGAATAAGGATGGATGTTCGTAGCCGTTCGGAACCGACTTTAAGCTGTAGGTCCCGGTCTCATTAGCCATCGTGTTGCTAAAAGTAGACCGTAGCACTCCAAACCAAACCAAACCGATACTTTGAATGCAGTTTAGAATCACATTGATTTCATTTAGTCAAACAGCATGGTTATGTATAAAAAACAAACACATAAACGAGCAAACTTGTTAATTTTTAAAGATATGTAACTTAAATGCTAGATATTTATTAGTCTAGGAAATAGAGTCATGGACTATATGAAAAGAATTTGCTGTTAATACCGGTGATAAAATTTTCACTGAAACAAAAAATAATCGATGATTAAATGTAAAATTATCACATATGTACCTAATCTATTATTTATGCTAAATATGAAAGAAAATTATTTACTTAATATCTAAGTTCAGTGTTTAAATGTATGAAAATAATGCAGACGATATTTAAAGAATTATCTGTTACACGCTCAATAATTTGTTTATCTTCACACTCCTCCGTCTCCTGATACTATGAATGCAGTCTAGAATTACGTTGATTTCATTCAGTCAAACTGTGTGGTTATGTTTAAAAAACTAACACATGAACGAACAAAGTTGTTTATTTTCAAAGATATGTAACTTAAATGCTAGATATTTATTAGTCTAGGAAATAGAATCTTGGACTTTATGAAAAGAACTTGCTAATACCGGTGATAAAATTTTCACTGAAACAAAAAATAATCGATGATTAAATGTAAAATTATCACATATGTACCTAATCTATTATTTATGCTAAATATGAAAGAAAATTATTTACTTAATATCTAAGTTCAGTGTTTAAACGTATGAAAATAATGCAGACGATATTTAAATAATTTAAAATAAGAAAGGATTAAATGAGATGGTTAAAGAAATGACGTCATAATGCTAGAAAAAAATGTTTTTACCTATTTATTATTTGATAAACTTAATACCCTGCTCTTAACCGGGCAAATAGGGCTTGAAATAATGGCATTAAATGCTCGAAAAGGAGGGAGGGGGAATTTCGAATGTTTTAAGGATTTGCCTTGAATTTGGTTAACCCTAACTCGTCAAAAATCCAATATGGATGCCTCTATTCATTGCAGGTCCAACCGCTTCATAAATTCGGGGACTGACGGATAGATAACTTAGACTATCATTATATAGCGGATAAAAAAGTTGCATAAAAAATTATTCTTATATCGATGCCTACATAAACCTTAGAAATTCGTGTGACAACGCAGTGAAACGTTTTATTATTATTTTTTTACACAGAATTACTTTATGGCATGATGATATTTTCCTCCTTGATTTGTAGTTATTACGCTTTCTTTGTTAGAGTTTATGTTTTCTGAAATATGTTAAGCCCATGTACAATAGTGGTGATACTTCCTTTAAAACTTGAAATTATCATATGGTCTTCTAGTTTTCATTTCATTTCACCAAATTTTCCTTTTGATATCAAAATCCCGGAAAAGTCAAGCCTACACTACAATCATATCGTTTTCTTTTTTCCATTTATTTTAGAAGAATCATATTTGCTTTGTTTCGGTTACAGACTTTTAATAGTTTTCTTGAGATAGCAGAATCGTATTCATGTACGTAGAATTAGCGAAAAATGAGGATCTTATAAAGCTGATGTCAAAAGGTAATGTAGCTAGACGAAAGAAATCGAGCGTAATTTTCAGTTTACGTAAGTCTGTGTATGTATTTTATCCCAGAAGAAAGTTCTCACACGTCGGATCTGAAGCTTTATTCCATACCATATAATTCAACAAGTATAAGGATTTTGGGACAAATGTAAAACTAATAACCGTTACATAGCTTTGCTTTATTTATTAAAAATCTAGCAAATAACATGAACTTTACTTCATCTGTTTGCTAATGAAATCTAGATAACAGTTTATCTTGGTAGATATTTTGTAGTAATGGATTTTTTATTTAATAAAAAGAAACCTGATCTTAAAATTGCCAATAATTGTCAGAAGAAATGCCAATTAAAGGCCACAATCTTCTCGAAAAATGAGCCAATTTAAAAGAAAAGTTGTCACAATATTCACCATTGAAGTATATAGTTTAGAAAATTGTGTTATATTTTTAAAATTATGGTTTGTAAGGTTTGTAAAAAAAAGGTTTGTAAGTTATTACAAACCTTTATTATTAATTATTATTGTTATAGACCTTTAATAGTTTTCTTAAGATAGCAGAATCGTATTCATGTACATAGAATTAGCGAAAAATGAGGATCTTATAAAGCTGATGTCAAAAGGTAATGTAGCTAGACGAAAGAAATCAAGCGTAATTTTCAGTTTACGTAAGTCTGGTATATGTATTTTATCCCAGAAGAAAGTTCTCACACCCCGGATTTGAAGCTATATTCCATACCATATAATTCAACTTTGCGACAAAGTATAAGGATTTTGAGACAAATGTAAAACTAATAACCGTTACATAGCTTTGCTCTGTTTATTAAAAATCTAGCAAATAACATGAACTTTATTTCATCTGTTTGCTAATGAAATCTAGATAACAGTTACTTCTTCCTAGATATTTTTGTAGTAATGGATTTTTTATTTAATAAAAGGAAACCTGATCTTAAAATTACCTATAATTGTCAGAAGAAATGCCAATTTAAGGCCACAATCTTCTCGAAAAATGAGCCAATTTAAAAGAAAAATTGTCACAATATTCACCATTGAAGTACATAGTTTGGAAAATTGTGTTATATTTTTTAAATTAAGGTTTGTAAGGTTTGTAAAAAAAAGGTTTGTAAATTATTACAAACATTTATTATTAATTATTATTGTTATAGACATTTAATAGTTTTCTTAAAATAGCAAAATCGTATTCATGTACGTAGAATTGGCGAAAAATGAGGATCTTATAAAGCTGATGTCAAAAGGTAATGTAGCTAGACGAAAGAAATCGAGCAGAAATCGAGCGTAATTTTCAGTTTACGTAAGTCTGGTATATGTATTTTATCCCAGAAGAAAGTTCTCACACGCCGGATCTGAAGCTATATTCCATACCATATAATTCAACTTTGCGACAAAGTATAAGGATTTTGGGATAAATGTAAAACTAATAACCGTTACATAGCTTTGTTCTGTTTATCAAAAATCTAGCAAATAGCGTGAAATTTACTTCATCTGTTTGCTAATGAAATCTAGATAACAGTTACTTCTTCCTAGATATTTTTGTAGTAATGGATTTTTTATTTAATAAAAGGAAACCTGATCTTAAAATTGCCAATAATTGTCAGAAGAAATGCCAATTAAAGACAACAATCTTCTCGAAAAATGAGCCAATTTAAAAGAAAAATTGTCACAATATTCACCATTGAAGTATATAGTTTAGAAAATTGTATTATATTTTTAAAATTAAGATTTGTAAGGTTTGTAAAAAAAGGTTTGTAAATTGGTAAATAAAAAGTCTAAATGTTTATATAACTGAAGCTGATAACTTTCAACAAACGATTAAAGAAAAAACCGAAATAAGTGTTTATTGCACCCTTGCATTAACTCCATCATAAAAAATTAATTGAAACACTAATTTTTTTTCTGAAAAAGCACAATTTTTATTACAACATAAAACAACCCAGTATATTTTGGTGTGAATACAAAGGAAGTCTGATCGTCAACTATAAAATCGTCAACGATTGTTAGTGAAAATGGAAATTAAAGGCCATAAAGTCCTGGAAAAATAACAATTTTTTTAATAATTTAATATTCAGCATTAAAGTATATAGGTAAAAAAAATTGTGCTTTATTTAATAAAAATATTTGTAAATTGGTAAATAAAAAGTTTAAATGTTTCATATGACTAAACCTGGTGACTTTCTACAAATGACTGAAGAATAAACCCAACTAAGTGTTTATTCCACAGCTACATTTACGCCATCCCAAAAATCCATTGAACCTCTGAAAAATTGTCAATAATTTTCAAAAGAAATGCCAATTCAAAGCCACAACGTTTAGAAAAATAAACTAATTTAAAAGAAATATTGTCACTTTTATATTCACCATTGAAGTATATAGGTTTGAGAATTGTGCTATATTAAAAAAAAAAAAGGTTTGTAAATAAATAGCTTAAATGTTTAATATAACTGAAGCTAGTAATTTTCAACAAACGACTAAAGAAAAAAACCCAAATAAATGTGTATTGCATCCTTACATTAACTGCATCATAAAAATGAATTGCAACACTAAAAAAAAAAATTTTTTCCGAACAAGCCCATTTTTAATTACAACATAAAATAACCCAGTATATTTCGGTGTGAATACAACTGACTCATTGTCAACTATAAAATCGTGAACGATTGTTAGAGGAAATGCCAATTAAATGCCAGAACTTCGTGGAAAAATAACCAATTTTTAGAAAATTGTCACTTTTAATATTTAGCATTAAAGTATATAGGTAAAAAATTGTATTTTATTTAATAAAAATATTTGTAAATTGGTAAATAAAAAGTTTAAATGTTTCATATGACTAAACCTGGTAACTTTCTACAAATGACTAAAAAATAAACCCAACTAAGTGTTTATTCCACCGCTACATTAACGCCATCATAAAAATGCGTTGAACCTCTGAAAAATTCAATTGTTTCCCTTCAAGCACTTGTTTGACTTGCAACATAAAACAACCCAGTATATTTAATAAAAGGAAACTTGATCTTAAATTTGCCACTAATTGTCAGAAGAAATGCCAATTAAAAGCCAAAACCTTCTCAAAAATTAAGCCAATTTAAAAGAAAAATTGTCACAGTATTCACCATTGAAGTATATAAGTTAAAGAATTGTGTTATATTTAAAAAAAAAGGTTTGTAAATTGGTAAATAAAAAGTTTAAATGTTTTATATAACTGAAGCTGGTAACTTTAAACAAAGAATTAAATAAAAACCCAAGTAAGTGTTTATTGCACCCCTACATTAACTCACTTCATCATAAAAATAAACTGAAACATTGAAAAATTTACAACATAAAACAACCCAGTATATTTTGGTGTGAATAAAAAGAAAGTCTGATCGTCAACTTTAAAATTGCCAACGATTGTTAGAGAAAATGCCAATTAAAGGCCAATCATAAAAATGAACTGAAACGCTGAAAAATTTTATTTTATTTATTTATTTATTTATTTTTTGCCGAACAAGAACATTTTTAATTACAACATAAAACAACCCAGTATATTTTGGTGTGAATAAAAAGGAAGTCTGATCGTCAACAAAAAAATCATCAATGATTGTTAGAGGAAATGCCAAATAAAAGCCTAAACCTTAAGAAAATAACAAATTTTTAAATAATTGTCACTTTTAATATTCAGCATTAAAGTATATAGGTAAAAAAATTGTGTTTTACTTAATAAAAATATTTGTAAATTGGTAAATAAAAAATTTAAATGCTTCATATGACTAAACTTGGTGACTTTCTATAAATGACTAAAGAATAAAGCCAACTGAGAATTTACTGCACAGAAAACTGCTCCATTAATGCCATAATAAAAAAGTTATTAAACAACTGAAAAATTAAATTTTTTCCCTACAAACACTTTGTTAATTACAACATAAAACAACCCAGCATATTAACTCATTTTTAAACGTCATAATTTTCGAATGAATTAAAAATCTTTGAAAAGCGGGTTATACCTTCTAAAGGCGACCAAAGGAATCTGGCAAATTCTTGCCGTCCTTAGATTTCAGGAGGGGATGATTGCAAACGGGTGTTTCACACGATTAGAAGCACTGGCGATTCCCTGAAGACGGCCCACCATTTTCCCAAAACTGTAATTACGCATCTCATTAATATGCATTGGGAATTAAGCCCGCACTTGAATCAAATTTCGAAGTCAAATTGAAAAAGTTTAGAAACGCGTATTTGATTATTTTAAGAAACTAATTAGAGTAATTGAAAGAGGCCTTTTCGAAGACATATAACATTATCTAGTTTAACAGACTTAAAGAATGTGTTTATTACTATACAAAATCTTAAGTTTCTTAAAAATAGATACAGATGATTAAAGATTTATAATTAGATATTCTACTTACAGTTTTATTGATTTAAGTCAATATTGATGGAAAGTGATAGAGTTTGTCTGTGAATGCAAAACTTATAAAATTTTGGTCATTTTAACGCAATAATTAAGTGGTAAAAATGGCACATACAGCATTTTGAAAACGACATTTTTATTTTAGAGACTGGCCAGCTCATAGGTTCATTATAGGAAGAGACATGAAATATAGATTGTTAAAGATTTAAAATTAGATATTCTATTTACATTTTTGTTAAATCAATAGTTGTGTGTGAATGCAAAACTTGTGAAATTTTGCTCATTTTAACACAATAATGAAGAGGCAAAGATGGCGCACGCAGCATTTTGAAAACGACATTTTTATTTTGACTGGTCAGCTCATAGACTGGTCAGCTCATAGGTTTGTTATACGGACAGAGACATGAAATATAGATTGTTAAAGATTCAAAATTAGATATTCTATTTACATTTTTATTGATTTAAGTCAATATTTATAGAAAGTGATAAATTTTGTGTGTGAATGCAAAACATATGAAATTTTGGTCATTTTAACACAATAATGAAGAGACAAAGAAGGCACATGCAGCATTTTGAAAACGAAATTTTTATTTTAGAGACTGGCCAGCTCATAGGTTTCTTTACAGACAGAGACATAAAATATAGATTGTTAAAGATTTAAAATTAGATATTCTATTTACATTTTTATTAAGTCAATAGTGACAGGAAGAGATAGAGTTTGTGTGTGAATGCAAAACTTATGAAATTTTGGTCATTTTAACACAATAATGAAGAGGCAAAGAAGGCACATACAGCTTTTGAAAAGGATATTTTTCTATTTTAGAGACTGGCCAGCTTATAGGTTTGTTAATGGACAGAGATATAAAATAAAGATTGATAAATATTTAAAATTACATATTCTATTTTCATTTTTATTAAGTCAATAGTGACAGGAAGAGATAGAGTTTGTGTGTGAATGCAAAATTTATGAAATTTTGGTCATTTTAACACAATAATGTAGAGGCAAAGATGGCACATACAGCATTTTGAAAACGATATTTTTATTTTAGAGACTGGCCAGCTCATAGGTTTGTTATACGGACAGAGAAATAAAATATAGATTGATAAAGATTTAAAATTAGATATTCTATATATTTTTATTAAGTCAATATTGAGAGAAATAGATAAAGTTTGTGTGTGAATGCAAAACATATGAAATTTTGGTCATTTTAATACTATAATAAAGAGGCAAAGATGGTATATGCAGCATTTTGAAAACGACATTTTTATTTTAGAGACTGTCCATCTCAAAAGTTCGTTATATGGACAGAGACATAAGATATAGATTATTAAGGATTTAAAGTTTTCAATTGCACTTCTAAAGGACTTAAATAAATATTGATAGGAAAAGATAGTGTTTCAGTGGGAATGTAAAACATCTGAAATTTTGGTCGTTTCAATACTATAATGAAGAGGTAAATATCTCACATGCAGCATTTTGAAAATGGCATTTTTATTTTAGAGACTGGCCAGCACATACTTTGTTATACAAACAGAGACATACGGTATAGATTCTTAAAGACTTCAAATTACAGATTCTACTTACATTTTTAAATGACTTCAGTCAATATAGACAGAAAAAGATACTTAGTGTTTGTGTGAGTGCAAAAGATCTGAAATTTTGGTTGTTTCAACACTATAATGAAGAGACAGATGGCACACAGTGGCGTAAGCAGAATTTTTTCAAAGAGGGAAGTTCATAATTTTCAAGGGGGAGGGGTTCGTAATAATAAAAAATAATAGCCCGCATAATTTCCACTAAAATTTTTATTTTTGCCATTTTGTTTGAGCTCAAGGGGGGTATTTAAACTCTTAAACCCCTTTCTTGCGTACGTCCCTGAGGGCACATACAGCATTTTGAAAACGGCATTTTTATTTAAGGTACTAGCCAGCTCATAGGTTCGTTATAAGGACTGAAAAATAAAAGGAATTGAATTTTTTACGGATATGTAGATTTAATAACTGACGATATGTGATTTAATTTAAATAGCTAATATAATATAATAAATTGTAATCGATCTTCAATCTTTGCCTCATGCATTTCGATTTCATGGAATATTATCATCCGTTTAATGATATTGAATCAATATTATCTAGGGCAGATGTCATATTAGGTACATCGACAAATTATAATTAGGTCGAATACATGTTAGATGAGGGTAGACATAAGTGACTGTGGCAGATATAATACTAATGTTAAGGATTAAAGTAACTAAAACTTTGATACAATTTTGATTTTATTGAAGTTTAATATGCTCTATTATCCTCAGTGAAAAAATTTGACAAAAGGCTGTGTAGATTTGAATTAACATTTAGACGAAAATTAGCAGTAGCTAGATTATTACTATATAATTTTGGGATAAATATGTGGTATACACACTTATTTGAAATACCTTTCTCTTATAGTTTCTAACTTAATTTGTTTACCTGCAGTAAATAATATATTATTATAATTTATATTAAATTCTGTGTAAACTGGGATGAGCAATTTTATTATATTAAATTTCATGTTTTATTTTTAAATATTTTAAGTATATTTTAGTCATTAACATAATTTAATTATTTTTTATTTCAATTATCAGTTATAAGTGTATTTGTCTTTTGTTGAATGTCAGATATAATACTAATGTTAATGATTCAAGTAGCTAAAATTTTGATACACTATTGGTTTTATTGAAGTTTAATATCCTCTATTATTCTCAGTGAAAAAATTTGCCAAAAGGCTGTAGATTTGAATTAACATTTGGACGAAAATTAGCAGTAGCTAGAATAAACTATTTATCATCAAATCTAAGCTTTAAATTTCAAGGCTGTAGGCAGATATTTCACATTTAAACAATTCCATTTTATTTTTATTATATAATTTTGTGATAAATATATGGTATCCACACTTATTTGAAATACATTTCTGTTGTAGTTTCTAATTTAATTTGTTCACCTGCAGTAAATAGTATGTTATCATTTAATATTAGATTTTGTCTGAACTGAGACGAGCGATTTTATTATATTAAATTTCATGTTTTATTTTTAAGTATATTTTAGTCACTAACATAATTTGATTACTTTTTAATTATCAGTTATAAATGTATTAGCCTTTTGTTGAATGCAGGGCCGTAGCTAGATCCTTTAGAGCCCGTGGAAAAAAAATAACCACTCAATATAGTGAGAAAATATATAAATGTTTTTTTTTTCCTATATCATATATTTAGAATGAACTCAAAATATTTTTTAATTCTTAAAATGTTCCTAGTATATTAATTTTTAATTTTTTTCTTCTATATTTATTTTATTAACACTTAAAAATATTTTCGAACACTCTAGGGGTATTATTTTATGATAAACTGAATAGTTTATTTGAGGCGAATATTTTTTAATTTGTACGTTCAATTTTCATAAAAAATTGATGGTTTTCTAAATTTAAATTTAGTTTTAATAACTTTAATAGTTTCAACATTTAAAACGATTACCCTGATATTAAGACATATTAAGAGTGTTTGGTACACATTTTGTAAGAATCTACAAAAGTTTAACATTTAAAAAAAAATAAGAAAATTCACAAAAAGCTAATTTTTAAACACATTGGATTTTAAAAACAAAATCTGATTCTATAATAAAAAAATAGTTTTCAAATTTTCCTTATTTCTACTTGGGGCGAATCGTCGGCTTTCGGACACTGTTTTCCTCACTGTGCGACGCTCCTATGACTGATTTGCCGGTGGCAAATGTCACCTTTGCCATGCCCTAGTTAAGGCTCTGGTTGAATGTCTGTTATTGTACTTCAAAAATGGTGGGGTTCTATGCAAGATTAATTGATTAATTTTCTTCATTAAAGCAAATGTATTTTATATTTACGAATAGAAATTTTAAATATATTTTAGTCACTAACATATCTTAACGCATTTTACTTCAACTATTAGTTATAACCATATTTACTTTTTATTTAATGTCTCCTAATATACTTCCTCGGTTTTAAGCAGTAGGTTCTAGTTTCATTAGATCTCGTGTTGCAAAAATGTAGACCGTAGAGCTCCAAACCAAGCCTAATATTCTTTCAAAAATGGTGGGTTTCCAAGCATGATTGGTTGAGTATTTTTCTGCATTAAAAGAAACCTATTTTACATTTATGAATAGAAAATTATAAAAATTACAAATAAACAAGGAATTCTGTACTTTTATCTGCACTGATGATAACACTTGCCATTTAGTAGAAATGTATAACGTTGCTTACATCCACTTGACAAATTTGGGGAAGTGTCACTTACAAAATGTTCTAATCTTCCCTCGTATTTCCGATGAAAACTATTCGTCATTGTTTTACTGTATTGCATAAACCCGTATAATCTTCTGCTTGAAGCTAGCAGAGGACAAATATTAAAATAAGTCTCGAAGTAGGTGAGCACATGTGTAGTTTTAAAATCTACATCTCAGGTAACACAACGAGTTCCTTCCATTAACACCATCGGCAAGAATAAGTGGGTGGAAAAGCTCGGGGGCCGAAGATTGTGCCCGTAATTAGGCAGTCTCTTCGGCCGTCAGGGATCGTTAATCACTCGTCCGTCCGCCGTAATTGCATCAAGAATCCTCTTTTTCTGGAAAAGAAAGGAGATCAAGTTTTTGGTAAATGTATGCCGCCTTTACTCCCCACCTACGAAGGAAACAGGAGCGGGGGAAAGGTTGGAAGCAGTTTTCTTTTCCGACTCTGCTCAGTTATGCACGCCCCCCTCAAAACCCCTCAAGATGGAAAGTGGTGATGTATGTGAGATGTTGATCCTAGGTACGGGGTGAGAGGGGAGGAAGGTACGGAAACTTCGAATCAAGGGGACGTGTCTGTGTTGAAATATTCATAGGAAAGATGTAATGGATGTTGTTACGACAATGTATGTTATATTGAAAAACAACTTCTAGGGCGTCAATTATTGTCTATATATCAAACTTTATTTATTGTGGGTAAATGGATATATCACAGTAACTGCTTGGAGAAGTTGTTTTATCAGAGATGACATGCATTTTTCAATAAGTTTCACAGAAGTTGGCTACGCGGATTTTTCATACCAACATATATGATTTTAGAAGAGTAATTTCTAAATGCAATGTATGTTATATTGAAAAACAACTTCTAGGGCGTCAATTATTGTCTATATATCAAACTTTATTTATTGTGGGTAAATGGATATATCACAGTAACTGCTTGGAGAAGTTGTTTTATCAGAGATGACATGCATTTTTCAATAAGTTTCACAGAAGTTGGCTACGCGGATCATTTCATACCAACATATATGATTTTAGAAGAGTAATTTCTAAATGCAATGTATGTTATATTGAAAAACAACTTCTAGGGCGTCAATTATTGTCTATATATCAAACTTTATTTATTGTGGGTAAATGGATATATCACAGTAACTGCTTGGAGAAGTTGTTTTATCAGAGATGACATGCATTTTTCAATAAGTTTCACAGAAGTTGGCTACGCGGATCATTTCATACCAACATATATGATTTTAGAAGAGTAATTTCTAAATGCAATGTATGTTATATTGAAAAACAACTTCTAGGGCGTCAATTATTGTCTATATATCAAACTTTATTTATTGTGGGTAAATGGATATATCACAGTAACTGCTTGGAGAAGTTGTTTTATCAGAGATGACATGCATTTTTCAATAAGTTTCACAGAAGTTGGCTACGCGGATCATTTCATACCAACATATATGATTTTAGAAGAGTAATTTCTAAATACAATGTATTTTATATTGAAAAACAACTTCTAGGGCGTCAATTATTGTCTATATATCAAACTTTATTTATTGTGGGTAAATGGATATATCACAGTAACTGCTTGGAGAAGTTGTTTTATCAGAGATGACATGCATTTTTCAATAAGTTTCACAGAAGTTGGCTACGCGGATCATTTCATACCAACATATATGATTTTAGAAGAGTAATTTCTAAATACAGATCTCAGCAAATGAGACACTACATATAATCCACGTTGCAAAGTCAAAATAAGTGACTAACTCTAAAATTGGGTTGGGGTTGTATTTCCTGCTTTACAGGAAATTAGCCTCCCTCATAAAAAGACAGAGCATTTAGCTTTATTAATAACATATTCATTTAGACAGTGTCTTCACATATTATCGTTTCTAATAAATGTTTTATGGCTTTCGGAGATATTTAAACTCATAATAAAGCAGTATAAAACCTGAGAAAATGTTATACAAATGTTTTATTCGCTTCATTTTGCCTCGGGGACATGTATATTAACCCAGAGACAAGCATATGTTCGCTGTTTTGAAGAAAGGTATGAAGTCTTCTCTACAACTATAATGAAAACTGCACTCAGTGACGACCCTAGCATTTTTGATGCCTCAAACAAACCCAAATAAGCCACCCTAAAAAATACAGAATTATATGTAAACCAGTGAATGAAAAATAACTAAATGGTATTGACATTGCAATGATATACTAATGTATATTTTAGTTAAAATATTTTATTAAAAAATAAAATTTATATTTTGAGGTAACGAAAACAAACATACAAACCAAAACTAGTACTTTTAAATGTTTTCAAGGATAATTTAAATGGTCTTTCAAAACAATAAACATTAGACACTATATACCATGTGCTGCAATGTACAATTCTAACATCCTCTGACCTAAATTCTAAACCTAATAAACAATAACTTTCAAAGTTCTTTTCCTGCATCATCGTGGTTTGGTTTGTTTTAGAGTGCTACGGTCTAACAAGAGGGCTGATGAGACCAGACCTTCCTACTTAAATCGATATAGAACGACAAAAACATTTATGCTAGTGGTAGATTCGAAATCACGATTTAAGCTCTTTGGTATTTAACTTCGTGTTGACTTACTCCGTGTAGCTCTCTTGTAGCAGAATAATATACCATAGTACTCAGAACCAACTAACCGGTACAGAAGAGTAGCTTCCTATTCATTCAGCCATCAGGAAATGAGGACAAACACAAAGTGTAGCCAAATTAATAAAGTGTATTTAAGATTTTAACAGAGAAGAAGGGATAGCTGGTAACCAATATAGGCGACTGCCTACGGCGGCAAAATTTAGGTAAGGTAAACCCCTGAGTGTTTAAGAAAGACGTATCAGTAGCTATCCTTAAATAATCAAACCCAATAAGCAAACCAAACCAAATCTCCAACTTCACAGCAATTGGTTTTTACAGCCACGGTGAATTTTGCTTCAACTACACTTCGATAGTATATACAGGCTTGCTTTTGCTGCATGCATAAATAATGCCGAAAATAAATACCAGAGAGAATCTGCCAAAGTACAAAGAAGCATCCTTTTAGGTAGAATGGTACAGAAGTAGTGAAGTATAATGTCAGAAGTACAGAAGGATAAATTCACAGTTGTACAATATATACGAAGAACCGGATATCGCGAATATGGTAATATAAGTAGGCGAAAGTGAGTTCCCATTCGGTTAAGATTACTATCTTGACCGAATGGAAGACCACAGTAACACCAAAAGAGTTTTCATGGCAAATTTAATTGGTAATCAAACAAGAGGCAAGCAAAAACTAAAATATAAATGTTGGTTGTATTCAACAATACTCCAAAATATCTAAAATAAGGAACTAAAACATCCAATAGAAAAGATTCGAAATTTTTTCTTGGAAAGTCCAGGATCCTTATTGTGATGTCGCTCCAATGAAGAACTCTTTAAAGATCTATTCAGTATTACACATTATCAAAAACATGCTCAAATTGCTCTTTCCTCCTCAGGAAATGTCATTGGATTTGACAGTTTGTATGCCATCCACCCCTATATCCCTCTTTTTCCCTGACAATAAACATACGCCATGTATACGGGGTTTCGTCATTCCTGTTTTTCAATGTAATCGCATTTTCGCCAGAATTGATTAGACTCAAGTTCTTTTGTACTTGTAAGCAATGGATTTTTTACTCCTTATTTTCATATCTAAAAGTCGTTTTTTTTTATTTCCATTGTATATTTGTGCTAATACGTAGCTACTTAGCATTATCTTTATACATGCGAAAATTATGAAAATTATTTTCTTCCTTTTCTGTTATTCTGTGTTCTAATCATTATTATATGCCACTTTTTTTAATAAAGTTTGTGACTAAAACCATAGCTGAAAGTTTTTTCGGGTAAGGGAGGATAAGCGAAGGTTATGAGAAAAATGTGGGACAAATAGTTAAATAATCTGCAAATGCTTTTTTTTAATTCTAGTGATTATAATAAAATGAATCATTTTACTGTATTAAATGGTTAAATTCATATTTCATAATTACATTAATTATAAAGTTTATTTAGAGAATTTAAGAAAACCAACATACAAACTTAAACTCGCTGTCACATACACACTTTCTCATACACAAACACACACTTTCCAAACAAAAAGGAGATGCACGCTGTCGGAGGCAGATTTTTCTAGAGATTTAATATTTCTTGACTTATTCTTTCTACTATTACACCAAAATAAATATTCCAATAAAGAATCTTGCATATCATTGATATTACCAATAACTTTCAGCTGTGTCGAATAAGAGAAGCTAAAACAGACCATAATTTAATCAGTGATGTATTTACTTCTGCTGTTGAACGCTTTAATTCTCAATTTTTCTAAGAGAGAAATTATACGTACTCCAAGTCAAATATGCAGATTAAGGTAATGATAAATAGCATTTAATTGGATAATATTCGATCTCTTCTTCCTCTCAGTAGCCACACAGCCCAATTATCATTAAAAATTAGACAACCTACTTATATTTCACCCGTTCCCTTTTACTCATCATATTACTCCGGCATCAAGTTTGACAAAGCGCAGACAATTATGAAACCTCAACACTTCGCTCTAGCGCAATTATAAACCGCAGTCCCCGGCTTTTGACGACAATGAAGGAAAAAAAAATCCCCTGTTGTCATTTTTAAAGACTTTTTCGGGCGCGTCGAGGCATACTTATTTATTGCGCAGTCTTGATCGATGGTATTGCGTGTAATTTAGTTAACCGCATAATACGATGAAATGACTCCTTTATAATCTATCGAAGAAAGCAGAAGGACCGTTTCCGACGAGAAATGGGGCACATTTCTGCCCGATTTAGTCAGCGCTCTCCTTAAAGTGAGTCTCCTCTATTTGTTAAACGGCGTGTGCATTGCCGGACGACTATGACATGCGGATAAAGTCGGAGGAAAATCGGAGACGAAAGGAGACGATGCGAGTGGCTCTAGACCAGGGGATTTTAACTGGCGACCCGCGAGGACAGTTTTGCGGTCCATGATAGCTTTATTAAAAATATTGAAATATAAAAAATTCATTAAAAACCATATAGAAAAAAAAACTACAGAACTAGACTTGAAAATTCATACTTGCTATCCTAATTGTTAATATTATTTTGCATCTGAAAATAGCGTTAATCCCTTAATGCTTTTTTTTTTTTTTTTTTTTTTTTTTTTTTTTTTTTTTTTATGACATGCGTCGACAAATAAAGTCGGAGATCGGAGGAAAATGATTCTTTTACGAATGTTGACGGATGCGGACTTTAAAATATATCAGTCTCTAGACCAAATTTTAAACAACCCGCAATAATTTGCGGTCCATGATAGCTTTATTAAAAATATTTTGTAGCTTTAAATATTTATCTTATATTGAATTCATTAAAAACCAGTACAGAACTAGACTTGAAAATTCATACTTGCTATCCTAATTGTTAATATTATTTTGCATCTGAAAATAGCGTTAATCCCTTAATGCTTTTTTTTTTTTATGTAAAGAAAAATATCAATTTTAAGTTGAGTTCCTGAATTAGAGTATTCTTACAGAAAAAAAAATCTAAAAAACAATCTAATTAAACAATCTGAGGCAATCTAATTTTATATATTAAAGACCACAAAATTTTCAAGGCACTTCTGCAGTAATAGATAAACATGTCTTGAAGCAAATGATAAACTTTATTGTGGTTAAAATATATGAAATGTCCACAGCATGTTAAATCGTTTATCAGCTTATGTAGAAAAATCAGCAAAGTGATTTAAAAACTGCTGTCATTCATTTCCTGACTATAAATTATAAGCTATTTTAAGTAAATATAAGCCTTTTTTTAGATGTGATTGTGTATATGAATATAAATATCATATGATTGTTGTCATATCTGATTCTCTAGAAGTTTTTGTTAAAATATCAAGTTTCCATTCTCTGCTTTAGTTTTTGTTTATTAAAGGAGTTATTGTTATAACTTTCTCAAATTAAGGCAAATGGTTTGTTTTTTAGTACTACGGTCTGCTCTTTTACTATAGGAGGTTTAATGAGACCGTAAGAAAAATGGAAGCTACATTATAGTTCCATTGAAAAGCAATTATTTATTTTTTGTTGAAGTGGTTTAAAGGCTATATCAAACCATGGATATAGAATGCTGGAATATATTAAAATAAGTGTCATTACATGACACTTTATACGAAGATTGATTCTTTGAAAAAAAAAAAACAGTGTTTAAATATAACATCTAAAAATAATTATAAACCACAGTTCCCATCTTTTGACGGAAATGGAAAAAAAATCTGCTGTTGTTAAATTTAAGGACACGCGCCGTCCAAACATATTTATTTATTACGTAGCTTTCACCAATGTGTGATTTACTTGTGATTTTGTTTTTTGCATAATACGATGGAATTACACCTTTTATAATCTATCGAAGAAAGCCCGGGTATCATTTCCCACGAGAAATGGAACCCATTTCAGCTTGATTTAGTAGGCGCTCTCCTGAAATGAGTCTCCTCTATTTGTTAAACGGCATGTGTGCAATGCCGGACGACAACTGTTTTATGACATGCGTTGACAAATAAAGTCAGATCGGAGGAAAATTATTCTTTACAATGCTTGATGGATGCGGAGGTTGCATTCAGATTCAAATATGAAAGTGGTTCGGAACGAAAGCATACAAACTTGAATACCAATAAATGTTTTATGCATATGCTTTGCTGTATTGCTATATTTTATATAACAATATGGCAAAGTAATTTTACCTTTACTATTTTTATTCTAAGAGGATGTGAGAGTGTATGTACTCACCACATGCATATGGGAGCTGTTATGTTCAACCTAACTTGGCGATCAAAATTTACTAACGGGATCCTGAAGTGGTAACAATAGAGTGTCATAAGCCTTTTCCTCTCGCACTGTGGTGAGAAAAGCTCAACATATAATTTGAAAACTTTCCTGATAGAAAGTGCATCGTACTTCTTCTTCAATAAATTGTTTTGCTGTACACAAATGTGGGGAGTCTAAATTTTACAATATCCTTTGTGGATATCTTCCTGGTTATGAATAAAAATATTCATTATTTGTTAATTGTACAGCTCTTTCATGAACGGCTTTACACACACATATTTATATATATATATATATATATATATATATATATATATATATATATATATTATTATTACACACACACACATATATATATATATACATATGTTATATATGTATGTATACATATATGTAAAGCCAAGTGGCATTGGGATAGCGCTTCGCGTTCCCACGCCGCAGGTCCAAGGTTCGATTCCAGGGCTGGGCAAGATTGACTCAGCCTTTCATTCCTTAAGTGGGTAGAAAAACTGAAGACCAAGCATGTTTGAGAATTAAACACTGGGGGTTCCGAGTAAGGCTGACCTTCTAACCGGAACATATGCTTCTCACCCCAGGACCATTGGTCTCTGAAGTGGAGATTGGCATTGTAGGTCCTGGTCCTTTACTTGCTGTTGCGCCGAGGAGTTTAGTTAGACATATATGTAGGGCTGGAAATTTCCAATCGCCAGTTTGCCATTGGCGACTAAATATTTAAGGCTGGAAAATAAGTTTCGTCTTTTAAAATATTGTATTTCAAATCAAACTATAACAGAATTTCTGCTAACTGATCCACCCTGCCTGAGTTTTACCCTATAAGTACGAATGAGAGATATTT
>CM063511.1:120338194-120483194 GCA_032207245.1 Pardosa pseudoannulata
ATGTGAATTCAAGTATAAATAATTTACTGATTTAACTTACTTTTTTGCTATATTATCAAAGCATGTTTGACAAGGAAAAAATCACAAGAACATCATTTAAATCATTATAATTTATTTTTATTATTTTTAACCTTTAATAGTTTGAATCTTTTCTTAACTTCTTAAGTGCTAAAATAAAACCAATTTTTTTGCTACTGTAACACATATGTATATTATGTATATAATTATTCACTAAGATTTTTTAAAAATAAAATATGTCAGAAAATTTTTCGAAAGTTCCCCCAAAATGTCAGGAAAAAAAATCAGGAAATGGATTTTTAACATTTCAGTAAACACCCTGTTTATAGATATATTGAAAAAGGTAACTGTAAAAGTATAAGACATAAATGTAATTACCTAATTTCGGATGATTAAGCTACCGTTTACACGTGTTTAAAAGTTGAAAATTAAAATCTGCGGATTATGCAAAGAGTTTTTATTTTTCTTGACGGAAAATATTTTTTAAACTGGGCATTTTTTACAGGTTTCTATCACGCGATTTTTTTTCATATTGTGCTATACGCTATAAACCAAATGTAGCTTACCTTACGGTATTAGCGAGGGTTATTCTTATGCAAATATTCAAAATAAGTGTCAAAATAAGTGACAATGTGCCTTGACTTTGTACTTGAAATAAGTACTTTGCAAAGCATGCTCGCGTTCTGTTTAATTCTTTTTCTAACTTCTAAAAGTATGGGTCCCTTTTTATTTTTAATTAAATATTGCTGCCAATGGCATAAAACACTGTTCAAAAATCGATGGTTCGATGAACTTTTATTTTCTTTTGAAATGTCACTGTCATGTGTTCAGAGCTGTGGTAGCTCAATCGACAAAGGCGTTGATCTCAAAACGAAAATGAAAAAAATGTGTAAAAGTAAATGTGAATTCAAGTATAGATAATTTACTGCTTTAACTCACTATTATCAAAGCATGTTTGACATTGAAACAATCATAAGAACATCATTTAAATCATAATTTATTTAATTTATTTTTTAACCTTTAATAGTTTGAATCTTAAAGAGTTGGGAGTTCCGAGGGTCAAAAATCAGCTGTGTTCATTAATAGCGGCTGGGTCAAGTACCTTTAGAGATGTATGGCTCAGCCTGGGGGTCTTCTTCTAAATTAAGACATCGGGAGCAATGTAATTCCTGTCCGTGCCGAATGCTGGCCGATTGGTTAGGGCGCTGATCGTCGGTACCAGAGTTCGTAGGTTCGAATCCCATTATGGCATGGATGTTCGTAGCCGTTCGGAATCGGCTTTAAGATGTAGGTCCCGGTCTCATTAGCCCTCGTGTGCAAAATAGTAGACTGTAGCGCTCCAAACAAAACCAAACCAAACCTGTCCGTAGTATCCATTAAACCACACGTGTTCTCTGGAGGATGCTAAACGAGTAACAGCTTCAAAGCCTTCTTTTGAATAAAAATATCTTTCTGTGTTGCTAGTTGAATAGGGTAACAATTTTCGGAGACTTGTCCAAAGAACTTTCATTTTCATTTAGTCATTTTTCATGTGTGAGGCGTAAACGCCACGTATCTTATTTTCTTTCTATTACGGTATTTTTGCATTTACCATCGCCATAAAATAAAACAGAGTATATTTAAAAAAAGTTTTGATATCTGTTATATGAAAGGTTATCGCAGCGAGAGGGTTAATAAGATTTTCCAACTACTGAAAAAAATGAGTACATATTTAAATTTTTATCATTATTGATGCAGCCACAATGCTACATGTTGCTAAAATTTAAGTAGATTTCCTTTAAAACAATATTCAGTTGTTTTTTTTAATTTTCAATCCTGCAAGGGTTATGCATACATTTCCCCTTTATTTTCCCAGCAATTAAGTTTTCATCTCATTCAATCACAACAAAATATTTACTTGACAAAGAATCTCACAAATCTGTGGATCGATTTAACTTGGATGAATATTTATACTCCGTTGATTTTGTGACAGATGTTTTATTTTCTTTCTTTTTATTTAGGTGGATGCAGTAAAACGTTCGAAGAATTGTTTCTAACTCGTTAGAGGTGCTCTAGAGATGAGCAAAAGACTGAGAAAGAATCGGAAAATCGGCTACTTTAAGGGTAATTTAACAATTTTTTTTTCTCCCTAAGCTTCATGCAAGAGTAACAGTTGCTTATGTGGCATGTTAAAAAAAGTAATAACTTGCTGAAATTAAGAGATTTATTTCGATTTAAGTTCCGAGCTAGTCCCCCTAGGTTTCGTTTTTGTTTTTCGTTTACATGCATTATTAACTCAAGTAGAGAGACTCGGAAGATGCAGTTTAAATAGAGAAGCATATGTTGTTTGGAAAAGTATATTTATATTTTGCAAGATAAATATTTGATTTTCCACCTAGCAATTGTTTTAGATTCTCATTAGGTAAAAGAGGTTAGTAATATTGAATGGATTTGAAGTTAAGTAATGAAGATATCATAGACTTATCAAGTATGGTAGGATTTCTGGTTTATAAATAGCTATCAAGTGAAATTTCCTCAACAGTCTGTTACCAATTATGTATCCTTTTTACTAGTTCATGGGTTTCAAGTAGAATATTATTGAAGATATTAAAATAAAAGGAGAAGAGTTGTTTACTTGATACAGCAAATCACTCAGAATCTACTTCCAGACATGGAGGAGAACAAATTGCTTTTGCGGTATGTTAAAAAAATAATAACTTGCTGAAATCAAGAGATTGATTTCGATATAAGCACTAAATTAGTCCTCTAAGTTCCGTTTTCGTTTTTCGTTAACATGCATTATTAACTCAAATAGAGAGACTCGGAAGATGCACTTTAAAGAGAGAAGCATGTGTTGTTTGAAATGTGTATTTATATTTTTCAACATAAATATTTGATTTTCCACTTAGCAGTTATTTTAGATTCTCATTACGAAAGATAGGTTAGTTCTATTCGATGAATTTCAAATTAAGTAATGACAATATCATAACATTTTCCATATGGTAGGATTTCTGGTTTACAAATAGCTATCAAGTGAAATTTCCTCAACAGTCTGCTATCAGTTATGTATGCTGTTTACTTGTCCATGGGTTATACCTACAATGTTACTGAGGATATTAAAATAAAAGGAGAAGAGTTTTTTTCTTGATGCAGCAAATCACTCAATCTACGTCCAGACATGGAGGAGTACCAATTGCTTGTGTAGTATGTTAAAAAAAATACTTTGCTGAAATCAAGTGATTTATTTCGATATAAGCTACAAATTAGTCCCCTAAAATTCGTTTTCGTTTTTCGTTTACATGCATTATTAACTCAAATAGAAAGACTTCGAAGATGCTGTTTAAAGAAAGAAGCATGTGTTGTTTGGAAATGCATATTTACATTTTGCAATAATAAATATTCGATTTTCCAACTAACATTTGATTTAGACTCTCATTAGGAACGAGAAGGAAGTTTTATTGAATATATTTGAAGTTAAGTAATGAAGATATCATAGCATTGTAGAGTATGGTACGATTTCTAGATTATAATTATCTTTCAAGTGAAATTTCATCAACATACTATTTACCATTTTAATGGGTTTTAAGTACAATATTATTGAAGATATAAAACGAAAAGAGTTGTTTACTTGGTGACCAAATCACTTAAAAACCACCTATAAACATTTAAAGGTACCAGTTGCTTTTGTGGTACATTAAAAAAGCAGTAACTTGCTGAAATTAAGAGATTCAGTTCTATATAAGTTTCAAATCAGTCTCCTAGGTTTTGTTTTGTTTTCGTTTCCATGTATTATTAATTGAAGTATAGAGAATAGGCAGATGCAATTTAAAGAAAGTAGCATAGGTCCTTTGGAAAAGTGTATTTATATTTTGCAGGGATAAATTTATTTATTTTTCAACTAACAAATGTTTTAGATTCTCATTATAAACGAAAGATAAGTTTTATTGAATGAATTGAAACCACGGAATGAATGTTCCATGCATTATTAACTCAAGTATAGAGAATAGGCAGATGCAATTTAAAGGAAGTAGCATATGTTGTTTGAAAAGTGTATTTATATTTTGAAGGGATAAATTTACTTATTTTTCACCTAATAAATGTTTTACATTCTCATTAGAAATGAAAGATAAGTTTTATTGAATGAATTTGAAACCATGCAATGAATGTTTTCATAGCATTATCCAGTATGGCAGAATTTCTGGATCCTTTAATATCCTTATTTACCAGTTTAAATAATTTGAACTATAATATTATTGTCAATATTCAAATAAAGAATTGCTTAAATGATGCAGGAAATCTCTCGAAATCTATATCGAAACAAGGATAATATTTGCTTGTGTAGCATCTTAAAAAAAGTAATATCTTGCCGAATCTAAGGAATTTATTTAGATTTAAGTTTCAAGTCACTCCCCTAGGATTAGTTTTGTTTTTGGTTACAAAACTAAGAAACTGCTGTATGATTACTTATGATGTAAAATATAATTCAATATTTGATTTGCCTCATACAGTTTTATACAGTAATACTGTAGTCAAGTTATTCATTTATTTCATGTTAATTTACATGCCTAGATATAACTAATCCAGGACTTAAAAGTGCCTATCAGTATATTCTAATATGTCTTACCGATCATAATAATGGAAATGGATCTTAAATATTTTACTTTATATTAAACATTTCGCAGGCTACGCACCCCCTGCCCTTAAATTCATTCGAATTCACTACGACACGTTAGTGAAAATTCATTTTAACTTACTACTTTAATTACATATAATTTATCCAAGACCTAAAAATGCCTATCAGAGTATTTTAACATATTTTACAGATCATAATAATGAAAATGGATCTTAAATATTTTACTTTATATTAGACATTTTGCAGACCCTTTGACGTTGGCTACGCACCCCCTCCCTTGAAATTCATTTTAACTTACTATTTTAATTACATATAGCTTATCCAAAACTTAAAAATGGCTATCAGTATATTCTAATATATTTTACCGATCATAATAATGGAAATGGATCTTAAATATTTTACTTTATATTAAACATTTCGCAGACCCTTTGACGTTTCCTACGCACCCCCTCCTTTGAAACTCATTTGAATTCCCTAAGACACGTTAGTAAACATTCCTTTTAATTTACTACTTTAATTTTCTTCCGTTTTAAATAGGTGCAATATGGTTTTATCACTTTGATGAATGTGTTGAAGCACTATGTGTAGTAAAGTGGTGAACAAGCCTGGCACTTCCTAATGAAAAATGTTATGTACCCCTCAACCACTGGAAAAGAGCAAATATCAATCCTCTCAAAGAATAAAATTATTTCAATTTGTAAATTTTGTTAAAATTACTTAAAATTTGACTTTTATATCCTATATAAAATCAATAATAGTTCTCGAAAACGAGATACGTGTATCCATTTAAAACATCTGTCATCAGTCTGAATGATTCAAAAAGTCTAAAGAGAACATAATGTAGAAAAAGTTATTTTATCGACAAGATCGACAAGCGAAACTCAGCGAAATAAAGACATTCGCTTAAGAAAAAGAAAGATGCTGAATTAATGTCTCACTTCAACGTTGAGTATTTTTCCACTGTTGTTATATTTACCAAGCATATATCTATTATAGTTTAAAAAGCATTTGATGGAATATGATAAACAATTTTTTTAATCTTCTATTTTACGGTTGAATACTGTATACCATATAGAACTTAGAATCACGTTTAGTAAAGATCTTGATTATTTAGAAAAAAAAATCAATCCATATCAATTACTTAGAATCAATTTTAGTAAAGATCTTGATTATTTAGAAAAAAAAAATCAATCCATATCAATTTCTTAGAATCAATTTTAGTAAAGATATTGATTATTTAGAAAAAAATCAATCCATATCAATTACTTAGAATCAAGTTTAGTAAAGATCTTGTTTATTTGGAAAAAAATCGATCCATATCAATTACTTAATCAAGTTTAGCAAAGATATTGATTATTTAGAAAAAAATCAATCCATATCAATTATTTAGAATCAAATTTAGTAAAGATCTTGATTATTTAGAAAAAAAATCAATCCATATCAATTACTTAGAATCAAGTTTAGTAAAGATCTTGATTATTTGGAAAAAAATCGATCCATATCAATTACTTAATCAAGTTTAGCAAAGATATTGATTATTTAGAAAAAAATCAATCCATATCAATTATTTAGAATCAAATTTAGTAAAGATCTTGATTATTTAGAAAAAAAAAATCCATTCATATCAATTACTTAGGATCAAATTTAGTAAAGATATAGGTTATTTAGAAAAAAAATCAATTCATATCAATTGTTTAGAATTAAGTTTAGTAAAGATCTTGATTATTTAGAAAAAAAAATCAATCTATATCAATTACTTAGAATCAAGTTTAGTAAAGATCTTGATTATTTAGAAAAAAATCAATCCATATCAATTACTTAGAACCAAGTTTAGTAAAGATATTGATTATTTAAAAAAAAATCAATCGATATCAATTACTTAGAATCAAGTTTAGTAAAGATCTTGATTATTTAAAAAAAAAATCAATCGATATCAATTACTTAGAATCAAGTTTAGTAAAGATCTTGATTACTTAGAAAAAAAAATTCAATCCATATCAATCAGATATTTTATTTTTAACTTAATCGGAAATTTGGTTCAAACCAGATTTTGTGAAAAAAAAAATTAGGAAATGAAACATTACACATAAAATTATTTGACTAAGTCTATATGATTAAGAATTAGGTTTTCATTATCCTTCTTATTTTCGTAACTATAACGTGTGCAATATTATTTACGTTTTACAAAATATGTATTAAATGCATTCTACTATTTTAGGTTTGAATAATGTGTTTATAAACAGTACTCAGAATCAGGGTATAAATAAAATTAAAAGGTTTTAAGAATAAACTTGAAGTACAATGTTAATAGATATAAATAAACATTAACAGCCTAATTAGTTATATTAATATGAACCTTATGATAAATATCCTCATAAATCTTCGTTTGCGAATAGTAGTTCCCTATACTAATATTTGACTATAAAAATTAAAATGCAAAGAATTACTATATGGCTTCAAATTTTACAAAATTAAACAAGGGTTGTTTTAATTCCTCGATTTGAAAATTCAAATTGATTGCAATAGTATTACTCTCTGCAACCAGAACTTATAATTGATTTAAACTATACAGTAAAATTTTATAAAGTAATTATTTATGTGTTGTTTTATTAATTTGTAACATCTGTTTTCTACTAATAAAAAAGTAACTGAACATTTAAAAAACTCTGGATTCATTTCTATAACTTTTGGGAATATAAATAAAAGTTTAGTAATTAATAATTACTCCCTACAGCCAATCTCAGTACTTATAATTTGGTTTAAACCATACAATCGAATTTTATAAAGTAATTATTTATGTGTCGTTTTATTAATTTGTATTAGCTCTATCTGCTAATAAAAAAGTAACTAAACATTTGTTTTCTGCTAATAAAAAAGTAACTGAACATTTAAAAAAAATTCTGGATTAATTTCTAAAACTCTTAGTAATATAAATAAAAGCTTAGCAATTAATAATTACTCTCTGCAACCTATCACAGTACTCATAATTTGTTTTATACCATACAATCAAATTTCATAAAGTAATTATTTATATAACGGTTTATTAAAGTGTAATATCTGTTTTTCCTAATAAAAGGTAACTGAGCATTTAAAAAAAATTCTAGATTAATTTCTATATTTCTTAGTACCATAATTAAAAGTTTAGCAACATATTATTAGTAATAAAGGGATTAAAGGAAGCAGAATTACCAGAAAAAATCAACTAATGAGTTATTACCTATTTTTATAGCCGGATAAAAGGCCCATATTTTCGTTTTCTTCTTTACTGCCACAGGATAGCAAAGTCTGCTCTACAAACTCCACGTACTGCACATTAAAGCACCATATACTTCTAATAATACCTATTAGATATTACCAATTTATTCTATCACATTGGATATCTTTTAATTTACTTCAATCATATCTTTCCTCCGAACTTGGTGATCACAACTAATTTGTTTATACTTCCACTCTCCACATTAATAAATTATAATATTTATTTTCGGCGACTAACAAATGGTTGACAGAGATAAAAGCCTTTGGATTCATTTCTATATTTCTTGATAACGTAAGTTCATATCATGTGTATTAAAAGGAAATTACAGAATTTCCTAAACATTTTAAGCAACAAGTTACTATTTTCCTTTTCGGCTTGTTAAAAAGGATCAGATTCACTTTTTTTCTTCTCCCCCTCCCCACTTTCTACAGAACTCCCAAAAGGTAGTTTGCTGTATAATTCAATATTAATTCATCCCATCCCACATATTACACATTAACACCGTATATCCCTAATAGTTATTATACCATTGCATTGACAATATTTTAAATAACTTCATTCATCTCCCTCCTACAAACCTAATGACTCAGCTAATTTGTTTACACTTCTACACTCTGTCGTATTAATAATCTTAACATTTGTTTTCTGCTAATAGTAAACCGTGAACGGAGGTAAATGCTATAAAATTCGTTTTTTTATAATTCTTGGTAACGTTAAGTTTAAATTTACTAACAAATCTTGATATTAAAAAAAAAGGAAGATATCAGAATATCCAGAGTATATCAAGCAACAAGTTATTACCTTCCTCTTTGGTCTCTTAAAAAGTTCATATTGTTGTTTCTACCATCACTCACTTACGAAAATCCCAAAGAGTGACATGCTGTATGTAATTCAGTATTAGTACCCCGTTCTACTACATACACATTAAAATACCATACAGCCTCTAATATGCCATCGAACTAGTTATCTTTCATTCAATTTTATCCATCTTCATACTCCAAACTAATTGACTCATCTAGTTTGTTTACACTTCCCTACCTGACGCATTAATAATCTGTAACGTTTGTTTCCTGCTACTAACAAAAACTGATCTCATATAAACGTTTCTGGATTTATTTTTATAACTCTTAGTAATGTCACGTTTAAACTTACTTAACAAATCTGAACTATTAAAAAAATTGAAGCTGCCATAATATCCCCAGTGTATCAAGAAATAACCTATTATCTTCTTTCGTGACTTGCTAAAAAGTCAATACTGCTGTTTCCACCTCACCCCCTATCACAAACAATATTCCCAAAAATTGAGAGGCTTCTTGCACATAATTCAGTATTAACATATCGCACTCTGTATAGTGTCCTGTATAGTCCCAAATAGTGAGTATTCCACCGCCTTGGGCATCGTTTAATAAACTTCATTCATCTCCATCCTCCAAAGCTAATGACGCAGCTAATTTGTTTACACTTTCTTTTCTAACGCATTAATAATCTGTAACATTTGTTTTCTGCTACCAACAAAAAGTTATGAGATAAAATTTTTGTGGTAATTTTTATAACTCCTGCAAACGTAAAATCTAATCTACTAACAAGTCTTCAGTAAAAAAATTTTAGGGTGTTAGAATATCCCTAATATATAAAGCAACAAGTCTTTATTTTGTTTGACCTGGTAAAATGTCCATATTGCTGTTTGTACCCCATCCGACATACAGTATTCCCGAAGAGTGGCTTGCTGGCAGTATTAGAGCATCCCTCTTCGTATACTACACATTAAAACACCATATAGATACTCAAATAGTGAGTATCCCATCGCTTTGGGCATCTTTTAATAAACTTCATCCATCTCCATCCTCCGAACCTAATGACGCAGATAATTTTTTACACTTCACTTTCTAACGCATTAATAATCAGCAATATATGTTTCCTGCACCAACAAAAATTGATCTGAGATAAGTTTTTGGGTTTATTTTTATAACTTAAAATTTAATCTACTAACAAATCTTCATCTAAATTTTTTAGGGTATTAGAATATCTCAAGTATATCAAGCAACAAGTTCTTATTTTCTTTGACCTGTTAAAAAGGCCATATTGCTGTTTCTACCCCCATCTTGCATGGTATTCCCAAAGAGTGGCATGCTTTATATTATTCAGTATTATCGCTTCCCTCTCCGTATACTGCTAAAACAACAAAAATGCTCAAATAGTGAGTATCCCATCGCTTTGGGCATCTTTTAATAAACTTCATCTATCTCCATCCTCCGAACCTAATTACGCAGAAAATTTTTTACACTTCCCTGTCAAACGCATTAATAATCTGCAATATTTGTTTCCTGCCAGCAACAAAAAGTGATCTGAGATAAAAATTTTTGGGTTCATTTTTAAAACATAAAATTTAATCGACTAACAAATATTCATTTCAGTTTTTTAGAGTACTAGAATATACTAAGTATATCAAGCAACAAGTTCTTATTTTCTTTGACCTGTTAAAAAGTCCATACTGCTGTTTCTACCCCCATCCGACATAGTATTCCCAAAGAGTGGGTTGCTGTATATAATTCAGTATTAGCGCATCCCTCCCCTTGTACTGCACATTAAAAGACCATATAGCCCCTAATAGTGAGTATTCCATCGCATTGGCCATCTTTTAATTAACTTCATCCATATCCATCCTCCGAACCTAGTGACTCACAGCTAATTTGTTTACACTTCCACTCTCCGGCGCATTTCCCAATACTGGCAATAATTGTGACTCGCTCTCAAAAGATCGGCGCTCGCAATTTCGGAGTGATTGATCCCCGATAGCACTCACGCTGCACCGGAATGAATTTCTGAAGTCCAAACAAATCGCGAGCTGGCGATCGATCCTTCTTCTCCAGCCTTCGCGAAATTGAGACGTCGCGGCCCATCCTTCATCCTGCCCTCCCGGCACGGCGATTAATCTTTCATTAAGGAACGACAAACTTTTATCCTTCACTAATTGCGAGACGCTCCCCCCTTTTGCCCCCCTCGTTTCTTGGCTTGATAGGGATTTGCAGGCCTCTGGGGCCAAGCGCCACACTTTGCCTTATATTGATTGCTAATGCCGTCTTTTATTAATATCTGTATTCACGCTCCGGAGCTCGCAACGTGGAAGGCTTGCACGGCCAACCCGTTTTTTATTAATGAAAACACTGCCAAGCTGGAAGTCTTAATAAGAGGTGTTAAATTATATACGTTTTGAGAATTTTTTCTCCCCTTTTTGAATCCGGAACAGAAGAATTTAATGAAAATTTCCAGGTGTGGGTCTGGGAGAGGTAGTTGTTGGACTGGAAACGAACAGCATTAATGAAAAGAGTGGGAAGTGATGACTTTTCGAAAGTAAAACAAATGACGGTATAAGAGCTGTGTAATACATAGATTTAAGAGTACTCCCATTATATGCTGCAGCACTCTCTTACCCTTTTATGCTGTCTTTGTGACTCTTTTTACAGAATCTTATTGAGGCTTGTTAAGTTTATTAAAGCTTTATAAATTCCTTTTAACAGAATTTAAATTGCCTTCAATTTTTTTTTCTTACTTTATAAATGTAAAGGCATAGGTGTATGGATTTGCTGGTTACGATTACGTTTAGATATCTTTATTTGTACTAAACAAGCTTTTTTACGATAGCATAAATCCATTTTTCTATACAGTAGAGGAGCTTTTAATAGGGCTGATAAACCACATAATGTGCTAGTAATGATCTATGCTAGTTAAAGTAATAAAAAAATAGTAATAACAGCTTAAGAAGATTTTTAAAAAGTATTAAATATCTTTTTTTATATCCTTTCTTAGTTTTTTCTTGAGTAATATAAATACACGCACACACACACACACACACACACACACACACACACATATATATATATATATATATATATATATATATATATATATATATATATATATATATATATATATATGTATATATATATATATATATATATATATATATATATATATATATATATATATATATATATATATGTATATATATATATATATATATATATATATATATATATATATACATACATACATACATACATACATATATGGGGTAGGGTTGGTAATTCTTGGCACGGGTGCCAAGCTTGGCAAGCCAAAAATTTAAAATGTCAATAAAACAATTATTAAAAAATAAAATTGTAAAAATAGTCTTTTTATGTCATAAAATGATATTATGTTGATTTGATACTTCATAAGTCTAAACAAACGAGCTAACAATTCGTTAGATGACGTAAAAATTCGTTTATAAAATACTCTTGAATTGCCAAATTACTCTTGAATTATCGAGTAAAAGATAATTTCAGATTTTAACGAACAATGTCTTAGTAAACTTTCCTCTGCAAATAAACTTATTAAAAACTTTATGGATATCACTTTAAAAAGTGATATCGTTACTTCTAGTATGTGTGCAAATTATCTGTACATTTAGTTTTTTTATAATTACTTCAGAAACTTAACCACTTTAACAAATTTACTTTCACATTAATAGCTTACATCTTAAACATGAAGGTCTTGCTCAATAATTTTCATCAAGTTCTCGAAAATGCGGCTTAAAATTCTTCATTTTTGGATACAAAGTTAATGCTCTTACAAGAGTTCTCACAAGAGCTCTTTTTTAATAATTAGCAAAATGCGAAAGACCACAATTGTTCATGAAGGACATCCTTAAAACAACTAAAATAGATGGATAATAATTATTTCGCTCTTTAGGCATAGAAACATAAAACATATATTATTAAAGTGCTTAGTATTAAAGAGTCAGAAGGGTTCACGAAAATGCTACGGTTATATCAAAGCAATTATACAACTTGTTTTTTAGCAACACTAGCTCTTAATATTGTTGTTTTTGATAATTATATAATGAGTGCTTAAATAATGGCATTCTATTTATACTTTCAACTACAGTGGGGCTTTGAGTTATGAGATTAATTCGCTCCGTGGCAGAGCTCGTAACTCAAATTACTCGTATGTCAAATCAGTTTTTCCCATTGAAATGAGTTATAATCCCGTTGATACAAACCCACTGCCTTGAAGAAAAAGCTCCGTAATTTTTTATTGCATGTGTTAAAAGATGAAATATGTATTTATAAATAGGGCTCGATTATCCCAGGGACAAGTAGCAGGTCCCGTGTTAGATATGCAGGAGATGAGTTATTTTAATAAAACATTTTATAATGATTTATTTATGCATGACTGCTAACATTTGATGAGTAAAATTTATTCACCATTTGTAAGACTAGTTCTAGCAGTTTTGCCACCAGAAAAAAATAAAGTAATAGAGTCCAAGAGCTGAAGTTAGTTTCAAAGCTTAAATTGTGCCTTCCATCTCTGCCAAGGATGAAACCAATTCTTTTTCATCTGCCAGATCAAGCGCGTTTCTATCACCTACTTTTCAATCGGTCTCCATCACTTGTAAATGTTTAGAGTGTTAATCAATACAGATATTTATTAAATTACATTTGTTTTGTAAAAAGTGAAAATAATTACTGTGGGTTCTCATTATGTCAAATCTACAATCCAAGGCACTAATCGTATCACCCACTGAAAATAAAAATAGCACTTACACTATTTGGCATTTCAGTTAAATCAATAAAAACATAGTAATATAAAAGTAATAGTATATAAAATAATTATGTCACTGGCAGCTATGAAGAATTATATTTTATAAAATATTTTTATGCAAAATTTTTCCTAATCATAAAGTATGTAACAATTTCAAGACAAATGCTGCCTTGGAGAAAGCTCTGTTTGGTTAACCCCTTCCGGTAAAATGACGAGTCTAGCTCGTCATTGGTTTTTCATTCCATACCGCACAATGACGAGCTACACTCGTCATGCGACTAAAGTTACTGATAAATATGATAATTAATTAAGTTTAAAATTTCTAGTGTACTGAATTTATCAACACTTTTGTTACTTGTGGAAATCCCAGGTCACTATTACATATTGTTTATTTAAAGTTTCTTGGTACAAGTCACTGCCAAATTGATGAGTCAGAATAAAAGAAAACCTACTAAGAAATGCCGTGTGTGTTACAAGAATCAAATTAGAAGTGAGACTCCCTGGCGATGTAAACAATTCAGAATTCCTTTGCACTTTGTTTTGAAAAGTACCACTAGCTTGAAGACTATTAGCTTAATTTTACCGTTTCTGATACTTAACACTATGTAAAAAGTGGATTTTAATTAAGAATATGTAAGAATTGTAAAGTAAAACAAATTTTTTAAATAAAAAATAAATGGTTACTTCACTCACAGTTTTTCATTATTAAATCGTACCGGAAGGGGTTAAGCACTAGATCCGCCTCCTGATCACAACAATTGGAATAAAAAGCTATATAACCCAAAATGGAACTTTTAGCATTGTTTGTTTGTTAAACTTCAGCATCAAGTCAATGTAGCAGCTAGTGAAGAACGTATCTTTACCAGTTATTTGCACTATCGTGAGCGAAGAACCATCAGTGACATAACACGTCTTTGTTGAACGCTGTATCTTCAAACACATTAAGCATTTACGAAAAAAAGAAATTTCAATTGAAAGGTAACATGATCCGGTGTCATTCAGTTGTCATGCATCTCTAGCCTTCGCACAGTTGCAGTCTTTGTAGTTGACGCTATAACCTCACAGAAAATCGAAAAAAGATAAGCGAAAGAGGAAGGGAGAGGTTATGAGCGACCTTAAGCTTTTTAGAACACATGTTGAAGAAAGATCGCTTAGTGTTCTTCCTCTCTGGGCTAAAAATGCACTAGTAGGACATTTCTATGATACATTTTAAAACTATCATGAACTTATCTGAAACTAACTTATCCACTCTGTAACAGCATTGTTCATCTTCTTCTTCTCCCTTTAAATATACCATTGTGTTACCCAACACAAGAAACCAAAACTCAAGAACAAAGATCCCTTTTTCTAAAATCTAGCTCAAAATGTACTAAAACCGTATGAAGAAAGTTCTACGAGAAGCAGGCTGATTACCAGGGCCCAGTAATCAGCCTGATGGGCTCCCACACAAGTGATTAACTTGCAAACGCCGTACTGTTGTAAGCATCTTAATCACTAAGTACAGAAGTTAGCATTTATTTAATACGTACTTCTGACATTTGATAAACAGCTGCAAGAATAATTCAATTAAAAAAGAACATATTATAAGCTGTATTGACAATTCATATATAATTTTCTAATTGCAATCTGCAAAAAATAAGTACCCCTTCAAAATATTCATAATCATTGCTTTTATCCTGGGGTATTTATGGAATATCCTCGTATCAAATGCAGTAACTATTTTTCTCTTTGATTTTTAGACAGACAATTTCCCGCCATTACTTTTACAATTCTGTTACACTTTTATAAACATGTTACCTAATATTTCCTCCTACAAAATATCCTTTCCCCCCCCCCCGAGCAAAAAAAATTATCTAACAAATACACTGAAAAAATGGTTTGTTTGATTATAACGGAATAGAAATTAAATACATCTAATAAGAAAAAAATTGCTATCCGATATATTGTTGGGGGTTAATTTTCCGATGTACATTGAAATAACAGGGGAAATTTAGCATCTTTTAAAAGTATTATTTCAATCAATGCTATGAATTCCTAATTTATGAAGCCTGACTATTTATGAGCCCTAACCTTTTATTTGTCTTTTCCGTGCTCCGGTAATTTGGCCAACTACTTCGTTTGCTAATTCTTTTTATTTTATGACTGAATATAAACAAACTTAGTATAATTTTCAGTAATTTTTCCCATCCTCAAATATTTTTTTGTAATTTTTATAACTTTGCCAGTTAAAAAATGCCCAGAGATTTATTAGCTTGGAGAGCAAAGCATGGGCTTTAAGTTTGATATGAATACTACGGTAACTTTTTCTGCACAAGACCTAAATATATTAGCACCAGCAGTTTAAAAAAGGATTCTGTATAGAACGAAATTCAATCTAATAAAAAAAGACAATGTTCTAGTTTTTTTTAACTATTATCCGATTGGGCTTTTTAAATTCAGAATCAGAGTTAAAATTTTATGCTAAGTGATAATTTATACATAAAGAGTTTTTCTACAAAATTAAGTTGAATAATTGTTGTTGTTTCTCATGTCACTTGGACAAACCAAGCACGATTGAGCGGGAGGCTACTCCTATTAACCCTTTACAGATGAACAACATAAATTCTTTAGAATCTAATTAAACTAGTTTATAAATAATATCTATGATCTTTATATATCTAAAATACATGAAATTTTTCTTTGTATTCATTACGGTTTTCCTTATAGGTACCTTAGGGCAGTTTGAGGGGTAATTTATCTTATAAAATCTACCCTTTGCACAGTGTGAACATAATGTTTTTTTTTTTTTTTTTAATTTTTATTATATTGCGAGAGCAATAAGTATCCTCAAAATTGTATAAGAAATAAATTAACAGTTTATAATCAATGTTTAGATAGATATTTTTAGGGGGTGACAAGTGAGATTAAAAGATTTACTGGCTTTCTAGGTACAACAAGTTTAAATATTTATATTTCAAAAGGAAAAATAAATTTAGTGCAGTGCTACCATCTGTTGTAAGTTTAAAATGCTAAAAACATTGAAAGGAATTGTAAAAAATTCATTCCTATATCTCTAAAAAGCAGAGGCAATATGTTTAATAGGTGGTTTTGCTGTAAAACCGCTGCCCTCTAAAGGGTTAAGGCAAAGGGGTGGGCCTTTCGTTTCAGTGAGCACCGTTAAGGTGAAAGAACGACTTTGCTCAAGGGGATCCTCGTCATTTTGAGGCAGCTGCTAGGCAGAAGACCCATAGATTTGGTATGCCACCCCCAGAGTTATTGACTGAGAGAACATGGAGGACATTGTAACCACGAACATATTTTACGAGCCTTAATGGCCTTTAACGAACACGGTGGATCTTAGGTCGACTCGGGTTCCAAACACGCAACCTCTCAGTTACGAGATCGTTGCCTTTGCCATTGCCCCTAAATAATTGTATTTTTAATGAATGATCGGTATTATTTAAGATTGTTGAGTTCATTCATTTAAGTTTGATACTTAAGAGTTTTAATACTTGAGAAATGAGGTAATTATAATAATAATAAAAAAACCTTAGAGCTGTAAACAGGATGTATAACAATAGAAAGATACTTTTTAATTATTTTTAACATTTTTATAATATAAAAATTTAAAAACTGATCATTAAATATCATTCGAAATCTTAAATTTCCAAATATTACGCACTTATTACACCAAAGTAAATTACTTTATGTGCACAAAAGGGATTTTTATCATCCAAATTTAGACTTTCATTTTTAAACAGTTTTTAAAGTATCTAAGCTAAATACTCATCTTTGGAAAATGAAGAACCAAGGTGAAATATTGAGAGATTCTTTGAGGTAGTTATAATAAAAAAAAGCTTTGAGCTGTAAACAGGATGTATAATAATAGAAAGCTACTTTTTAATTATTTTTAACATTTTTATGATATAAAAATTTAAAAACTGATCATTAAATATCATTCGAAATCTTAAATTTCCAAATATTACGCACTTATTACACCAAAGTAAATTACTTTATGTGCACAAAAGGGATTTTTATCATCCAAATTTAGACTTTCATTTTTAAACAGTTTTTAAAGTATCTAAGCTAAATACTCATCTTTGGAAAATGAAGAACCAAGGTGAAATATTGAGAGATTCTTTGAGGTAGTTATAATAAAAAAAAGCTTTGAGCTGTAAACAGGATGTATAATAATAGAAAGCTACTTTTTAATTATTTTAAACATTTTTATGATATAAAAATTTTAAAACTGATCATTAAATATCATTCGAAATCTTAAATTTCCAAATATTACGCACTTATTACACCAAAGTAAATTACTTTATGTGCACAAAAGGAATTTTTATCATCCAAATTTAGACTTTCATTTTTAAACAGTTTTTAAAGTATCTAAGCTAAATACTCATTTTTGGAAAATGAAGAACCAAGGTGAAATATTGAGAGATTCTTTGAGGTAGTTATAATAAAAAAAAGCTTTGAGCTGTAAACAGGATGTATAATAATAGAAAGCTACTTTTTAATTATTTTTAAACATTTTTATGGTATAAAAGTTTAAAAACCGATCATTAAATATCATTCGAAATCTTAAATTTCCAAATATTACGCACTTATTACACCAAAGTAAATTACTTTATGTGCACAAAAGGAATTTTTATCATCCAAATTTAGACTTTCATTTTTAAACAGTTTTTAAAGTATCTAAGCTAAATACTCATTTTTGGAAAATGAAGAACCAAGGTGAAATATTGAGAGATTCTTTGTGAAATATGCCACGTCACCTTTACCTCCATTAAAACCACCCATAGAGTAATGGTACGTCACGTACAATACTGAAAATTACCGACACGTATCCTCAAAATAATTTTCTTTTCGCGTCGGTTATAAAACTTCCTTCCAAAAGTTCGTTAAAAATAAATCTTATAAACTTTACTCCACTGATTCGGATTTTCATTTTTCACTTTTACTTTAATACTTGTACTTTAGTCTTAAATTGGTAAATGGTCATTGATTTATTATTCTTTTTAAAAAAACTCTATTAGGACAAGAGACTTTCAAAATGACAGAATTCAGAAAAATAAAAATTTTTATCTTTTTATTTATTTAATTAATTAACTTATTTTTTGCCTGAAAAAGGCCAAACTAATTATACTGTTCATAATGAATTATTATTTTTTTAAGCTTATCAAGAAACATGGTACATAAAACATTCCGTATTTTTAGAATGATATTTTACAAGTTGTTTAATAATATTCGAAATTTAAAATAATTATTTAGTTTTGTCAATTAGTAATTTTTTTCCTGAAAAAGTCAAACTAATTATGCGGTTCATAATGAATTATTATTTTTTAAGCTTATCAAGTAACATGGCACATATTGAGACATAAAGACTTTATTGTAACAGCAGTTTGTCAATTTTTCATATAATAAAGCATTCTGTACCTTTTAGAATGATATTTTACAAGCTCTTTAATAGTTGTCCAGATTAAAAAATTATTTAGTTTTGTCTTTAGTAATTTTTTTTTCTGAAAAGGTCAAACTAATTATACGATTCATAATGAATTATTAATTTATTTTTAAGCTTATCAAGGGGCATGGTACATATTGAGACATAAGTTTTTATTTTAGCAGCAGTTTGTCTATTCATAATGTAATAAAACATTCTGTACCTTTTAGAATGATATTCTACAATTTCTTTAATAGTAGTCCAGATTTAAAAAAATTTTAAGTTTTGTCATTTAGTATTTTTTTTCCTGAAAAAGTCAAACTAATTATATGGTTCATAATGAACTATTATTTTATATTTTAGCTTATAAAGGGGCATAATACATATCGAGACTTAAAATCTTCATTATAGCATCAGTTTGTCAATCTATCGTGTAATAAAACATTCTCTACCTTTTAGAATGTTTTTTTTTTTTTTTTTTTTTTTTTTTGCAATGTCTTTAATAATATTCGAGCTTTAAAAAATTATTTAATTTTGTCATTTAGTAATTTTTGGATAATAACATAAAATATACATCAAGTGAAAAAAAAAATGAAAATAAGTTATCCTCAAGAAATTTTAAAATATTATATTAGAAAATTTTTTTAAATAAAATTAAAGAACAATACCTGTTTTATTTTGTAAACCGAAATGTTAAAGGTTCCTACTCTTAAAAATTTTTAAACCTTAAAAAGAGATAAGAAATGAAAAGGTGAAAAAATTTAACCTTGAGGAAGTGAAAACAAATTATATTTCTCGTGTAAATATAATTGAGGTCACAGAATAAAAACGATAATAAATTTTTATATTACATAAAAAATTATATTATGATTTATAAATTTCAAGTTATTTTAGGGTAAGTAGATTTCTATTTTTTCCACCTGGTGTACATATTTGATATTTTTAAATGCATTGATTCATGTAACAAAACTGAATAATTAGACCTTTATTAATGATCTAGAAATAAAATTAATTCTAAATAGAGTAGAGCATTTTATTTTATATTGAATGAAATATGGAATAAATAAAATATATTTTTAATAAAAAAAATTTATATCAAAAGATGCTATGGCCTTCTAAATGATTATTTTACATTACTAAAACCTATTTATAATTATTTATATTTCTTTTAAAACTTAACAATATTTTTCAGCTTAACATATTTGCATTGTAATAATGACTTTAAAAAACTTCTAAATGCATTATTTTATTCTCTCTGCCTCTTAATATCTATGAACACGTTAGTCACAATACTGTATACGATTTATACAACGTAAAATATTTTGAATAGTTGCAGATGGTTTAATTCCATAAAACAACGAGAAAATGCTAAAACATTGTGTTTTTAATAATTATTATTTTATATAAATAATATTCAACACTAGTGAAACCCAATGCGCAGTTTTGTTTATATTCTAAACATCTAGTGGAAAACATTGAAATAATCGGCTAATATTCATTGCAGCAGGAATGTTTTTAATTGATGTTGTTATATGATCACTTTCCAATTTTAAGAAATGGGTGTATTGTTAATTAAATTAAAAGCATTATTAGACTATTCGCTTATGTATTTAAGAATAGCTTTCATAAATATAAAAAAAAAATTCTTTGTGTTTAGTGAAACCCAATACGCAGTTTTGTTTAGATCTTAAACATCTAGTGAAAAAAATTAATTAATCGGCTAATATTCACTGCGGCAGGAATGTTTTTAATTAATATTGTTGAATGATAACTTTCCAATTTTAAGAAATGGGTATACTGTTAAAAGCATTATTAGGTTTGTCGCTTATTTATTCTAGAGTAATTTTTATAAATATTAAAATTTCTTTTTTTTTTTTTAGGGAAACCCAATATGCAGTTTTGTTTAGATTCTAAACATCTAGTGGAAAACATTTAAATAATCGGCTAATATTCATTGTAGCAGGAATGTTTTTAACTGATTTTATTATATGATAACTTTCCAATTTTAAGAAATAGATATATTGTTAAAAGCATTATTAGGCTATTCGCGTATTTATTCAAGAATAGTTTATATAAATATAAAAAAGATTCTTTGTTTTTAGTGAAACCCAAAAAGCAATTTTTTTTAGATCTTAACATCTAATGAAAAAAATTTAATTAATCAGCTAATATTCGATGCAACAGGAATGTTTTTAATCGATGTTGTTGAGCTATAACTTTCCAATTTAAAGAAATGTTGATATTGTTAAAACTTTAGATCTTAACATCTAATGAAAAAAATTTAATTAATCAGCTAATATTCAATGCAACAGGAATGTTTTTAATCGATTTTGTTGATATTCATTGCAACAGGAATGTTTTTAATCAATGTTGTTGAACGATAACTTTCCCATTTTAAGAAAAGGGTATATTGTTAAAAGCATTATTAGGTTAGTCGCTTATTTGTTCAAGAGTAATTTTTATAAATATTAAAAAAATCTTTGTTGACATTTTAAAGATAAATAATTAATTATGAACATTTAAAAATGTAGTTATATATCAGCAAAAATTAAATTTTCTATTCTTTTCTACATTTCAGATTATCTTCTTTCATTTTTATGACGTTGAAAAGATGTTCTCAATGCTCTGCACATAATTATCTTTAAAAAGAAAATTTCAAGATCTTGGCAAGATTAAAAAAAAAGTTATATCCAGAACCGCACAAATTCTATTCATTGAATTCTATCAATCCATTTGTGTAAGGGAATCGGTTTGAAGAATTTCCTTTCTTTCTTTCTTTTTCTAAGAATAATCTTAGTTTGAAGTTTTTACGATGTTTACGATAACGAAACTGAAAGCTAAAATCAACTATGCATCAAGCCATTTATATCAATAAAATAGGTCAGTTTTATGTCCTTCTGAGGTTATTAAGCTATAATTTCAATAATTCCATTTAGAGCAGTGGTTTCTATTCTTTATGCTTCTCCCTAATTTTAACCCATTTCTCCCTATATTTTATTTTTAATAGATATAATAACATAGACACATTTTAAATAATACTAACTTTATTAAAAAAAATATATTGAAAGCTACAGTAAGCTGAATAATAACAATACTTTACTATAACATACACAAATATGTAAATTTATTTTATATTAACAAATTGTCTACTGGCACATTTCACAGCGGAATTGTACCAGGAGCTGGCGTTTTCCGCGTTATTCAGTAAAATCTCAATAGATCAAAATTATTTAATTTTCTAGCCAGCTTTTCGTATTTTGTATTGAAATATATAAACGAATATATGAATGCACAAATAAACACACACACACACATACACACACACATATATATATATATATATATATATATATAATATAAATATACATATATATATATATATATATATATATATATATATATATAAATATACATATATATATTAATATAAATATACATATATATAATATATAAATATACATATATATATATAATATAAATATACATATATATAATATATAAATATACATATATATATATATATATATATACATACATATATATATACATATATATATACATATATATATATATATATATATATATATATATATATATATATATAATATCATTTTCGCAAGGATAAATAAAAAGTTAATCTTAAATCTAAATTGATTTTTTTAATCAACCTTCCCGTTATGTTGTTCCTCATCGACTGATGTAAAAAATAGTTTTTATTTGTCTATATTTTTCCAGAATCTATGTACTAGACAAGAACATTCGGCTTCGTTTTCCTGTATATACCGTTATTTTTGTACCCACAAACAAACCATGTTGTTACACTAACCCATACTAGTTCGTGACCAGCATTCAAGTGTCAATCGTCCGAAAACGAACTAGTACGTGTTCCGCTTTCAAGTATCAATCGTCAAAAAACGTACTAGTACTTGTCCCGCATACAATGTGTTAAAGTACAATCTAGCTCTACAAAATTTAATGCGAGGGTTGTTTTTTATTATCACGAAGTTTTCCAAAATTTGGAGGCAATGTGGAGTTTGCCAATGTGCCTATACATATGTGTATGTAATTAATTGATAATAGTTGTTTGACTCCCTTATATTTATATCAATTGTTACCAATAATAGATAATTAATAACATATCAGTAATAGTTTGTTGCGTAAATGTCACAGGCGATCAGAATTGTTCCATGCAATAAACATTTCTGAAAATATTCCACATTATTTAAATGATATTCATTTATTCAGAACTACATCTGTTTCTGTCAACATATACAAAGAAAAAAGGTATATTATCTCTGAGCAATCAATGCAAATAGTAGAACCATTTTGGCATATTTCAGTTCTTAATGATTCCTTTTTCTAGATATTTTTTATTGCTAACCTGCAATCCACTTTTTAAAAAAATCTCGCTTTCTATAATACCTCTTGAACGATAAATCCAGCATAATAATAAGACATCGTTAATAATTCATAACGTCTCTTAGTCAAATTATTTCAGTTTTCTTTCGTTTGTAAAGGAACGTTATTGGCCTACAATACGTTTATTTTAAGTTTCCCAGTCTTATCTAAAAATAAATATTAATAGAAAAAATAAGGCTGAGAAAAAAATAAGGTTTTTGTGGGAGATTTGTCCTTCAAGCTTTTTTCATCTATCAAGGCAAAATAATTTAATGAACATTTTTAGGTTAGTAACGAAATGGGTTAACTCAAGTGAAAAATTTAATTAAGAAGTTCAGGGACGGAAAGAAATACTTTGTGCTGTATGATTAAATGAGCTATAAAACTGAAAATATTTAATAATGACTCTCACATCTCCATTATGATCCACTTGATGTCTTTAAATTTAAAGGGTAATTTTACATTTGTGTATTTATGCAGAACAGAATATTGTAAAAAATATCCACATTATGTGGCTGTGGTTTAGCTAACTCTTCTCACTACAAATTATTTATCCTCAATCACTCAAAAATACTCTTTATAATATTAATTACTAGCTGAAGCAGAAGATTTCTCTTCATTTATATATACTAGGGGCTCTATCTGTGTGTAATTTAAATTATTTCCTTAGTAATCATTTTTATTGTAGTTCCCACGTTATTTAGAAATGTAGTTTATCTTTACTAAAAAATCATTCATAGTCTTTTACGCTAGTTAAAGCCAGAATTTGGTGTATTAATTTCACTTGATGTCTTTAAATTTAAAGGGTAGTTTAACATTTGTATGTTTATGCAGAACAGAATATTTAAAAAAAATCTCTATATTATATGGCTGTAGTTTAGCTAACTCTTCTCAGTGCATAATATTTATCCTCAATCACTCAAAAATACTCTTTATAATATTAATTACTAGCTGAAGTAGAAATATTCTTTTCAGTTATATTTACTAGGGGCTCTATATGTGTGTAATTTAAATATCTCCTTAGTAATAATTTTTATTGTAGTTCCCATGTTATTTAGAAATGTAGTTTATCTTTACTAAAAAATCATTCATAGTCTTTTACGGTAGTTAAAAACAGAATGTGTTGTATTAATTTCACTTGATGTCTTTAAATGTAAAGGGTAGTTTAACATTTGTGTATTTATGCAGAACAGAATATTTAAAAAAAATCTCTATATTATATGGCTCTGGTTTATCTAACTCTTCTCATTGCATATTATTTATCCTCAATCACAAAAAATACTCTTTATAATATTAATTACTAGCTGAATCAGAGGAGTTCTCTTGAGTTATATATACTAGGAGCTCTATATGTATGTAATTTAAATATTTCTTTAGTAATCATTTTTATAGTAGTTTCCACGTTATTTAGAAATGTAGTTTATGTTTACTAAAAATCATTCACAGTCTTTTACGCTAGTTAAAACCAGAATTTGGTGTATTAATTTCACTTGATGTCTTTAAATTTAAAGGGTAGTTTAACATTTGTGTATTTATGCAGAACAGAATATTTAAAAAAAAATATCTATATTATATGGCTGTAGTTTAGTTAAGTCTTCTCACTGCATATTATTTATCCCCAATCCCTCAAAAATACTTCTTTATAATATTAATTACTAGCTGAAGCAGAAGGTTTCTTTTCAGTTATATTTACTAGGGGCTCTATATGTGTGTAATTTAAATATTTCCTTAGTAATCATTTTTATTGTAGTTCCCATGTTATTTAGAAATGTAGTTTATCTTTACTAAAAAATCATTCATAGTCTTTTACGCTAGTTAAAGCCAGAATGTGTTGAATGAGTTTTAATAATAAGTATAATTTTAAGGTTCTGAAATACAACGCAATTATTTTTAAATGTAATTCTATTTTATGTTTTTAGAACGTACGTTTTACAAAATATCTGTCTTTCGAAAATACAAGTTTACTTTAAAATACTTTATTTTGTTGCATGTATTTTACATTTGTGTATAAATAAATTTGTATAGCCATTGTCATTTAATAAATAAATTTGTATATCCAATGTTGTATTTGAATAAGCCAATAATGTTTATCCTCTAAAATAATGTACTTTTAATAATTACTTTCCTGAAACATATATCATATGTATCCCTACTAATGAATGGTTTTATGTAAAAAACAAATTCCCTGATTTTATTTTACACTTTTCTTCAATCGTCGCTCTTTAATGGCTCAAATTCTCTATAGAGGCCTACAAAGGTTAAATAATATTAAAACTTTTTATCATGTTAGAAGAACAATTTTTTTCATATAAATGCGCTACTAGAAAGTCACGACGAAGAAAAAAAATTAGACTAAAGCAGCAGTCTAAAAATTCCTTCCCAAACTAAATTTATGCTATAGAGGGAAATAAAACTAAATTTGTATAGCCAATGTTGTATTTGAATAAGCCAATAATGTTTATCTCCTAAAACAATGTACTTTTAATAATTACTTTTCTAAAACGTACATAATATGTATCCCTACTGATTAATGGTTATATGTAAAATACAAATTCCCTGATTTTATTTTACACCTTTCTTCAATCAGTCGCTCTTTAATGGCTCAAAATCTCTAAGGAGGCCTACAAAGGTTAAATAAAATTAAAGCCTTTTATCATGTTAAAAGAAAAAAAATTTTATATCAAAGCGATACTAGAAAGTCGCGACGGAGAAAAAAAAATTAGACTAAAGCAGCCATCTAAAAATTCCTTCCCAAACTAAATTTATGCTATAGAGGGAAATAAAAATCGTTCCTTTGGGAAAGCCTCCATTTCTTAAAAACCAACTTCAGAATGCCAAGTTCTCCTTTCATGTATTCCTTTTTTTTTCATTCACATGGAAAACAATAATAATAAAAAAATTCTAACTTTTTTTATGAGAAATGATCTCTTTCCAGAAATGTACACAATACTTTATATTTCCCCGGGGATTCATAACCCTGAGAGATGAAGAGTAGCACAACGTTTGTCCCGCAACAGAGTCCAAAACATTTTAGCCATATTGCTTGGTATTCAAGTGGGACAGATTTTACGAGAGCAAGTTCGGCGGGACGGAGCAGGTTGCGAAGAGAGCAAATCTTTGCAAAATGAGGACATAATGGGACGCCGGAGATTTACCAAACCGCTCAGATGAGGTTGTAATGACGTTGAAAGCGTTTTTATGATTGATTTTACACCCACTCCGGTGAAGTGGTATTCCGTTTTAAAGAGATTTCAAATCATTAAGCGTGAAAAACATCTCAGATACAGATTTTTCTTGCTGTATGCTTACGGGGGGAGAAAAAAAGACAAATCACTTCAGACCTTTGTGTTCTATGATTATTCTGCCTGTTGAGTTCGTTTAATTTTTTTTTATTTAGCCGGTGTGAAAAAGGTGATTTACGCGCTTCTGAACAGTTTTAACGATACGATGATTTTCAAAGAAGAATCGTGCTGTACACTGTTTGAAACTGTGAAACTCGTATTAAGGAAAAGCTTAACAAGGTTACGTTCATATGTGATAATCCTCATTGTACTACAACACAATGATAGAATTTTCAAAAATCATTAAGGTACATTAAGACACAAAATAAGTATTTAACATATTTTTAAGAAATTTACTTACTTATGTCGATGTTTCTTTACAATTGTATTTTAGAGTATGCATCTTAAGGGTGTAAAGCATTCTCATGTGAAAATGCAATTAGCTAATATTATACCAGTAATTTTTAACCGGTGTGAAAAAGGTGCTTTACGTGCTTCTGAACTGTTGTAACGATACGGTGATTTTCAAAGAAGAATCGTACTGTATACTGTTTGAAACTGTGTAACTCGTATTAAGGAAAAGCTTAACAAGGTTACATTCATTTGTAATATTCCTCATTGTACTATGAATAACACAGTGAAAGCCTTTTCAAAAATCATTAAGGTACATTAAAGAGCAAAATAAGTATTTAAAATATTTTTAAGAAATTTATTTATTTACCTCCATGTTTCTTTACAATTGTATTTTAGTACAAATCATTTCAGGCCTTTGTGTTCTATGATTATTCTGCCTGTTGAGTTCATTTAACTTTTTTTTTCTTTAACCGGTGTGAAAAAGGGGATTTACATGCTTTTGAACAGTTATAATGATACTGTAATTTTCACAGAAGAATCGTGTTGCACACAGTTTGAAACTGTGCAACTCGTATTAAGGAAAAGCTTGACAAGGTTACATTCATTTGTGATAATCCCCATTATACTATGCATAACACAGTGATAGCAATTTCAAAAATCTTTAAGGTACATTAAGACACAAAAAAAATATTTAATATATTTTTAAGAAATTTACTTAACTATCTCGATGTTTCTTTACAATTGCATTTTAGAGAATGCTTCTTAAGGGTGTAAAGCCTTCTCATGTGAAAATGCAATTAGCTAATATTTAACTGGTAATTATTAACCGGTGTGAAAAAGGTGATTTACATGCTTCTGAACAGTTATAACTAAGGTTATTTTCACAGATGAATCGTGGTGTACGCTGTTTGAAACTGTGAAACTCGTATTAAGGAAAAGCATGACAAAGTTACATCCATTTGTGATAATCCTTATTGTACTATCAATAACGCAATGACAGAATTTTCAGAAATCATTAAGGTATATTAAGGCACAAAATAAGTATTTAACATATTAAGAAATTTATTTATTTATCTTGATGTTTCTTTGAAATTGTATTTTAGTGCAAATCACTTCAGGCCTTTATGTTCTATGATTTTTCTGCCTGTTGAGTTTGTTTAACTTTTTTTTATTTTTTTAACCGATATGAAAAAGGTGATTTACGTGCTTCTGAACAGTTATAACGATACGGTGATTTTCACAGAAGAATCGTGCTGTACTACTACGAATAACTCAGTGATAGAATTTTCGAAAATCATTAAGGTACATTAAGGCACAAAAAAAATTATTTAACATATTTTTAAGAAATTTAATTATTTATCTCGATGTTTTTTTACAATTGTATTTTAGAGAATGCATCTTAAGGGTGTAAAGCATTCTCATGTGAAAATGCAATTAATAATATTTAACAGGTAATTTTTAACCGGTGTGAAAAAGGTGATTTACTTGCTTCTGAACAGTTATTATAACGATGCGGTGATTTTAATAATAGAGTCGTGCTGTAACACTTTTTGAAACTTTGTAACTCGTATTAAGGAAAGGGTTGACAAAGCTGCATTTATTTGTGATAATCCTTATTGTACTATGAATAACACAATGATAGAATTTTCAAAAATTACTAAGGAACATTAAGGCACTAAGTAAATATTTAACATGTTTTTAAGAAATTTACTTATTTATCTCGATGCTTCTTTACAGTTGTATTTATGTACAAATCACTTCAGGCCTTTATGTTCTATGATTTTTCTGCCTGTTGAGTTTGTTTAACTTTTTTTTATTTTTTAACCGGTATGAAAAAGGTGATTTACGTGCTTCTGAACAGTTATAACGATACGGTGATTTTCACAGAAGAATCGTGCTGTACTACTATGAATAACACAGTGATAGAATTTTCGAAAATCATTAAGGTACATTAAGGCAAAAAAAAGTAACATATTTTTAAGAAATTTAATTGTTTATCTCGATGTTTTTTTACAATTGTAGTTTGGAGAATGCATCTTAAGGGTGTAAAACATTCTCATGTCAAAATGCAATTAGCTAATATGTAACCAGTAATTTTTAAGTGGTGCGAAAATGGTGATTTACATGCTTCTGAACAGTTATAACGATACGGTGATTTTCACAGAAGAATCGTGCTGTACACTGTTTGAAACTGTGCAATTCGTATTAAGGAAAAGCTTGACAAGGTTACGCTCATTTGTGATAATCCTCATTGTACTATGAATAACACAATGATAGCATTTTCAAAAATCGGTAATGTACATTAAGGCACAAAATAAGTATTTAGCATATTTTTAAGAAATTTACTTATTTATCTCGATGTTCCTTTACAATTGTATTTTAGTACAAATCACTTCAGGCCTTTGTGTTCTTTGATTATTCTGCCTGTTGAGTTCGTAAAAAAAATTTTTAACCGGGGTGAAAAAAATGATTTTCGTGCTTCTGAACAGTTATAATGATACGGTGATTTTCACAGAAGAATCGTTATGTTTGAAATCGTTCACTGTTTGAAACTGTGTAACTCGTATTAAGGAAAAGCTTAACAAGGTTACATTCATTTGGGATAATCCTTATTCCACTATGAATAACACAATGATAGCATTCTCAAAAATCGTTAAGGTACATTAAGGTAAAAATAAGTATTTAGCATATTTTTAAAAAATTTACTTATTTATCTCAATGTTTCTTTACAATTGTATTTTAGTACAAATCGCTTCAGACCTTTGTGTTCTTTGATTATTCTGCCTGTTGAGTTCGTTTACCTTTTATTTTTTTAACCGGTGTGAAAAAGGTGATTTACGTGCTTCTGAACAGTTATAACGATACGGTGATTTTCACAGAAGAATCATGCTGTACGTTTCTTTATTACAATTATATTTTAGAGAATGCATCTTAAGTCTGTAAAGCCTTCTCGCGTGAAAATGCAATTATATAATATTTAAAAAGATAATATGATCTATAACTTTCTTAATTCCGCAAAAATATGAAAAATTTTACCAATTTTTACTCGTCAGTAGTAATTTCTATTGTACTGTAAATAACAAATCAACAGCTTTTTTTAAGATGACAATCTACATGATGGGCAAGAATAATTATTTAAATTAATTTTAAAGACATTTATTAATCATCTTTGATACTGTTTCACAGCTGTATTTATTAGAGAACATATTTTAAAGGTAAACGATATTTTCAATTAAAACTACAGTTAGCTAGTATTTAAATAATGTAATACGATCTTTGTCTTTCAAATTACTCAAAAAGATAATAATAATAGTACTTTTATTTAATATCATAATTTAGTATTATGTATTTTACTCTGTCAATATTCTTATAAATTAATCTTGGTTTTTAAAACAAAAATGTATGAAATATATTCAATAGTGGAAAAAGATCCTAAAGGTGTATGTAATAGTTCAAGCTTTTGAAGATGTTATATATTTCATATACTACGTTTAAGTATATGAAAATATATAATATATTTTAAGCATGTTATACTTTTAAATACCATAACTTCAAATAAAACGGTAATTTTACTAAACTAATAAATCTTAGTAAAATTATTCTACATGCTTTAAAGTACACTGACTTTTTTTATCAGTTGTTGACAACTGAATGATCTATAAATGATGTTCTGAAATCAAGATAATTCGACTGTGGAATTCGAATTCAATGCCTCGTCTAATACTCCAAACGGCATTTATATTGTGAGAATGATGGTTGACATTATTGTATAGATTGCCGATGCTTGCAGCTTAAATCGGTTTAGAATTGACTCGAATAATCCGAACTTATCTAATGGATTTCATTTCAGTGATTAAGAATTATTAGAGATTGACTCGAAAAAGTATTCTCGTCAGCTTTGAAGATAACATTAAATGAATTTTTTTATCTTATTTTTTTATGTAGTGTAGAATTTTTCTTATTATTAGTAGCCAATCCAATTTTTTTTTTCAAACGCATTTTGTAAAATACTTATTATTACGTTTCGTTGAGTAAAGAAATATTTTCTAGGTTATAAAGGCTTCTAAAGCAGATATTACTATTTTTATTATTAATTTTTCTTGGCTGAATAAGAATACTGGAGCTAAAATGCTGTTAAACATTTTTACCTTGTTAACATCTAATCATAGATTCTAATTTTGATTTAATGTCTTTATATATTAAATATCATTAGATAATTTTTGAAATTATGCTTGTTTTGAACAATATTTTAACTTTTCAACCCTTTATTGCGAAATTTTCCCAATAAAAAATCTAAATATCAAAAACGACATAGTTAGTTTTAAATAATTATTAAATTCAAACAGTATGATGGAGAGAGAGTTTTCATTTTTCAAGTAAAATTCTCTATAAAGGGCATTTATGCAAGATATAAATATAAACAATTTCCATATCCAAAAAGACATCAATGGCAAAATGAAGAAATTTTAAAAGATCTAAAGCTTATTTATGAAATTATTTTAAATCGCATATTTTTCTTTTCAATGATTTAGAGTTTAAATACCGGTAGTTGATTTTCGAAGTGATTCTTGCTTTCAATGATGTTGAAACTTTTCGGCATTCTATTACGAATCTTGAGAAATAAAATAGTTTGGTTTTCTAAACAATAATTTCATTTATCATAATAGCTAAGTACGCAAAAGGTCGATAGGTATCTCCTGGATACTTATTAGATTTCAAATAGTTCCATACCCAGAACTTATAAAATTAAAAATAAATGTGATTATATCATATCATCTATCTTATATCATATATATATATATATATATATATATATATATATATATATATATATATATATGTAATATTAAAATCCCTTATTTACGTATTTTAACATTAATTTAATAACTTTTGTTCATAAAGTGAGTTCGGGGTTTTGGCGGTAATTCTGATTTTTCCCTCCAGACACGCTATAGACTTAATTCGGCCTCAGTCTGTACTACTTTAACCAATAGTTAGCACGTTCTCTTTAAGCATGGGTATTTTGTATCACGTGATCAATTGTGCTTAAGGATTATTCGTAGTCTTTTTACATTAGGAATCAATACTTGAAAAGTGTATGTGCGGGATCACATTGTCTATGTGCACGATGTTGTAAAGGTGTTTGCCTGTTGTACGGATTTCATGTTTCTTACCAGAAATAAACTGTGTTGTGATTTTGAATGAGTCTCGTCCATATTACATTATATATATACACATATATATATCTATATATATATATATATCTATTTATATATCTCTATATATATCTATATCTATATCAATATATCTATATATATATATATATATATATATATATATATATATATATATATATATATATATATATATATATTATATATATATATATATATATATATATATATATATATATATATATATATATATATATATATATATATATATATATATATATATATATATATATATATTAAATCTTAATTATCTTATAAAAATATATTAATATCTTATAAATTCGATTCTTTTCAATTTTTTACATTTATTATTTTTTTCTTTGACGCTTATTTACTCTCTCCTCTAATTAAATGTACACCGATTGCACCATTTTCTTGTACAGAGGGCACAAATTAAACCCCTAGGTAAACTTTAGTTATTAATAATCAAAGAATGTTTTTAATCAATCTAAATTTATATAATTTGAATCAGTTACTTAATAATGGCCATTTATTAAACTGCTAGTATTCAAATATGTAATACCCATTTATTATTAAAATATATATCAACCTTTTATTATTAAAATATGTAATAGCCATTCATCAAAGGGCTATTATTAAGAATGATTAACAAATTTCCAAATCACAAAATAACTTTTTGTGAAATCTGAAAATTTGAATCAGATACTTGGTAAATGGCAGCATTTAATCGTTTTAACTGATTTTAAAAAACATCTGATTTTTCAGAATTTTATCATTAAATCACACCTAAAAGAATGAACTGGTGTCAAATATATATATATGAAAAACTTTATTATTTTATAAATTTGATTACTTTCATTTTTTAAATTTTAATTTTTAATTAATTAATTTAATTTTTTACTCTCTCCTATAAATAAATGTACACTGATTGCACCATTTTCACGTTCAGGGAACAGAAATTAATTACTGGTGTTAAACTTTAGTTAATAATAAACAAAGAATTTTTTTAATCAATCTGAATTTATATATTACTAAGACTGATTAACAAGTTTCCGAATCACAAAATAACATTTTTTAATCAGAAAATTTGAATCAGGTACTTAATGAAAGGCAGCATCTCATCGTTTTAAGTAATCTAAAAGAGATCTAAACTTTCTGAATATTATCATTAAATCAGACCAAGAACTTATACAATTAAAATTAAATATAAATTATCTCATGATTATATAATATCTTATATCCTATATATATATATATATATATATATATATATATATATAATATCTTATAAAAATAAATTAATATTTTATAAATTTGGTTCCATTCAATTTTTTACATTTATTTTTCCTTTTACGCTTATTGTACTTTCTCCCATAAATAAATGACACCGATTGTACCATTTGAACTTTCAGGGAACACAAATTTATCTTCCGTGTTAAACCTTATTTATTAATATTCAAAGAACTTTTTTATCTATCCGAATTTTTATATTATTAAGACTGATTAACAAGTTCAATGTCACAATGTTCTGATTGTTTTGTGATGTGTACCGAATGAAGAAATAACATTTTTTGAAATCAGAATATTTATATCAGATACTTTATAAAAGGCAGCATCTAATCGTTTTAAGTGATCTAAATAGAACAAACTAAGATTTCTGATTATTATCATTAAATCCCACCCAGAACTTATACAATTAAAAATAAATATAAATTATCTCATGATATCATATCTTATATCATGTATATATATATATATATATATATATATATATATATATATATATATATATATATATATATATATATACATATATATATATTAACAAGAGTAAAGAAGATCGTCTGCCTTTTGTAGGCTAGGCATAAGTATATGTTTACATAGTCTAAGAATTTTTAGTAGTTTTTATAATGGTATTAAATGTCCTTGTGGTAGATTAAATGTATACCTAGATTTATTGTTATATATTGATTTTAATTATACTTTAGTTTATAGTCGTACTTTTGTATATATTGTTTTTAGACATTTTGTCTGTTTTATTGGTGTACTTATAGTGACCGGGAGCGTTTTAGCTGATTAAAATGTTCATTTAAGGTAACCAATCACGTTCAAATAGCGATTTTCGTGAAAATTATTGAACAAAATTTATTTGTTTATTTTAAAGATCAGTTTTTTAGCTTTCGAAAACAGTTTTCGGCTTGTTTCTAGAGTCATTAGAAGATATGATACAGCTGTTTAATCAGCACCGGAAGTGTGAAAAAGATACCGGAAGTGAGCAGTTAAAGTGCTTGACTTTGAGTGTTAGCATGAAAAACTCGTAAATAGCTTCTAAATAAATAAATAAATTACTCCATATTTTTAATGTTATCAAATTATAAAACACTTAATAAACTCATCCAATAAAATCTTTAAATTCAATTTCTGAAAAACTGTGATTTTTACTACACCACCATATCACAACAGTCATAACTGCTAAAGTAATTTTTTAGAATTTAATATGAATTTAACAGCATGTTCTTAATGATGTTATGTGTGCATTGAACCTCAGGATTATAAATATATTCAATTTGAGATGAGTTATGGGCATTTATGTTAGAAACTTCGTTATTTTTTTTCTTGAATTTTTGCTCTAAATTATTTGATTGTCTATAACTCATTTATACTTTAGAATATTTTCATTCTGGAGTTTCAATGCATACATAATGGATATATGTCTACTTTTATCCAAGTAAAAGTGACATGTTTTGCGTATTGTTTTAGCTAGGAGTGTTGGCTTAAAGTTAATAAAGTGCTTGATTTTTTCTCTATTTTTTAGCCAATTTTTAAAACAATATATATGTATTCATGTTTATTTTCATATTTTTCTACGTTTTATAACCTATTACTGCAATAACTAAAAAAATATTTCCATAAAAACATTATTTAAAAATTTTGGCTCCAAACTTGGTCAATTACCTTAAACGGAGTACGGGGTCGCAATCCCACCCCGCTTCAAGTATACCAATTCCTATTCCAAATCTTTCCAGTACTCTATCTTTATATCTTTATTTATTTCCATTTGAATTAATATATATATGTATATATAATCTTATAAAAATAAATTAATATTTTATAAATTCGATTCCTTTCAATTTTTTACATTTATTATTTTTTTCTTTTACGCTTATTTACTCTCTCCCATAAATAAATGTACACCGATTGCACCATTTTCTCGTTCAGGGGACACAAATTAATCCTCCATGTTAAACCTTTCACCGCAACCATCCATTGTGTACCTCGCTGTAGGGGAAGAATCCAGAAAAATAAACGGAAAAACCGCATGAACGATATCCTGCTTGGCTGGCTCAATTTTTCTCCCACATCTGCTTACACATAGAGCCATCGGTCATCTCGGGATGTAATAACATTCATTGTTCGCAGCAGAAGTTGTTGAATAAACACACCAGTTTATAAACGACGCCCTAATCGATTATGATACAGAGCAGCAAATGATGCGAACGCTTAAATTTCCACTCGTGATAATGTAACATAAATAGTGAAAACACTAAGTTTATTAAATTTAAATTAATGGGACATAGACTTCGGAGATAATTTATTAATTAATAATCACTGAGGTATTACTCATTATTGGGAACTGCTTTAATAGAGTGGGAAAATGCGTATAATTTAAGAATTTTAGGACTTTTTCACATTTTTTTTAAAGGAGCAAGCTGTATATTGGATAAAAGTTTCAAATTAAAAATAGTTTTGAATTTTTTTATTATTTTTTACAAAATAAAGGATGTATGGTAATCGCGAAAATACCCATTTTGACTGTACGTGAATTATTTTGACTACTTTCAGGGTTACGTCAGCACTAATGAACAAGAAAACTTTAACTTTGAAGCTCTAAATATCCCTTTTGACTATTCATGAATATGGTTTGACTAGTTTCGTCGTGGTATCTGTATGTAAGAACATAAGTACCCATCATGCATAACTCATACTATTGGCCATAGATGGTTGAAATTTTGTATTTAGGACGATTGTAGAGTTAGCTGTGCATCTGCCCTTTTGATTGAAATCTGCATTATGTATAACGAAAAATTTTAATATAACGGATATTAGCTTTGCTAGACTATATTTTGTCCATGCGTGAATTATTTTGACTACTTTCAAGGTTACGTCTGCACTTATGAAAAAGAAAACTTTAACTTTGAAGCTTTAAATACCCATTTTGACTATTCATGAATATAATTTGAGTAGTTTAGCAGTGATATCTGTTTGTAAGAACATAAGTACCCATCATGCATAACTCAAATACTAATGACCATAGATGGTTGAAATTTTGTATTGGGACAATTATTAGATCGATTGTAGCTGTTAGCTGTGCATCTGCTCTTTTGATTGCAATCTGCATTATGTACAACAAAAAATTTTAATATGATGATATTAGCTTTGCTAGACTATATTTTGACCATGCGTGAATTATTTTGACTACTTTCAGGGTTATGTCAGCACTAATGAACAAGAAAACTTTAACTTTGAAGATTTAGATATCCATTTTGACTATTCAATATATGGTTTGACAAGTTTCGTCATGATATCTGTATTAAGTACATAAGTACCCATCATGCATAACTCAAATACTATTGGCCATAGATTGTTGAAATTCTGTATTTAGGATGATTGTAGCAGTTAGCTGTGCATCTGCCCTTGTTGATTGCAATCTGCATTATATACAATGAAAAATTTTAATATAACGGATATTAACGTTGCTAGGTGTAAGTAAAAAACAATTAGCCATAAATCTTGAAATTTTGTATTTATGATTGTTGAAACATCTAGTTTTGTACCTTCAATTTTTATTACAATCCTCACTGAATTTAATGAATAATCTTAATGTAACAAAAATTAACGCTGTCCGTCGAGGACAAACAACAGTGTTTGTCTACTACCTTCAATAATTAAGAAAGATCTATCAAGGGCGGATGGAATTCGCCATAGTGTCCTTTTAGACAAACTAGCCTCTGTTTAATGAGTGTCTTCTGTGTTGAAAACTGATATTCGCGAAAACAAAAGTCATGCGGTACATCAATTTTTAATTGCAATTTTCTTATAGTTTATATACTTGTTTAAAACTTAAACCTATTAAAATAAATATATGTACTACTTTTATTTATTTACAATACTTCAAGTGACAATTGTGTCTAAATCTTATAAAATTTAGTATTTTTGTTATTAATTTTTTTAAATACTATTAATATTTATGCAGTATTTTTGCCTTTTTAGCTCTTACCTTTTGGTTAGTACTAAACAAATTTCCTAGTCGAAACAGAAATATGTGATCGTATTCTGTATAAATATCTGTGTGTGTGTTAAAGTTTCGATGCATATGCTCAAAATATCTTTCTTTATAAACAGAGATTGTGAATGAGAAACCTGTGGGTATAAAAATGTTTTGAAATACACATGAAAATACCTTTTAAGAGAATATTTTCACATGAATAGAAAAATGACTCACAATCGTCAGGATTTGCCCTTTGTTCTCATGATCTCATGTTGGAAAATTGCAATTTTATTTCATTTTATTTTAGATACATTTTTAATAATTATTAAGGTTTGCAATTCCTTTACACAATTCTTGTTCAAAGTACTGAGAAAGTATTTTTCACCTAGCAAATATCTCTATTTGGGGCAGTTTAAGTCTTTTGTTTTAAGACTCTCTGTTTGTAAACAGTACTTACTACAGCATTTACTCAAAACAAGGTTATGTTACGTTTGTTTTGGCTTAGAACGCTACGATTACTTTTTTTGCTACATGAGGGTGAATGGCATTAGGACCTATTGTTTCAAGCTGATTTCGACCGGATACAAACAAACATAAAACAAGAAAACACAATCAACCCATTTATGACTAGTATTCCATTTTAGGACTAGTAGTCCTGTGGGAGTTTTATGTATCATCCTGTTTAAGGGAATTAATGTGATGGAATTTCACATCAAAGTGAAAAATTTGATGTTATATTACATGTGAAATGTTTGCTCGTCTGTCCCATTCAATAATATTGATAACCGCTCTGAGGCAACATCTGAATTATATAAATTATGAACAATGCAACTATGGATTTGATTACTTTTGAAGTTTGGATGTAGCAAGTGATTTGAATAAAAATATTTGTAGAAGAAAAATTTATTGAAGTATTTTTTATAGCGAGCAAATGTAAATTTCATACATCATTGGTAATATTTCAACCTACGGCATAAATGTGTTAAGAAGAATGGTAAAATATTGTTTTTTTTTTTTAATCTCAGTTTCTGTACCTTTTTATAAAATTTAGTTATTTAAGTCACGTATTTAAGAAAATGTATTTGTTTATTACGGCATACAATTACATTATAGTAAGAAAAAATCAATCCATTTTCCATTCCTTGTGTATTAAAGAAATCTAGTTGTTAAATGATCTCAATTTAGAAAAATTAATTGCATTGTAATTCATACAAGTTTTTTATGTTAAGCATACCTACTAATATCGGAATCTTAAAAGCCATAAATGCAAGGATTGTTTAATTAATTTTCCAAGAACATAATTTTTATTAAAGGGTAATTTGTAAAGCTTTTTAAATTATGTTATAAGTAATTACTGAAGTATAAACAGCAATACATCAAGGTTTTTTATTCTTCTTTAAATATTAAAATAAAGTGCATTTGATTTCATTCCGTCATATAATACCTGCCCTCCAACCTCATATTTTTAAGCTGAACAGTTTGCTTGATATACCGTCATTGCAACGTATCCACTTTAAGTAAGCATTAATCACACCCAACTACAAAATGATTTCTCTCCTCAAATTGTGAACATAAAAAAAGAAGAATGGAGAAAATAACCATACCGTCTTCAACAAACCTTTTTTCAATATCCATCTTTTTCATTTATGCCCTCCAAAGATTAATAAACATACTCCTTCACAATCCTTTCTCATTCTGGGGTCACAAATTAATCTACTCCGTTAAATCCTTGCTTACCCATTGTACCTTCGCAGAAAAGAAGCAGACAAAAAAAAAGCCCTCCACAAAATAAACGTCAAAAAACCACATGAGCAATATTCTCCCTCCTGTCCTATTTTTCTTTTGCATCTGTTTACATCGGGGCATACGTCATCCAAACTCGAATTACCATTTATTGTGCCATGCACAGGTTGCTGAATGGATCCTCCGGGTAACTAAAGAAAGAAGCGCGTAATGAAGGCAAGGGGCATCGCTTATCTTCTGATAGAGTTAAGAATGCCCGGGTAAATAAGATTCGGCGGGCATCTAATGAAAGGCCATGATACTGCGGGAAGCGGACCATCTGGAGAAGCGTAGAGGGGGTGGGAAAAAGCAGTCACGAATGCTTCTTTAGCAGTACACCTGTAGTTTAAGATGTGGAAAGTATTTTCTCGATGATGAAAACGCTGGAGAAAGGATAGAGATTCTTGATGTTTAGTATACCTTACGTTTCGAGCTTTGTTTTTGGTCGAAAATTATGATATTGGATTTCTTTGTCTAAATTATACATTTAAAAAAAAAAAGGATTTTAATTATTTTATATGGGAGAAGTACTATATTATTTATCTACAGCTTAACTCTCTGAACGTAAGGACAAAAGTGTTATTTAAGGGTGGCATACTACTCCAAATATGGTCAAAATATAAATTTCATTTTATTTAAGTTGTTTTTCTAACCTATCAACGAGGGTTGCTCAATAAACAATAATACTATGTTTAGAAAAAAAATCTTTAATTATTTTCATGGTATATCTTAAAGTAACTACCGTAAGGCGCAATGCATTTTTCTAAACATTCTGTCCACTTTTTAAACACATGTGAAAGTCTATGTTTTAAGAGTCATTTTAAAACTTCCTCCACAGCTTTTATGAATGCTTAAATGCTTTCGAAATGATGTCTCAGTAGTACTTGCAGCTGATGAAATAACAAGAAATATCACTCTCAGGATTGATTGTAGGATTTAATATGATTTCTTTATTATTAATCAGTCCAACACCAGGACAATATCTAGCAATATGTGGCCTTGCACATCGTGGTGCAACAAGAAGTTATTCTTCAGCGATAAATGCTTCTTCTAAACGTGCTGTATTATTTTCTTTAAAATATTCGCTTAGAATTAGTCTTTTACAGTATTATCGGGTAGATATCTACAGCATGTTGATAAATAATATCTCCATACTCGTTCTGTTAATCATTATCAATGGGATGGGTGTTGATGGTCTTTCTTCAGTTTTAAAATCTTCCATATTTTGCTTTTTCCTTCCTTAAAAGTTTAATACCAAAGAAAAACCTTAATCTTCAACATTGCTTCATCTTGAAAAATCTCGTGTGCCACATTAAAAGTGTCCAATGCCTATTTTTGCAAATGACCACAAAATGTAAACGTATGAGTCTGTTTGATCCAAAGACATTCCTATTTCGACACTCAGAGGTACGTGGTAGGCGTGGTGAAGTTATCTTGTGTTTTCTCACGTGAATCTCTGGAATATAGACCCATATGCACCATCCTTTGACTTATTTTGTTGATACAGACATCAGAATTTCATTTATACCATAGAGATTTTTATATTACTATTAGTAGTTTATTCACAATAAAATGAGTCTATTTATTGAGCAGCCTATGTATAGTCTCCCAAAAAATTTCCGAATATCTCGACGGGTCCATACAAAATAATAATCCAGAAACTATTTTCCTTTTTAAAATTTAGGTAGTAATCTAAGGAAGGAAACAAAATTTATTATAATCAAATTTGCCATTTTTTTATTTATATAAAGAATAAGCATGTTTAATTAATTACATATACATTACCGGTCATGACATGCAAAGATTGTATTGTTTGACAAGTTCACATATTTTTTATTTTACCTTCTGATTTTTTATTTAAACATTACTTCTAAGTAAACAATTACTTTACATATCTGCTAGTGTTAACTTTAAAACTAATTTTAAAAAGGAAAATCGTTTCTAGATTATTATTTTGTGTGGACCCGTCCAGATATTCGGATATTTTTTTGGGAGACTGTACACATACATATTTTTTGGTTTATTTTTCAATATTGAATCAAATAAACTGACACTGTTAAATGGTCGTCTTCAAATTTCAAACGTTATAATAGCTTTTTGCTTATTTTTAAACTCACTCTTTTATGCATTATTAAAAGAATTATCAATATAAGTGCATTAATTTAATTAACTTTCTTAAACTTAAAAAAGCTATTTTTCATTTTGGTTTATTACTTTCTCACATTCTAAAATGTACAAATAGTTATAAACCCACAGAAATGTATTTTACAACACAAGCTTCACAACTGTTTAAGCAACTTAAATAACTAAATCTGTGTTTTATTCACTTATTCATATTATTTCATATTGATACTCCTGTTCTACTAACAAAATTTTACAAAAAAAAAATTACCAATTATAAAAGTGCAGCCTTTAAGCATGTATCAAGTTTCCAATGTGGCCTTCAAGCCCTAACAATATGAACATCTCTGATTTAAAGCTTTTGTTATTTAGAAATGACAAGATTTTGGTCAAATCAAAATTTGGTCAATCTTGGTAATTTAAACATTCATATCCTAGCTAAAAGTAAAAACTTTATCTATTAATTTCCTGGTTTGGAGCGGTACGGTTTACCGTTTCGCACACGAGGGTTAGTGAGACCGGGACCTACTGCTTAAAGTCGATTCCGAACGGCTACGAACATCCATGCTATAGTGTTATTCGAACCCACGAACTCCAGTACCGACGATCAGCACCCTAACCAATCGGCTAGAGTTCGGCATTAATTTCCTGTTTAAAATGTCAGGAGAAATATTACAAATTATATTAGTCTTTGAATAGATTATAATAATGCTTTGGCATAAGCAATTAATATTTATGTCTATCGTTTATAGAAAAGCTGAACGTATAGTATATTTATTTAGAATATTTAATCCTGCACCCTTTGAGAAAAAGTAAACCTGCAGTTTTCTTTGTATGCGTTAAAAAGAAATTTGATATAAAGCAGTCCCTTTTGAAAATGAAATATTAAAAGGAATTAATTTCAGCAGATGATAGAATAATGTAATAAGTTTTTCGTTCCACAAAAAATATAATTATATATAAATTTAAAATTATAAACATAAGATATCCGGAAATTGAAAAGAATAAAGCTGTATTCCTAAATCCATTTTTACATTTTTCGACTAGAAAAGCTTAATTTGAAAATGCTATCATGCTATAAATACCGGCAAACAAAAATAACTCGTGGGTTATGTAATTTATTTAAATTATTCATTATTACTTATTTATATCTGCTTTTATATTTTCCCCAATCTTTAAAAGGCCAGCAAATACGAAGCTTGTAGCACACTGTAGTGTACATTTAAAAATGTGGCTTTGGCTTATCGCTGCAATTACGATGCAAATGATCAAATCATTGCTCATTATGTTTTCTTACGCGATACTTTTCCCCATCGTCTGCATAATTGGCAGATCCTGTGCACGAAACTCATCGCGGACCCCCTCCAGCTCCAGCGTTAAATATTCAAACACCACTCAAACTGACCCCCTTTCTCAAAACATTCGTCGGACATTTGCATAGCATCTCGAAAAGCGATTACATTTAACTTCGATCGTTGCCATCCGAGAGCTAGAAATACGTGGAGAATCTTTTTACTTTTTTTTTTCTATCTGCGTGTCAAAGCACCGGCCGATCGACATGCTTAATGTCTTTTCAAGAGCAGGATAAGGATTCGCTGTCGGCCATTAGCGTCGCGACGTTTTGATGGATGCGATCGCGAAATGCTGTCCTGCCTTTTCGCTCACTTACACAGCTTTTCTTCTGCTCGCATGTTCTCCCCAGCCTTTCCGAAGCGCGCCAATCCTCGTTCCTCGCGCGTAAGCTCGGGTGGCAACATTTGGCGAGGATTCTGCAGGTCCCAGATCCAGTTGGCGGATGCGGAAGATTAATTGAATCCCACGAGTCATTAAATATCGATATTTCGTTTCACTCTTAAGTTGTTGTTTTTTTCCCTTCACTTCGTGTGTTTTTCTAAGGTCGTACAAACAATCTCTATTCGGCTTATATAGTCTCATACTTCCAAATCTGTGAAAAGACTTCTATGACGTATGCGACAACTTGAAGTTAAGGAGCAGCCATTATATGTAGGGTGAGACAACATTCATATCCCAAACACAAACATCAGAACAAAACACTAATTTTAAAGCAAAAGGAACTTACTGAAAATATATGTCAGAAAGGAGTAGTGACAATAAGCCTCTCACTTGACCCCAACTGATTCTTTATTTTTCTTTAGGTACTTATATTATAAGTACCTACCGATGTACCCAGTACCATTGTAGAAAAATTAGCTTCCTAACAATGTTCAACAACGTAAATATTCTATACGTTCTTATTTGTTCTTTAGGAAGATTAATTGAATCTCGTGAGTCATTAAATATCAATATTTCGTTTCACTCTTAAGTATTTTTCTTCACTTCACGTGTTTTTCTAAGGTCTTACAAACAATCTCTATTCAGATTGTGTGGTCTCATACTTTCAAATCTGTGAAACAACTTCTATGACGTATGCGGCAACTAGAGACTCTAGAGCAACCATTATATGTAGGGTGAGACAACATTCATATCTCAAAATACAAACACCAAAACAGAATACTAATTTTAAAGCAAATGGAACTTACTGAAAATCTATGTCAGAAAGGAGTAGTGACAATAAGCCTCTCACTTGACCCCAACTGATTCTTTATTTTTCTAATAATACAAGTACCTACCGATGTACCACTGTAGAAAAAATAGCTTCACAATAATATTCATCAATGTAAAGATTCTATGTGTTCGTATTTGTACTTTAGGAAGATTAATAGTATCTCATGACTCATTAAATATAGATATTTCGTTTCACACTTAAGTTTCTTTTTCCTTCACTTCGTATGTTTTTCTTACAAATATCTCTATTCAGACTGCATAGTCTCATACTTCCAAATCTGTGAAACGATATCTATGACATATGCGACAACTTGAGGCTCTGGAGCAACCATTATATGTAGGGTGAGACAACATTCATATCTCAAAATACAAACATCAAAACAGAACACTAATTTTAAAGCAAATGGAACTTACTGAAAATCCATGTCAGAAAGGAGTAGTGACAATAGGCTTCTCACTTGACCCCAACTGATTCTTAATTTTTCTAATAATACAAGTACCTAAAGATGTACCACTGTAGAAAAAATAGCTTCACAACAATATTCATCAATATAAAGATTCTATGTTTTCTTATTTGTACTTTAGGAAGATTAATTGAATCTCTATTCAGATTGTGTAGACTCATACTTCCAAATCTGTGACACGACATCTATGACGTAAGAGACAACTTGAAGTTATGGAGCAACTATTATAGGTGGTGTGAGACAACATTCATATCTGAAAACACAAACATCAGAACATAATACTAATTCTAAAGTGAATTAACTTACTGAAAATATGTTAAAAGGAGCAGTGACAAGAAGTCTCTCACTTGACCCCAAATGATTCTTTGTATTTCTAATAATATAAGAAACTACCGATGTACTATTGAAGAGAAAAATAGCTTCACAACAATATTATCAATGTAAAGATTCTATACGTTCTTATTTGTACTTTAGGAAGATTAATTAAATCTCATGACTCATTAAGTATCGATATTTCGTTTCACTCTTAAAATTTTTTCCTTCACTTCGTGTGTTTTTCTAATATCTTACAAATATCTCTATTCAGACTGCATAGTCACATACTTACAAATCTGTGAAACGACATCTATGACGCATTAGAACGCAACTTGAAGCTATGGAACAACAATTATATGTAGGGTGAGACAACATTCATATCTCAAAACATAAACATAAACACAACACTAATTCTAATGTGAATTGAACTTACTGAAAAATATGTTAGAAAGAAGCAGTGTCGGTAAGCCTCTTGCTTGACCCCAACTGATTCTTTATATATCTAATAATATACGTACCTAGTGATGTACCATTATAGACAAAATAGCTTCACAATAATATTCATCAATGTAAAGATTCTATGTGTTCTTATTTGTACTTTAGGAAGATTAATTAAAACTCATGTGTCATTAAATATAAATATGTCGTTTCACTCTTATGTTTCTTTTTCCTTCAGTTCATATGTTTTTCTTACAAAATATCTCTATTCAGACTGCATAGTCTCATACTTCCAAATCTGTGAAACGATATCTATAATGCATGCGACAACTTGGAGCTATGAGGCAACCATTATACGGAGAGTGAGACAATATTCATATCTCAAAACACAAACATCAGAACAGAATACTAATTCTAATGTGAATTAACTTACTGAAAATATGTTAGAAAGGAGTAGTGACGATAAGCTTCTCACTTGACCCCAACTAATTCTTTATTTTTCTAATAATACAAGTACCTACAGATATACCACTGTAGAAAAAATAGCTTCACAACAATATTCATCAATGTAAAGATTCTATGTGTTCTTATTTGTACTTTAGGAAGATTAATTGAAACTCATGAGTCATTAAATGTAGATATTTCGTTTCACTCTTAAGTTTCTTTTTCCTTCACTTCATATGTTTTTCGAAAATCTTACAAATATCTCTATTCAGACTGCATAGTCTCGTACTTCCAAATCTGTGAAACGTTATCTATGACGCATGGGACAACTTGAAGCCATGGAGCAACCATTATATGTAGGGTGAGATAACATTCATATTTCAAAACATAAACATCAAAACAGAATACTAATTCTAAAGTGAATTGAACTTATTGAAAATATATGTTAGAAAGGGGCAACGTCGATAAACCTCTCACTTGACCCCAACGGATTCTTTATATTTCTAATATATGTACTTACCGATTTACTATTGAAGAAAAAATAGCTTCACAACAATATTCATCATCAATGTAAAGATTCTATGAGCTATTATTTGTTCTTTAAGAAGAACAATTAAATCTCATGAGTCAGTAAATATATGTATATTTCGTTTCACTCTTCAGTTTTCTGCCTTCACTTCGTGTGTTTTTCTAAAGTCTTACAAACAATCTCTATTCAGCTTATATAGTCACATACTTCCAAATCTGTGAAACGGCATTTATGACGTATGCGACAACTTGACGTTCTGGAGCAAGCATTATGTGTAGGGTGAGATAACATTCATATTCCAAAACATAAACATCAGAAAAAAACACTAATTCGAAAGGGAATTTAGCTTACTAAAAATATATGTTATAAAGGAGCAGTGACGATAAGCCTCTCACTTTACCCCAAGTGATTCTTTATTTTTCTAATAATATTAGTACCTCCCAATGTACCATTGAAGAAAAGAATAGCTTACCACCAATATTCATCAATGTAAAGATACTGTACGTTCTTAACTGTACTGTAATTGCAATATTCTCAACGTATGCCTAGTTTATTAATTTCTCTCTTTTTATTGATATATACTCTTTTTAACAAAAGGTACACTGTTAAACTCTTTCGTTCACTGCATGAACATCATCAGAGTTCTTCGACGCCAAAGATCTATATCGAAAAAAACAAAAACATGATCGTTCACACACTAACATGCTTATACACATATTAACTCACATGCTGTGAAATAATAACATTATTAGGTTTTCTAAATTTAATTGGCTCCCCCAGAAAAACAGGAGTGTTTATTTCTATTCCAACTACAGAAATATCCTTTTAAATTGAACAAAATTTTAAACAATAAAATAAATATCTTTGCTTACATATAAATCTAAAAAATTTGAAATACTTAAATGTCATATATATACGTGTGTGTGTGTGTGCTATTTTATTGCTTGTAAATGGTTTGTATTTCGAATTTGTTACAATCCATTGCAATTTATCGTTAAACCATTAACAACAAAGTGAAAAGTTACGGAACTGCAGTCACTTTTAGAGATGTCTTAAGCCATTTATACATGGCTGTCTTATCCAGTGTGAGTTTTAATTTAGATTTTTGTTATACAGCGTTGTTTTTCTTGCTGTATGTATAAATACTGTTATATTGGTTGTCTACATTTTCTGTATGCCAAGTACTGTTCCTCACATGGGCACCGGGATACATGCCCCGGACACAAAAATTTACACCGTATAATTTTTAACGATACAAACACACACACACACATATAATATATATATATATATATATATATATATATATATATATATGTGTGTGTGTGTGTGTGTGTGTGTATATATATATATGTATATATATATATATATATATATATATATATATATATATATATATATATATATATATATATATATATATATATATATATATATATATATATATATATATATATATATATATATATATATATATATATATATATGTATATATATATATAAAGTTTAATACAAAAATCAAGTTTATTAGAGTACGTTTTATTTACATTGATACATACATATGCATGTATTTAATAAAAGTCAATGAAGCAAGAACATTCACAAAAATAATCTTTTGGTGTTAAGCGATTTTCGGTTCGGATTAAGAAAAAGAAAGCATAAAAATACAAAGAAGTCAGTCGGCACCGTTTTATTATTTCGCGTTAACTAATATTTCGTGTTAAGAGTTTTCGCATTAAATGTATTTCACTACACATACACACACACACACACACACACACATATATATATATATATATATATATATATATATATATATATCATATATATATATATATATATATATATATATATATATATATATATATATATATATATATATATATATATATATATATATATATATATATATATATATATATATATATATATGTATATATATATATATATATATATATATATATATATATATATATATATATATATATATATATATATATATATATATATATATATATATATATATATATATATATATATGCATGTATGTATATATATATATATATATATATATGTATATATATATATATATATGTATATGCATGTATATATATATATATATATATATATATATATGTGTGTGTGTGTGTGTGTGTGTATATATATAAGTGATAGAAAATTATAAAGAGCAGCATTCCCTTTTTAAAGCATTCAAGCGGATACTGGCGATCTGACGTTTGTCATGAGAAGCTAATTGGATATACAAAGAAACCATGGATAGTTAAAATAACTGTTATGTATGTATGTATATATTATTATATGAATATGGGCATATTCTACTCATTCAAAATTACAACACAGTTTACTTATGGTAAGAAACATGAAATCGATACAACAGGCAAACACTTTTACAACCTCGTGCACATAGACAATGTGATCCCGCACATACGCTTTTCAAGTTGGGATTTCTCAGGTAAAAAGACTACGAATAATCCCTAAGCACAATTGTCAGGTGATAAAAAATACCCATATTTAAAGAGAACGCGCTAACTATTGGCTAAAGTAGTACAGGCAGAGGCTAAATTAAGTCTAAAGAGTGTCTGGAAGGAAAATTCAAAATTACCGCACAAAACCCGAACTTACTTTATGAACAAAAGTTATTAAATTAATATTAAAACACGTAAATAAGGGATTTTAATATGACATATATATACATATATTTATATTATATGTGGGACAAACAAAACAGAATAATGTAAAACCATTAGTTCTTAGGAGACAATTTGGTCCCCCCCACACACACACATAAAGTCTTTTTCCTGTCTCTTAAATGCATAAATAGCATTATAAGTTCATTAAATAAAATAAATAAACACCATCGTTTAATAAAAAAAATACCGTTTTAATATAATTTTTGCAAACATAAACATCGCTTTCGAGCAACATTACGCAGTCGCTAATTTCCCGGATTTTATAGTCCTTTTAGCGAGATCGTCCGGCCAGATGATAATAGTTGAATCAATATCGTTGAGTCAGCTCGCAGCGAATATTATTTCAACACGCAAAGTGGTGTAATAAATGGATAATTCGCAGCGTTCCATTAGGCACGATCTCAATCATGCGCGAAGCTCTCATTGTTTTCGTTTTCCTAGTCCATCCATCCGTTGGAGCAGTTTTCGGGGGACTCCATAAACACTGAATAAATTTCAAATGAACATGTGGTAATTAAGGTTTCCATGCGCTTTTATCACTTCAGAATTTTATTGGGGGTTTGTTTAATTCAGAATGTAGATGGCTCGGAGTAATTTCGAAATAGACATCTTAAAATAACATATTAGGTTACTTAAATAATTATTTTTATTTGTGTTGTTTAGAAAATTGGGATGTTGTGTTGCGTTATAAAAGACTAGATTCGCATTCAATCAAACTCAAATTTTGATTTTTTTCGATCAGTATTTAATAGTTATGGTTCCTAGTTATGGTTTTTTTAGTTAAAATTAGTTTATATAAATAAGATTTTAATTAAATTAAAACCAAACTTACTTTTTTATGATTTGAGTATTTTTTTTTAGTTTTATTGAGTATTTATTTAATTTAAAATATAGAAGTGGTGAAGTTTCCGAAATAGACATCGTAATAAAATAACGTATCAGATTACTTAAATAATTATTTTTATTTGTACTATTTAAAATATTGGGATTTATGTTGCTATAGAAAAGACTAAATTCTTACTCAATGAAAATGAAATTTTGGTTTCTCGTATCAAAATTTAACAGTTATGATTCCAAGGTATGTTTTTTTTTTGTTTAAATTAGTTTATATAAATGAGATTTTCATTGCATTAAAACCAAACTTACTTTTATATGACTTGATAGTTTTATTATGTATTTATTTAATTTAAAATGGAAAAAGGGGTGGAGTAATTTCGAACTAGACATCTTAAAATAACGTATTAGGATACTTAAATAATTATTTTTATTTGTGTTCTTTAGAATATTGGGATTTTGTGTTGCGTTATAAAAGACTAGATTCGCATTCAATCAAATTAAAATTTTGATTTTTTGGATCAAAATTTAATAGTTATGGTCCGAGGTATGTTTTTTTTTTAGTTAAAATGAATTTATATAAATTAGATTTTGATTACAGTAAAACGAAACTTACTTTTACATGACTAGATAGTTTTATTGGGTATTTATTTAATTTAAAATGTAAAACTAATGGTGTAATTTTGAAATAGACATCTTAAAATAACGTATCAGATTACTTAAATAATTATTTTTATTTGTGTTCTTTAGAATATTGGGATTTTGTGTTGAGTTATAAAAGACTAGATTCTTACTCAATCAAATTGAAATTTTGATCTTTTGGATCAAAATATAATAATTGTGGTTCTGAGGTATGTTTTTTTTAGTTAAAATTAGCTTATATAATTAAGGTTTGATTAAATTAAAACCAAATTTACTTTTTTATGATTTGATAGTTGTATTGGGTATATATTTAATTTAAAATGTAGAAGTGGGGGAGTAATTTCAACTTAAAATAACGTATCAGATTACTTAAATAATTATTTTTATTTGTGTTCTTTAGAATATTGGAATTTTGTGTTGCTTTATAAAAGACTAGATTTCTACTGAATCAAAATGAAATTTTTATTTTTCGGATCAAAATTTAACAGTTATGTTACCGAGGAGTATTTTTTTATTTAAAATTAGTTTATATAAATAAGATTTTGATTACATTAAAACCAAATTTACTTTTATATCACTTGATAGCTTTATTTTGTATTTATTTAATTTAAAATGTAGAAGTGGTGGAGTAATTTCGAAATAGACATCTTAAAATAACTTATCATGTTACTTAAATAATTACTTTTATTTATGTTCTTTAGAATATTGGGATTTTGTGTTGAGCTATAAAAGACTAGATTCGCATTCAGTCAAATTGAAATTTTGATTTTTTGGATCAAAATTTTATAGGTTACTTAAATAATTATTTTTATTTGTGTTCTTTAGAATATTGGGATTTTGTGTTGCGTTATAAAAGACTAGATTCTTACTCAATCAAATTGAAATTTTGATTTTTTTGATTTTAATAATTATGGTTCCAAGGAAAGTTTTTTTTAGTTAAAATTAGTTTATATAAAAAGATTTTGATTACATTAAAACCAAACTTATTTTTATATCATATGACTTGATAGCTTTATTGGGTATTTATTTTAAATGTAGAAGTGGTGGAGTAATTTCAAAATAGACATCTTAAAATAATGTATTAGGTTACTTATATAATTATTTTTATTCGTGTTCTTTACAATATTGGGATTTTGTGTTGCATTATAAAAGACTAAATTTGCATTCAATCAATTTGAAATTTTGATATTTTCGATCAAAATTTAGTAGTTATGGCTCCTATGTATGTTTTTTTAAAGTTAAAATTAGTTTATATAACTAAGGTTTGGATTATATTAAAACCAAACTTTTTTATGATTAGATAGTTTTATTCGGTATCTATTTAATTTAAAATGTAGAAGTGGTGAAGTAATTTCAAAACAGACATCTTAAACTAACGTATTAGGTTACTTAATTATTTTTATTCGTGCTCTTAAAATTTAAAAGTTATAGTTAGATGTATTTGTTTATGAAATTAATATTAGTTTATAAATCTAAGGTTTTGATTGAATTAAAACCAAACTTACTTTATATGACTTATAGCTTTATTAGTTATGTTTAATTTAAAATATAGAATTTTTTGCAATAATTTTGAAATAATCTTAAAATAAAGAATCAGATTACTTAAAGGAATTTTTTATTTGTGCTCTTTCCAATATAGTAATTTTGCTTTGAGTTATAAAATTGTCAGATTCTTTCAGAGTTAAAATGACCTTTTAATTTCTTGGATTAAAATTTAAGAGATATGGTTAAGATGCATGTGTGTTTTGCAATTAATGTTAGTTTAACTAAAATTTTTAACAAAATTAAAAATAAACATATTTTTTTATCGTGTAATATTTTTTATCCTTTAATTGAGTGTTTTTTTCTTACTTTGAAATATAGATCGGGAGTAATTTTGAAACAGACGTCTTAAAATAGTGCATCAGATTACTTAAATATTTTTATCTGTTTTCCTTAGGGCTTTGTGATTTTTTTAAAATTACAATTGCTTTTGAGTTAAAATGAACTTTTAACCTGTCGGGTCTGATTTTCTTTCTTTATTTATTCTCAAGTAATCCTAGTTTTTATTAATCAAATTTTGAATTGTATTATAACCCACCATTCACTTTTATTACTTGATAGTCTTATTGGGTTTTTTGTTTAATTTAAAATATAGAATCCTTGGCGAAATATTAATACAGACTTGAGAAGCTAAAGCATCATATTGCTTAAGTATCTTATTTTCTTTGCTATTAGACTAGTAGACATTTCTGAATCAAAAACAACATCTGATTTTACGAGTTAAAATTTATCTAAGAATTATATCTAAAAGGTATTTTTGATTGAAATGAATATTGGTCTTTTACTTAAATTATAATACATTCTTTTATCACTTGATAGCTTTATAAAGTGTTTGTTTAATTTAAAATGTAGAAAAATTTGAGTAATTTCAAATAGACTTTTTAAAATAATGTATCGATTACTTAAATAATTTTATTTGTTTTCTTTTCAGAGAAGTGAACTTGCTTTGTATTCTGAGATTCCTGTTGAGTGAGAATCAGTTTGGAATTTCTGAAAATAAAAAGCAAATGTTATGTCTAAGAAGTATGTTTATTTTTAATTCATGACTTTACCAATCATAAACTTTTATCTTTAGGATATTTCACTCTATATTTATTTCATTTAAAATATTGGCTGAAGTAATTTTGGAAGATATAACTGAAAATAATATTGCAGGCTACTCATATATTTATAATTATATTTAATTATTTATAGTTTAGAATATTTTGTTGTATGTATTGTTTAGAATTACATTTTGAAATTACAAGATATAAACTAAATCAAGATTATTTATTTTATTTTATTTTATTTATTTATTTATTTTTATTTTATGTTATTTATTCATTGATTTTACCACCTAAAAATTTATTAGTTAGGTCATTTGATTCTAATGATTTTGTTTTATTTTAATTAAATTAAAAACGAATACGTGTTTATCACTTGATAGTTTTATTCAATGCTTGTTTGATTTGAAATGTACAATGCTTGGAATAATTTTGTGATAAACATCTCAATAACATAATAGATTACTTAAATATTTGTTTTATTGTTTTCATTTTTGGATAGCTGATTTTCTTTTATTACAAGATTTTTATACAAGATTTTTATTTAATCAAAATCAACATCAGATTTAAAATTAAAAAATTACATCTAAGAGACATGTTTGTTGAGTAGGTTTTGGTCATTATTTAGCTTAATTTATAAATCAATTCATTTTTTTCAAATTAAAGATTTTTTCCGTCGTAAGCTTACTTATACCCTGTACTACTACTTTTTATCTTCCTGATATTTCAGTCTTTTAGTGAATGAATGTGATAATTTATTTAGTATATTAAAACCCATTTATAATTTGCATTAGATCAATTGTAGTTTTTTATATCAGATATTAAGTGCTTCAAATAAATTTCACATGAATGAGAAAAGTAAGTGCTTTAATTACGCAAGGAGAAAAATATGCCTGCAAATCATGATATTTAATTTAAAGAATGAAATAATCGATATTATTTAAGTCGATACATTTAAAGCTATTTGACAGTATTATTTTCATTTATGAAAAATTATTGATTTTATATTTATATGTCCATTTATTTAAGCTATTATCAGTTTATTTATTTTTTGCATTATATGTGACAGTCTAAAATCATTATTCTTTTCAAACATTAATTTTAAATTATATAATAAAAATCATTTATGAAAAATTATTGATTTTATAATTTTAAAATTTGTATGTCCATTTATTTAAATTTTAATTAACTATTATAAAACATAATGTTTATTTATTTTATAATCCAGCATTATATGTGATTTCTTCCTTTAGAAATCAGATTTATTCTTTTCAAACAATAATTATAAAAATTATATTTCTCTGTAAATGAATGGTACTATTGTGTAATTATGATGAGAGAAAAATTATGCCTTCTTAGAAATGATAGTTAAGATCGTCTATTACGATTAATTTGGAAAGAAAATTCAGGAAAAAAGTTTTAAATTTTCAAATCATTATAATAACCTGCTTTTATGATTAATCTACTTAAGACATTTAAATCTCGGGATTTTTAAATCAAAACAATTTATTAACATTTATTTAGTTTAAATTACATTTGAAAAGTATTTCGTTAATATATTAAAAAATGTTATCATATAGACTCTAGGCAAGAATAGACAATTATCAGACAAATGTGTAATCATGAGTAAAATTTAAAATTTCATATCTGATTCTTGTTAGTCGCATTTAAAACACCAAAAACCCTTTTAAAGACTAATATATAAATATCAATGCTTCAATATCTTTTTTTTTTCAATTTATGGGCAATTATTTTCTTTTCGTTTCTAAAATTTCACAAAGTCTAATTGATTTGATGTTAGATTTAACCTCTCTGAAATTCTTTCATTTCTCTAAGTTCTGATATTTTGAAATGACTAAAATTCCCTTTCTCTTTTGACCTTGGCGCATTATTTTAGCGAGGGAATAGAAAAGTTGGCGTCCGTTTCAAAATGAAGGGTATTTTTGAAAAATCAGCAAAAGCATTTAAACTGACATTTTAGTTCTATTTAATTTCTTTGGCAATGGATATGAAATTGGAGCTTAATGTAAGAAAAAGCATGCTTCATCAATCTTAACGTACATTTATAAAAGTCAAAGATTTCAAGTTGGGAAAGGATATCGTTGTACAGAAAATTAAAATACAAGAAATTTGAGAAAAACGATATTCTTCATAACGACATTTCTTTCTCCAGCAGGAATTAAGTTAAATAAAGTCAACATAGATCTTAAAGTACAATACATTAAGTAAATATTCAATTTTAATGTGTAATTTGTCTTTTACAAGAAAAAAAACAGAGAAAAATTATGGTTACTACATTATTGCGTCATAATACTGTCATAGAGAGCGCTGCTCTTTACCAGAGTTCGTGGTTTCGAATCCCGCTGCTGGCCTAGATGTTCGGAGCCGTTCGGAGCGGCTTTAAGAAGTAAGTTCCGGTCTCATTAGCCCTTGTGATCAAAACAGTAGACAGTAGATCTCCAAACCAAACTTACACCCATTTAGAATCACATTTTGCGAACACACACATACAAAGACAGAAATATGTATGTAAGCGAAAAATGCAATACTTCGTAATACTTAAGTTACGAATTCCCAGTCCTTTTACTTTCTACGACAACAATTCTCTTATTTATATTACATTAGTAATGTTTTATAGAAAGCAATAAATTATTTACTCCTAATTGTACCTATACACACACACACACACACACACACATATATATATATATATATATATATATATATATATATATATATATATATATATATACATATACATATATACATATATATATGTATATATATATATATACATATACATATATATATACATATATATATACATATATGAACATATATATATACATATATATATATATATATATATATATATATATATATATATATATATAAATATATACACATACATATATATGCATATATATACATATTTATACATATATTTATATACACATATTTATGCACACACATATATATATATACATATATATACATACATATATATATATATATATATATATATATATATATATATATATATATATATATATATATATATATATATATATGTATATATATATATGTGTGTGTGTGTGTGTGTGTGTATGTATACATAAGCGTGTGTAATGAGAAAGTGAGAATGAATGAGAGGTTTAAGTACTTAATTAGTTCGGAGAACTGACGAATAGGTTCTGACTAAAACGGAACCACAGAGGTATAAAATTATTTCCTTTATTATAAGCATAATGAAGAGTGATTAGTGCCAACACTAATTTCAAAACTGGCGTAAACGTGATCTTTCTAGTTCTTTTCTTTATCAACTGTTCGGAGCCTCCCGACCCTGACCTATACTTCTGTTTAATTGGAGTCTATTGTGTTGATCAACGGTTACGTAGTGATTTCACACGTGCGCCTAGGAATAAAAAAAAGGGGAAGACCCAATCGATGCTATTGATTAAGATGAAAAGAGAAGCCCGTGGGATGGGACACTCTTTGATTGCCGCTCTTTTTTGTGGAACAACAGCCTTGATGAACGTTTGTTGATGATCCCGAAAAGGAGCTTAAAATAGAAGCGGTTGCATAAGTGTCGCTGGGACTGTGTGTTCTAGAAATACACTTAGGCACAGGCAAGCGTTTCTCACTGGAAAATTCTAGTTTCAATTTTCGAATTGGTAACAAAGTTAAGTATTTTATAAACGTGTTTTTTAATTAGTAAAAAATGCATGGAAATAAATTTAGTCACTAATCTGATAGGTGTTATCAAATTAGTGACCCACTACCCACAAAACTGCAGAAAAATAATAATAATAATTTACAGCAAGTAACAGTGTTCAAATACAATCTAAATGCGTTTCAATTTGTTAAAATAACTGTAGAAAAATAATAATAATAATTTACAGTAAGTATCAGTATTCAAATATAATCTAAATACGTTTCAATTTGTTAAAGTAACTGTAGGAAAATAATAATAATAATATACAGTAAGTAACAGTGTTCAAATATATTCTAAATACGTTTCAATTTGTTAAAGTAACTGTAGAAAAATAATAATAATAATTTACAGTAAGTAACAGTATTCAAATATAATCTAAATACGTTTCAATTTGTTAAAGTTACTGTAAAAAAATAATTATAATAATTTACAGTAAGTAACAGTATTCAAATATAATCTAAATGAGTTTCAATTTGTTAAAATAACTGTAGAAAAATAATAATAATAATTTACAGTAAGTAACAATATTCAAATATAACCCAAATATGTTTCAATTGTTAAAGTAACTGTAGGAAAATAATGATAATAATTTACAGTAAGTAACAGTATTCAAATATAATCTAAATACGTTTCAATTTGTTAACGTACTTTGGGGAACATTGAAATTGTTCTACATTTTATATTTCTTTTTAAATTAACAAAGTGGCTTAAGAGCTGAAAAGTCTTCATTATAATAACGTATTATTGATTTAACATAAAATCAAAACTTGTGCTCTGTTTAGAAATCAAATTGTTACTAAATCGTTAAAAATCTCTCTGGAAAAGTCTAGTTTTAGTTTTCGAATTGGTTACAAAATTAAGTATTTTAAAAACGTGTTTTTAATTAGTAAAAACGCATGCGAATAAATTTAGTAACTAATTTGATAGGCGTTATCAAATTAGTGACACACTACCCACAAAACTGTAGAAAAATAATAATAATAATAATTTACAGTAAGTAACAGTATTCAAATATAATCTAAATACGTTTCAATATGTTAAAGTAACTGTAGAAAAATAATAATAATAATTTATAGTAAGTAACAGTATTCAAATATAATCTAAATACGTTTCAATTTGATAAAGTAACTGTAGAAAAAAAATAATAATTTACAGTAAGTAACAGTATTTAAATATTATCTAAATACGTTTCAATTTGTTAAAGTACTTTGGGAAATAGTGATATTGTTCTACATTTTATATATCTTTTTAAATTAACAGAGCACCTTAAGAGCTAAAAAGTCTTCATTATAACAACGTATAATTGATTTAATATAAAATAAAAACTTCTGCTATATGTAGAATCAAATTTTTCCTACATCATTAATAACAATTTAACATTATAAAAAATTTTTGGTAAAAGTTATTAAAAATTACAAATAATACTTTAAAAAGCATAAAATGTGTACATTAAATGTTAACGATATAAATTCACTCCCAAGCAAGAAAAATATAACAATAATTTACAGTAAGTAACAGTATTCAAATAATGGAAACGCGTTTCAATTTTTTATGAAGTACTCTGGGAAACAATGAAACTGTTTTTTTATACTTCTTTTTAGTGGTACAAAATACTTTAATGGCTGAAAAGTATTCATTACAACATCTTATTATTGATTTAATATAAAATCAAAACTTGTGCTCTGTTTAGAAATCAAATTGTTCCTAAATCATTAATAAAAGTCTAAGATTTAAAAAAAAATGGTAAAAGTTATTGAAAATTACAATTAATACTATAAAAAACATAAAATGTGTACATTAAATTTAAACTATATAAATTCACTCCCAAGCAAAAAAAATAATAACAGTAATTTACAGTAAGTAACAGTTTTCAAATATAATGGAAACGCGTTTCAATTTTTTAAGTAGTTTGGGAAACAATGAAATTATTTTTATTTTATAATTCTTTTTAGTGGAACAAAATACGTTAAGAGCTGAAAAGTATTCATTATAACACCGTATTATTGATTTAACATAAAATCAAAACTTCTGCTCTGTTTCAAATTGTCAAACTGAAATCTCAAACTAAAATCAAATTGTTCCTAAATCATTAATAAGAGTCTCCCATTATGAAAAATGTTTTGTAAAAATTATTAAAAAATACGAAGTAAAACTTTAAAAAAACATGAAATGTGTACATCAAGTGTAAAATATATAAATTCACTCCCAAGCAAAATAATTAAATTAGTAAATTAGAAACTAATTTTTTATACCAAATAGAAGCTAATGACCATTTTTAATTTGGGGAAATCAATTATATTATTACGAGCATTATATTTTATTTCATAGCTCAATTTGTAGCACATGAATTAGTAGAGGGTATTTTATATTCAAATGATTTTCATCTGTGTTATTTTTGTGGTAAAAAAAAAGTCGTTGTTATTAATGAACGTGAATTAACAAAATCAAAATATTTCATCCCAAAGTCCTATACTAAACGAAAAGAGTTCAAATATACCCTATCTGATGATAGTGCTCTGGCTTTAATTACATAATTGTATTTATATCATTATACATAATAATAATATAAATATAATAATTTCAAATAGTATCTTAGAATTAAGAAATTATTAGCTATTATTTGTGTAACTATTCCTTTTATAAAACAGTAAAATAAATTTCAAATTTGATAATGGAAAAACTCTTTCAATGAAATAATGTTTTAAATGTGAAAAACACTAAGTAATATATAATCCCGTTCTATAATTTAATCATACATTTCATTTAAAAATATCTCACCCAGTTTGAATTTAAGAATGTTTTATCTTCTGTCAAATTAATTCTTATGGTTGCTTAAGAACTACTGCTATAAAAGCACTCACAAGTCAAATGGAGTATGGTAAAATCGTCTTTTTCAAGTCTCTCGTCTCATTGTAAAGTTTCAACCTTTTTTTTTAAACAGGAGAATATAAAAATATTTAAATAATGTTTAACCAATGTTAACTGTTTATTAATAAAATTTATCTAAAAAAATTGGGACAATTTGATTTGAGGAATGGAATGCCGAATGTCTTACTACCTGACTTTCGATCAAAATAAATCTAACGTTCGCTCAGGAACTGAGGTAAAGCTTTCATATCTCAACTGGCCTTTTAATAGAATCATTGTTGGCGATGTTTTGTCTCGCTGAAAATGGCTATCAGTATTTTTTAAATTGTAACTGATGAAATTAAATTACTAAAAATAAAAAATGATAAAAATAATAATTTAATAGTTTAAATAATATTTAACTACTCTAACTACTTTTTTCATACAGTTTATGTCGAAACAGATGTAACAATTCCTGATCTTTAAATTGTTTTACTTTCTGTCAAAACAATCCTTATGTTTCCATACGAACTCCTACTGTAAAAGATCTTCTTTCTTAAATGACGTATAATAAAATCCTTGTTGAGAATTTTCCTGTCTGGCTGAAAATTTTCATCAAATTTTTTCAACAGGATATCAATGAAAATAAAATTGAAAATATGAAAATAAACTTAGATAATATTTAATAGTTGCTAGTAATTTGTTCATATAATTTATCTCGAAAAAGGTAAGACAAATTTTTAAATTTTTAAATTTTTAACCCTTGATAATCTTTAATATATAAAAGGTATATAAAACAGATAATCCTTCATACTAACTCTTAAGTTTCTTATCTGTCTTATGTTTACAGGGAAATTCTGCTGTAACAACTGTCATATATCAACTGGCGTACCACAGATTCATTGGTGACAAGTTTCTTTTGTTTCTCTGAAAATGAATGTTCTCGTCAGAGCAAAGAAAGAGATAGAATATACCAATCCCAGCCCATAAACTGTTGACAACGTACAGACTAGGTAATTAAATGTTGTAAAATTGTAGTTAAAATGCAAACTTACAAGCAAAATACAAATTGAAATGTTTATCGACCATCCTATTGCAAATCTGTTTCAATTACTAACATGTTGGTTTTGGATAGATGCCAGTTACCATTGCTTAAACAAGGCTGCTTTTGTTACGATAGGGGTTAAAAGACAGTTTAAAAGTAGTTTTAGAATGGTTTTATAGTTTCATATTTATACACAGGTCTACTGATTTTGTTTCTAAATGCTGTTGATTTTACGTTATGGAGTTTTCAACGTACCTTTAGCTGCAAAAATAACTTAAAAGTTATTTATACTATATAAATTGTTTAATTTTATAACTGGCGAATGTAAATGGTGTATGAAAGTACCACATAAAACCACTGATCTAAGGCCTATGAAACAGGCATTTTTTTCAGAATATTCATCGCAGACATAAACAAGGACGTTTCTTAAGTATTAGCCACTTGCAAGCGAGATATCATGCTGCCCCATATTATTACGGATTATTGGTAGGTTCATAATTTGCAAGTTTTATGTTTATATGACTCCTAGACGTCATTAAATAATTGAAAAATGTTAAATAAAAATTTTAAAATTTTGTAAACTACAAAAATATATCTTTTTGTTAGTGTCGTCACTTTTTGCTTATTTTTAATATTTTTTGTACCAAGTTGCACTTGTTATAGTCCGTTTAACTTTTTTATGTATTTATGTATTTTCTGAGCTTCACATTGAATTGAACACTATCCATTGCTGTTAACCATGCCTACTGGTCATAGTCAAGGTTCCAGTCTAATTATCCCTTAATTAGACAACGCGTTGATTACTCATAATTTTTTATGAGAACACTCTCACCTCTTTGCTTCCTTGTGATCTGGAGTGTATTAAATTTTTGTTTGGATTACTTTTTGCCTAGAGGCCTAAATTGAAGTTTTAATCTCTTTTACGTTCGGAGGTTAAAGTGAAGACTTTCCATTTCGCTAGGTACTCCATATAACCCAATTACCTTGACCATGACCTTGTTATTGAATAGTAATAAAAAATAAAAATATGTACTTAATATACCCAGATTTAATATATAAAAATATGTATATGCTATCATAAGTGACAATATTCATCCACAAAATTAGAACTATATTCTTCCTGTATTCTTTTGTCAATTTATTTGTACAATCTGAAAATTCTAACCTTCACACAGTTCGACATTTGTTTCCTAAACAATCCTTGAGCTTTAATGCTTGGTTAATTGACATTTACAAATATGTTTTTATAATTTCAGTTCCGAAAAAATCCTTTCACCTTTCCTAATTACAGATATAAATTTAATACCTATTTGAAATGAAAGACTTAACACTAAGCAGTGTTTATTTAAAACTTTATTATATATTAATACTTTTATTTCACTTGGCCACCCTAGAGGTTTGACCGCTTGCGTGTATGTACACACTACATACCGACTAAAATCAGCCCTGATCATGAATAAAACTTTTATAATGACTTATTGGAAAGTATCCGTTCAAAAAAACCTTTGACTCCAAAGTTGTTTATTTGATATTTTAATAGAACTTGTCAGATTTGGTCATTTCTTTTAAGGGCTGGGATTTGTTCTCTTAATCTACATAGTGTATCATATATTAATATTTTTAATTCTCTCGGCTTCCCTAGAGGTTTAACTGTCTCTTCTATGTATGTATCACTACACATCTATTAGCCTCGGCCTTGATTAAAAATAAACCTTTTATTAAGGTGTATTGCAAAGTACCAGTTCAAACAAACCTTTGGCTACAAAAAGTATTAAGATGATATTTTAAGGGAACTGATCAGAACTTTTTAAGATATGTTTTGGTTTCATAATTTTCTATTTTACTTTATTTTATTGCAAGCTTAATGTTTACTAAGTATGATCCTTTTACTCAGAGTATCCCAATCGATAAAGCTTAGTTTCTGTGACCAATCTATCTCATAAGCTAAGACTGGGGAAGTGTGTTATATCCTATGATATCTCTATTGATAGATTGTACTGTAGCGTGCTTGCTCGGTCCGTTGTACTTGTCATTCGTGAGATCGGCTGAGACAGTAAGGGGTAAATATCAATACCGTATGACCTGAGTCTTCAACACACGATGTGATATGATACTGCATTGATAAGATGGGTGTATATGTGAATTTTTGAGGACCCCACAGCCATATGGGACCGGATTAGTAAAAGAGTCTCTATGTGAATTTGCAACATAAAAAAATCTTCAGATTATTTAGTAAAATTACAGAGTTTTATTTAAGACTAGAAAATTATCTGTCTTGATATGTGAGGGCAAATTGGAGACAATTTGCCCCTATCAAAAATTCAAGGCATCTCCATTGTTTTAAATTCATTCAGAAAATTTAGTGTCAAATTTGATTTGTTTAAATAGCTACGTATGCTAGAGAAATGTTTTTAAAATCATGTTTATTTTGGATATCAAGTAGCTTATTAGAATGGTCAAATTTTACTAAATTCTATCGAATATATTTTCTTCTATATTTCAAATAGATTTTATATATGATTTAAAATTATTAATAATAAAATATCTATTATTTAAATTTTTCACATTTCTTTTTGTTTTGTTTTGATTTTGTTCAAATTTGAAGGGTACTTAGACTTTGATTATTAAAATCATTATTTAACTTTTCGATTACATGATAAAAATAAACGTTCAGATATTTAAAGTATTTTTACAGTTGTTTAAATGCTTTAGGTTAAAAAATTATTAGTTTTATTAATTATTTAATTTAATTAATTTTTAAGGATAAGGATTATAATTATCTTTTATTTAATATTAGAAATTATTTACTAATTTACAAATTTCAAAAGTTATTTTATGGGTAATAGGATTTTCACATTTTTACTTGGTACATATATTTTTGTTTTATAAAGTATATTTCTTTATATCTCAAAATTAAATATTTTTGTAAAATTAGATGTTGGTTAATGATGTAAGAAATCTCTTCTAAACAGATAAGAGTGTTTTGTTTTATACAAAATCAAAAATAGCTTGTTATAACAAAGGCCTTTCAACTTGAAAGGTGCCATGTTTAATTAAGATTAAAACTCAATTTATTTAGTAAATCCAAGATGTATATAAATATATATGTAAATATTGATATTTTTCTAAGAACTTTTTACATTATCAGCCTATGAATAATAAGTATACCGAATTTCAAATTTATGCATACAATACATATTTAGATTGAGAACCCAAAATTGAGTAATATAAATTTTAAATCGCTCTTAATAGCAGAATACTACTAGATTCAATATTTCTTTTTAATTTGAATTGAGTTTTAGAAATATTTTTATGTGGTTTGGGGCATAAGGTATAGAAAAATTAGCCATTACATAAATTAAATATGAAGTTTAAAACGTTGTATGTTTTTAAACGTTTACTTTAAATCACATAAGAAAAAAAAATGTGCTTTTTCGAATACAAGAGCAATTTTTTAAATTCAACAATATATGCATATATTACATTATAATTTCTTATATTTTTAAAAAGGAATTTGTATATTTCTTATTGGTTTGATATTAAGATCTTTATCCATTTCAATCTGATTTTCTTTTTATTTTTAAATTTTTAGTTAAAGATAATTACATCTTGATAATTGATTGGTATTAATCTACATAACAGATTTTATTTGGATTTTCTACATTTCATCATTTTGAATAATTACGTTATGATTTTAACTTGTATTTTTTAAAGCTAAAAAAACATTTTCCTTATCACACTTAGTTTTAATTTAATATTAATATTTTTCATACATTTAGCAAATATTTTTAATTGTTATGTATTCATATATGTAAAATGTAATTTTCTGTTAAAACAATAAAAAATAATTTACGTCATAGATTCTGCTTTTTTTTTTTTTGAACTAAGAATTTTTTTTTTTAAGGCACTTATTTAATTTCATATTAATATTTTATAGATTTAAAAGACATTTATATTTAATAATGAATTCATATGCATATCAAACACAATTTTCCATTAAAAACAATAAAAAATACATATATTTACGTTACACATTCTGTTTGTATTCTTTAAACCATGAACCAAGGGCCTTTTTCCTTAGCTGATCAAGGCACTTAGTTTTCATTTCGTATTAATAATTTTCATTCATTAAGCAAAGGTATTTATAATTAAAAATGAATTCATATACGCTTCAAACACAATTTTTGGTTAAAAACAATAAAAAAAATCAAAAACAATTTAAAAACATTCTGGATTCAAATATCTGTAAAAAAAAGATAGTTCTTAAAAGAAAAAAAATCGTGCATTGTCGGGTTGAGACACATGTATACGCTATTTTAAATTATATACTTAAATTCAACTTTAATTATTAACGCATATGTTAATAATTTACGTCAAATCTTGCGGTTACAAATTTTTAAGGTTAACTATAGAAATGATTTAGATTTACTTAAAACTACAAGGCTAGTTCTTTCTTCTTTTTTTTTTCTTAGACAGATGAAAAATTAAATATGAAAGCCGTATCTCAAACAATTTTTCTAGCTCTGCATCATGTTTCCTTGAATAAATGAAGCATTGGCGACGAAATTAGAACCTCAGCCAAAACATTCCAGAGGGCAACCCTGACGACTTCGCTTCCGAATTCTCAAGGAATGTCGGCAGCTTTTGCCAAAAGAACAAAAGCTTCTCTTTTCGAAGCCATGTTGTGTCGGGGGAACAAATTGGATATTGCAGAGTTTCGGCAAACAATTCTTAAATACGCATTTTTAATCCTATTGCAAAGATTCGGCGGCCGTTTGATAAATGAGCTCGGAGCGGCGTTGCCGGAATTATTTTTGTTGAGAACTTCAGGGGATATGGGAACGATTCATTAGCAAGGAGGATTTTCTTTGCTTTCGACAGGATTTTCCGAAGGTGAAAAGGAATTTTTGAATAATCGGGTTTTGGGTTTGAAAAATGAGACAGAAAAAAGATGGTGATACAATACTGGAAATTTCTTCCTTTTTTTTTTCTTATTATAATTTCGTAGTCGAGCAGAATTCCAATGAGAGTGCAAATGTGTTCGAATAAAAGAATTCAGTAAAAGTAGATAGCTCTCTCTCTCTCTAAATGAAATACTACCAAAAGAATTATTAATAGAATGTACAAAAGAAATTAATTTTATTTCATTGTATTCAATGGGTTGGGTAAGTTTCATGTGGAAATGAAGTGCATTGATGTTATAGAATATTGTTATTCTTTTCTGTTCGAATGTTAAGGTCATAAAATAAAACGATCTTCTACTTTAGAATAATTCTCTATGAATTATTTAATTGAGCTTTATGTCAAAAAATTATTTAGTTTTATAATTTCACGTTGTATATTTGTTAAAATATACACCATATGAAAGCGACGGAATTCATTTAGCCATAAGACAAATTTTAAAATATGTAATTTACAAACTAATTTTTTATATTAAATTGAAACAAATTATATTTTTTTATTCTATAAACTTAAACCTTTCAAAGTTTTTTAACGTTTTAAAATAAAAATATTTTTGAAAAATGTTTAGAAAATGAAATTTTAAAATATATTAACATTAGCCATGTTATAAAATAGGGTATATTGCTAGTCTTAATTTAAACTTTGATTATACCTGTGATATTGGATTTCTTTAAACAAATGTTACTATTTAGTGAAAATAATATTCCCTATGAGCAGCCCGCATTGCAAGAAGCACCGTTATATTATTTCATGATTTACATAAATAATACAACGGTCATTATTACATGAGTTAGCACGAAAGTGTTAACCGATATTTCCTTTTAAACGTTTTCAAGTGAAACGCATTTTACTGTACATTAAGGAATATATTAAATCTGAGTTATTATCGAAGACACAGGGTAAAACAAATATGAAATTTTTAGACTCTACTCGCCACAATATACTTACATACATATATGTATATGTATACATATGTGTGTATATATATGTATATATATATATATATATATATATATATATATATGTGTGTGTGTGTGTGTGTGTGTGTGTGTGTGTGTGTGTGTGTGCATAAATGTAATCCAGGAATTATTTTACCTGCCGGTCACAATAATTATGTAGCCCCTATTGTTTTTACTTGCCTGAGCTACTGAGCAAGAAGAAAGCTAATCCAACTAGCAGTAATAACGGAAGATGCAGTCTGGCCACATTGAAGAGAACGGTAGAAATCTAATTAAAACTTTATTTTAGAGCTGCTGAAACGGACATCTTTACTAGTCAACGACAGACAAGAGAAAGACAAAAAAATCACTCTGCTCGAACAGAGGTGCACCCAAGATCGAAGACAGAAAGAATTTTCCCATTTACTCAGCGAATTTAAGTATAAGATCAGGAAAAACGCAGAGCCATTTGCCGGCGACAGATGCAGAATGTATTGAATAGACAGAAAATTTACATCTATAGGATAGAAAAATTTGGGAAATGGATCGAAAGAATTTTAAGTCGAGAACACTCCTTTGAGTAAGACATTTAGAGGCTGGGAAAAAGATTTTAAGGATTTAGAATGGGAGAGAGGAGGTTTTAAAGGTAATTTTAGAGTTAAATAATTTTGATATATTACATACATATATATATATATATATATATATATATATATATATATATATATATATATATATATATATATATATATACATGCATACATACATATATACATATATACATACATATAATTACATATATATATATATTTATACATATACATACATATACATATGTAGAGAAATAAATATATATGCATATGTATATACACATATGTATTATACGGGAATATTAATACATGATGTATAAATAAGGGAAGATATTTATTAGTTACAGTTTAGATAACTTGTCTCATGTACGACTGAACTCATCCCAATGGAAGTGGTTCATTTTGTGACTTTAGTTACAATATGGTAAAAATGGTGACGCATCACAATTAGGTAAGTACATTTATATTCTATTCAACAAAATGTCCTTAATGATACGTTCATAGTGGAGCTATCTGAATCAGCGTTCGATATTTCGTGGTCGATTAAAACTCCAAAAATACTTAAAAATATGAAAATGAAAGGTTTTGAGATAATGATCTAGGCTTAATGATTGATGTTTTACCGCCATGCAATCCGTCTAAAGAATGATACACTATCACTAATGCAATCTATCTCCTTTTTCAGTCATAAAATCTACATTAATTTATTTTTGATGTTCATTCTACGTCAAAGCAGCGGCGGTGCTATCAAATGAATTAAAATTAGCTAATGAATAAAACGTTCATAAGAATATCTTTTAGTTTAGATGCTTATCGTGGTATTTGACTGTGCGGCATTGGAAAATGATTAGAGACTCTAGAAGTTATTTTATTCTCTCATTATAACGCTGTTGATAACACATTTTTCACCAGTTATTCAATAAATCCGACCTAGGGTAAAAGCTGAATTCAAATGTACAATAATATTATTGAAAGGTGTATCGAAATTGGATCTTTGTGCTTTCTATTTTTTGTTATACTTTGGCATAAATAGAACAATGACATTGAAAGGAGTTGAATGAAAATAGAACGTTGTGAATGTTTTATTTGAATTACAAGGAAATAGCCTATCTGTAAACATACAGATTTACTCATCGCCTTGTACAACATGCATGTCTGTACAGCACTCAAGATGTTTTTCAACTCTTAATTTGGCTAAGTCTGGCTGCTACACCGGTTTGGTTTGGTTTGGAGCGCTGCGGTCTACTGTCTTGCACACGAGTTCTAATGAGACCGGGACCTACTGCTTAAAGCCGATTCCGAACGGCTACGAACACCCATGCCAAAGTGGAATTCGAACCCACGAACTCCGGTACCGACGATCAGCGCCCTAACCAATCGGCCAGCGTTCGGCTGGCTGCTTCACCGAACATGTATATTTATAACTACTATATAACATAATTGTCAGTGTTCGCCACAGAGAACATTAATTATCTCAAAAATGGAAAATGATATATATATTTTTTTTTGTTTATTTTACAGAGATCCTAATGTCTATACAGACATGGAAAAATAACAGAAATTAAAAAATATTTAAAAAATATCTTGTTAAATTAAGGGTTAAAGAAAAAATCTGGACATCTCGTATACTTAAGATAAGAAATTATTTTCGTCAATTATCTTTCGGTTCTTTCTTTTAAAAAACATATGAACATTATAGTATAAATTGAATTACAACAAAGGAAGAAAATGGGAATAATTTACCCACAAGATAACTTTTGAAATATGTTTACTAGAAACGAAATTTTTATATCAAGTAATTTTTTTTCAATAACATAGAAAAAGTTACACCAAGTGAAGAAATAGTAATAACTTACCCACAAGATAACTTTTGAAATATGTTTACTAGAAACGAAATTTTTATATCAAGTAATTTTTTTTTAATAACAGAAAAAGTTACACCAAGTGAAGAAATAGTAATAACTTGCCTACAAGATAACTTTTGAAATATGTTTACTAGAAACGAAATTTTTATATCAAGTAATTTTTTTTTAATAACAGAAAAAGTTACACCAAGTGAAGAAATAGTAATAACTTGCCCACAAGATAACTTTTGAAATATGTTTACTAGAAACGAAATTTTTATATCAAGTAATTTTTTTAATAACATAGAAAAAGTTACACCAATTGAAGAAAATAGTAATAACTTACCCACAAGATAACTGTATAAATATGCTTACTGGTCACTAAATTTTTATATCCAGTCGAAGTAAAATATTTGTTTTATTCTGTAAACCCAAAACTTTAAAGGCATCTGACTCTAAAATAGTAATAAAAAAAAACCAAAACTTAATTGAAAATAAAAATAAATCATCCTTTATCATGCTATAAAATAAAACATTATTCACATTATTATAATTGAAGTTCACAGAATAATAAAAGGTAATTAGATTCTATTTGATATAAAAAATAGTTTCTAATTTACCTTGATTAAAACTTATTTTGTAGGATTTCTAATTTAAGAAATATGTATAAATTTTATGCTTTTTAAAAGAAACGTATTGCTTCATATAACAAAACTAAATAATTTTTATACAGTTAGTACCTTTTTGGTGATCCAGGATATTTTTTTATTCTAAACATAGTAAAAAATTTTATTTATATATTGAATAACTATAGAATGCTATATATAGGGTATTATATTGAATTTTCAGCTTGAAAGGTATGATGTCCCCTTAAGGCCATCGTTAATAACATAAATGATCATTTTGTGTAAGAAGTAACTGATTAGTGATTACAAATTGTAAATGAAACATAATACAGTTCGTAAGGAGATAATTTCGTACATTTAATTCTACTAAAAAATAAAAATAGGATTACATAATAGGCTTTTAAAAAGTGATTAAATTACAATAAGAAATTTAAAAAGTTACAAAGTGATAGATCTAATTCAAAAGTTTTCGCGTGAATATATCATTCATAAAGGTATCTGAAACACCGTTTTAGAAAAGGGTTTATAAGTATTGATCTATCGCTTCAGCTGATGGTTCTGGCTAAGTACTGATTGATAAATCAATTCTGTCATCTAAGTGGTTGACAACAGCATCTATTAATGCTCTGTCTGGTTTGATATGCATAATTAATAAAGGTCTTTGAGATTAATATAAGCATTTTGCATAACAGACATGCTAATGTTAAGTTACGAATTTCATATCCTCAACTTGTTACCATTTAGGTATATCTACTTAAGGCCTTCACTAATAATATGACTGATAACTTTATTTAAGAAGTAACTGATTACAAATTGTAAATTAAGCTTAGTACACCTTATAAGGAGAAAGCTTCTTTAATTCTATTAAAAAAATATAATTACATGATTAGTTTTTTAAAATAATAATGATAAAATAAGAAATTAAAAAAGCTATAAAGGGATAGATCGTATTCAAAAGTTTCGGTGTGGCTATTTCCTTTATAAAGGTATTTAAAACACCATTTTAGGAAATGGGTTATACGTATTGATCGATGATTTCAGATGATGATTACGGCTAATAGTACTAGTTGATAAGTCGATTCTATCATGTAAGTGGTTCACGACAGCATCTATTAATGCTCTGTCTGGAGTGATATGCATAATTAATAAAGGTCTTTGAAATTAATGTAAGCATTTTGCATAACATAGACATGCTAATGTTAAGTTACTAATTTCATATCCTAAACTTGTTACCATTTAGGAATATCTATTTAAGGCCATCGTTAATAATGAAATGATCACTTTATGATTAGTAATTGCAAATTTTAAATTAATCTTAGTATACTTTGCAAGGAGATAATTTCTTTAGACTTAATTCTACTAAAAAATTAGAATTACATAAAAGGTTTTAAAATATAATAATATTAATAATGATATAAAAATTAAAAATTAAAAAAGTTATAAAGTGATATATCTAATTCAAAAGTTTTAGTGTGGCTATTTCATTTGTAAAGGTATCTAAAACACCGTTTTAGAAAATGGTTTATAAATATTGATCGATCGCTTCAGATGATAATTCCGACTAATAGTATAAGGTGATAAATCGATTCTGTCATTGAAGTAGTTGCTAACAGCATCTATTAATGCTCTGTCTAGTTTGATATGGATAATTAATAAAGGTCTTTGAGATTAATGTAAGCATTTTGCATAACATAGACATTCTAATGTTAGGTTACTAATTTCATATCCTCAACTTGTTACCATTTAGGAATATCTCTTTAAGGTCATCGTTAATAATATAAATGATCACTTTACTTAATAAATAACTGATTAGTGATTATAAATTGTAAATAATCTTAGTATACTTTGCAAGGAGATAACTTCTTTAGACTTAATTCTACTAAAAAATTAGGATTACAGAAAAGGATTTTAAAATATAATAATATTAATAATGATATAAAACTAAAAAATTAAAAAGTTATAAATCTAATTCAAAAGTTTCAGTGTGGCTATTTGATTTATAAAGGTATCTAAAACACCATTTTAGAAAATGGTTTATAAATATTGATTGATCGCTTCAGATGATAATTTCAGTTAATAGTATTAGGTGATAAGTTGATTTTGTCATGTAAATGGTTGACGACAGCATCTATTAATGCTCCGTCTAGTTTGATATGGATAATTAATAAAGGTCTTTGAGATTAATGTAAGCATTTTGCATAACATAGACATGCTAATGTTAAATTAGGAATTTCATATCTCAGCTAATTTACGTGTAAGGGATATAGCTATTTCTGATCATCAATAATAATCTGTATGAACCCTATATACAGGGAACAGCTGATTAATGTCTACAAATTGTAAATTAAGTGTTGTATTCTTTATAAGGAGAAAAATTCCATAGAGATAATACAGTTTTTAAATAATAAGGACATTAAAATTAATATATTTTTAGACGTTAACATAGCATTTTAAAGCATTGAAAGCTAATAGGCTATGATAGAAAGATGATTACAGGGTAATTACAACATGCTTGCAGTGCAACTACACTATAACACCTTTCATTCTAAATATGCATTTATCTTTTTAGGTGAGTGAATTTGTAATACTTCCAGAAAATGACACGCTGGCAGGTACGTATCAGTTTCTCTCCGTTTATATGAAGAAAAAATAGTGCTAGTATCAAACACAGATAATGTTTTCACATCCGACATAAATATAAAAGATGTAGAAAGAAATTAAATAACAAAATGATATCAAATAATAATACTCATTCTAAATATATATTTAATTCTACCCCCCAAAAAATGGAATTACATAATTGGTTTTTAAAACGTAATGATATTAAATATTAATACACATTCGAAGTGTGTACTTAATTTTATTAAAAAAATGGGATTCCACAATTGTCTATAATTTTATTTTAAAATATAATAATATGAAATAATACGGCACATTCTAAATATATACTATACACAAGTAAAATTGGCTTTTAAAATATGATATAAAAATTAAAAAATTTAAAAAGCTATAGAGTGATAGATCTAATTCAAAAGTTTCTGTGTAGCTATTTCATTTATAAAAGTATCTAAAACACCGTTTAAGAAAATGGTTTATAAATATTGATCGATCGATTCAGATGATAATTCCGACTAATAGTATTAGGTGATAAGTCGATTCTGTCATGTAAGTGGTTGATTACAGCATTTATTAATGTTGTCTAGTTTGATATGGATAATTAATAAAGGTCTTTGAGATTAATGTAAGCATTTTGCATAACACAGACATGCTAATGTTAAATAAATGCATATCCTGTGTTTTCGATGATTAAATTTGCAATGTATGCAAAAATGGCACGTTGGCAGGTATGCATTTGTTTCTGATAGTTTGTTTGAAGAAAAATAATGCTGGTATCAAATACGGTGAATGATTTTACATCCGAACTAAACATAAAAGATGTAAAAGAAAAAAAATGATGTAACAAAATGAGATGAAATGAAATGATTGATATGAATAATTAATAAAGGTCTTTGAGATTAATGTAAGCATTTTGCATAACACAGACATGCGAATGTTATGTAAATATATATCCTGTGATTTCGATGATCGAATTTGCAATGTATGCAAAAATGGCACGTTGGCAGGTATGTATTTGTTTCTGATAGTTTGTTTGGCTTGGTTTTGAATGCTACGGTCTATTATTACTAAACATAAAAGATGTAAAAGAAAAAGATGATATAACCAAATGAGATGAAATTAAATTATTGATATGAATAATTAATAAAGGTCTTTGAGATTAATATAAGCATTTTGCATAACACAGACATGTTAATGTTCAGTAAATACATATCCTGTGTTTTCGATGATCGAATTTGCAATGTATGCAAAAATGGCAAGTTGGCAGGTATGCATTTGTTTCTGATAGTTTGTTTGAAGAAAAATAATGCTGGTATCAAATACGGTGAATAATTTTACATCCGAACTAAACATAAAAGATGTAAAAGAAAAATTGATGTAACAAAATAAGATGAAATAAAATTATTGATATGGATAATTAATAAAGGTCTTTGAGATTAATGTAAACATTTTACATAACACAGACATGCTAATGTTAAGTAAATATATATATATATATATATATATATATATATATATATATATATATATATATATATATATATATATATATATATATATATATTTATATATATATATATATATATTATATATATATATATATATATATATATATATATATATATATATATATATATATATATATATATATATATATATATATATATATATATATATATATATATATATATATATATATATATATATATATATATATATATATCTGTGTTTTTGATGATCGAATCTGCAATGTATGCAAAAATGGCACAAATGGCACGTTGGCAGGTCTGCATTTGTTTCTGATAGTTTGTTTGAAGAAAAATAATGCTGGTATCAAATACGGTGAATGATTTTACATCCGAACTAAACACAAAAGATGTAAAAGAAAAAAAAATGATGTAACAAAATGAGAAGAAAAAAGAATATATGTTCTTTTGTTGGACGGGTGGGGGGTGAGCACCTGAGAAAATGACATGAGAGGGTGACAGGAGTTAGAAATCCGTGACGGAGAGTTTCGACGTCTCGAGACGTTTAATCTCGCAAGATGTATTTTTGGCAAAGAAAAGCTTTCCCTTGCTTGGAAGAGAGAGGGGGAAGTAGAGAGGGCATCTCTGTGGTCGCAATCTACCTGGCTGATCGCCCCTCCCATATCCCCTTGAAGAAGGGGAGGGAATCAATTCTCTCGGAGGCAATTATTCAATGTCTGGCCGTCTCCCCCTCCCCTCTGAGCCAGCGGTCCCAACACCGGGAGCAAATCAAAGCCCACATCGCACAACTCACTGTCACCTCGGTTAGTGCGGAATAGATGGAAGAATGGAAAAAGGTACCAGGCTCGAAATGTGGGGGCGAATGTACAGACAAATAAAGCGCGGTGCAGGATTCATAATTTATATTAGGCGGAAGGGAAACTTTTTGCGGGTTTTGCCTATCACACTCGCAATATGACATGTATATTTGAAACTGTTCGTAATAATAAAGAAGAGGGAGAAATGGAAATGGATGTGAATAACGTCGGATGTATTATGCAGTAATCGTAGAATTGGTACAAATGTGAATGAGAACTTTTTAAAAATTGTTCAACTTTTGATCCCTTAGGATATTTGTCATTCTAATCCCGACTTTCGAATTCAAAATTTATTTGATTTGAATATGCCAGCATGTCTTCTCCTGTCCAGTTTTATTCGATTTTAACCGGGAATGTAATAACCTGATATCGTAATTTCCGGAAATTATCAATTATTTTCCCGGTCATAACATTCATTAGAAATGTTCCTAGGTGTTTTTTATTTATATGGGGGGCGTGCAAATTTTTAATGTCATCAATATTTTCTTTAGTTCAAAATTACCACATGTTAATAACTAAAGAATACTTTTTATCAATTTTATTTATTCTATTTAAAACTTTCCGAGTAGTGATGTTAGTATGTGTTTTTTATTTATATGGGGGCGTGCATATTTTTAATGTAATTAATATTTCCTTTAGTTCAGAATTACCACATGTTAATAACTAAAGAATACTTTTTATCAATTTTATTTACTCTGTTTAAAACTTTTCGAGTAGTAATGTTCTTTAGGTGTTTTTTATTTATATGGGGGGCGTGCATATTTTTAATGTCATTAATATTTTCTTTAGTTCAGAATTACCACATGTTAATAACTAAAGAATACTTTTTATCAATTTTATTTACTCTGTTTAAAACTTTTCGAGTAGTGATGTTCCTAGGTGTTTTTTATTTATATGTAGGCACACATATTTTTAATACCATTAATAATTCCTTTAGTTCAGAATTACCACATGTTAATAACTAAAGAATACTTTTTATCAATTTTATTTACTCTGTTTAAAACTTTTCGAGTAGTAATGTTCTTTAGGTGTTTTTTATTTATATGGAGGCACACATATTTATAATGTCATTAATATTTTCTTTAGTTCAGAATTACCACATGTTAATAAATAAAGAATACTTTTTATCAATTTTATTTATTCTATTTAAAACTTTCCGAGTAGTGATGTTCTTCAGGTAATTTTTATTTATATGGGGGGCGTGCATACTTTTAATGCCATTAATAATTCCTTTAGTTCAGAATTACCACATGTTAATAACTAAAGAATACTTTTTATCAATTTTATTTAGTCTGTTTAAAACTTTTAGAGTAGTGATGTTCCTAGGTGTTTTTTATTTATATGGGGGCGTGCATACTTTTAATGCCATTAATAATTCCTTTAGTTCAGAATTACCACATGTTAATAACTAAAGAATACTTTTTATCAATTTTATTTAGTCTGTTTAAAACTTTTAGAGTAGTGATGTTCTTCAGGTAATTTTTATTTATATGGGTTCATATATTTTTAATGCCATTAATTTTTTCTTTAGTTCAGAATTTCCACAAGTTAATAACTAAAGAATACTTTTTATCAATTATATTTAGTCTGTTTAAAACTTTTAGAGTAGTGATGTTCCTAGGTGTTTTTTATTTATATGGGGGCGTGCATATTTTTAATGTAATTAATATTTCCTTTAGTTCAGAATTACCACATGTTAATAACTAAAGAATACTTTTTATCAATTTTATTTACTCTGTTTAAAACTTTTCGAGTAGTGATGTTCCTAGGTGTTTTTTATTTATATGGGGGCGTGCATATTTTTAATGTCAGTAATATTTTCTTTAGTTCAGAATTACCACATGTTAATAACTAAAGAATACTTTTTATCAATTTTATTTACTCTGTTTAAAACTTTTCGAGTAGTAATGTTCTTTAGGTGTTTTTTATTTATATGGGGGCGTGCATATTTTTAATGTCAGTAATATTTTCTTTAGTTCAAGATTACCCCACGTTAATAACTAAATAATACTTTTTATCAATTTTAATTAATCTGTTTAAAATTTTTCAAGTATCGATATATATTTTCATCAAAATATAGAAATTACAAAAATAAAGATCATTTAAGAAAAATAATAGCAATACCATGAGAACGAAAATCTTTTCTAACTAAAATCAGTAGAATCAAACATCACTGAAAACCAGGGCCCGATCACGGAAAAGTTGGGTAAAAAAAAAAATAGTTTATAAAAGAGGATACAAACGAATATTTTTGGAGGAAAGTTTATATTATTTTTTATGTTTACATGCGTTTGTAGCACAGTCGAATGCTAAAAATCTGTATAACATCAAGGATGTAAACTGTAACACTTGCAATTAAATTTTTTAATAAAATAATATAGCATAGGTAAGATTAACAAATAATAGCTATTCTTAGATTTTAAGACAAAAAAGAACGTAGAATTAACAAAAAACCTACCCTCCTTTCAAGTAAAAAAAAAAATTAGTTAGGAAAAGAGGAAACAAACGAATATTTTTAGAGGAAAGTTTATATTAATTTTTTTATGTTTACATACGTTTGTAGTACAGCCGAATGCCAAAAATCTGTATATCCTCAAGGATGTAAATTGTAACACTTGCAATTAAGTTTTTATATAAAAAATAAAGTAAAATAGCTTAGGTAAGATTAACAAATAATAGCTACTCTTAGATTTTAAGACAAAAAAGAGCGTAGAATTAACAAACAACATTTTCAAATTTTGTTAATTAAATTATTTAAAATTTAATATTTACGTACCAAATTTTAGAGGGCCCAGGGCCTAGGCCCAGTCGGCTTTAATCAGGCCCTGCTGAAAACTTTATGAAAATAATTTAATGATTGAAAAACTATCTGGAAGAGAATGCTCCCAGTAATTCTTAGCTAAGAAACTGTTCGAGTGAGGAGGCTGGAATACATTCTATAGGGATACACCCCCTATTTTCGTCTAGAAATGCTGATCAAAGACACATTTTCTGATACAGCAAAATTATGTTTTCTATTCTTTTCTCAAGTAGTGATATGAATGGAATCATATTTTCTCGTAATGATGAAACAAAGAAAAATAGTATGTAGAAAAAGTTAAAATTTTTATGTTTAAAACAACTAGGATATTATAATAAAAAAAGCATTCTAAAACAATTAAATTTTGAGAAAAAAAACATGGGAGAAATTCAAAATTTATTGATTAGACATTGTCAGTATTTTCTCTCATGTACGAATATCCTATTTAATTCATTTTAACCGAAAATGTAACTACCAAAAGCACCAAATCTGAATTATATGTATTTTTTTTTATTTTATTTATTTATTTATTTATTTAGATATACATAAAGGGAGGTTTTAAAATTCATTTGTGATATATCCTAAAACAAACTATATTTCTCATTAAGGAAGCTATTAATAACATCTTAGAAACTTTAAAATCCAAACTTTAGCAATGTGTAAATTGTCTATCGGAGATGCAATACGATATGAATGTTTGAAATGTTTATAATAAAATAAATGGAGAGTTAAAAAGTGGATATAAGTAACTTCGTGTGTATTATACAGCAATCTTAAAATGAATCATTGAAAGTAATGAAGATAATTTAAAAGTTATCTTCTGGGAAATTAAATTTACTTTTTTTTCTTCAGTTGCGATATATTTTCAGATATTTTTAAGAATATACTCTTATAAACTATAAATTTATATATAAAACTATATAAATTTTTAAAAATAAACTTTTGAAAATATACTTTGTAAATGACAAAACTGAATGATTTTTAAGCCTAGAGAATTATTAAGAAACTTATAAAAAGTTAATTCTAAAAATTTTCTAATTTGAAATGTTCTAATTTTCTAATTCTAATTCGAAATGATTATAATAAAATTAATGGAGAATTGAAAAGTGGATATATGTAACTTCGTATGTATAATCCAGCAATCATAAGAAGAAACATTGAAAGAAATATTAATGCTAATGTAGATAATTTAAAAATTATCTTCTGGGACATTAAATTTACTTTTTTTCTTCAGTTGGGATATATTTTGAGATATTTTTAAAAATATACTGCTATGTGCTATAAATTTATATACAGAAATATATAATTTTTAAAAAATAAACTTTTGAAAATATACTTTTGAAAATGTACTTTGGAAGGACAAAGCTGAATGATTTCAAGCCTAGAGAATTATTAAGAAATTTGTAAATACTTAATCTTGAGCAAAAAAAAATTTTTTATGATGAATCGAACAAAGGCTGTACTAATGAAGGTTTTTATACCCAGAAGGTACTATGTCCCTTTTAGCATCGATAAATTTTCTGAAAAATAATATACAGTATTTATAAGAAGTATGGATATTTTTGTGTTTAGTAAATACTTTTTATTTTGGATATGCATTTTTCATTTTTATGCGTTTAACAATTTTTTACATGTTTGAAATTATATGCACTAACATAGGAGTATATATTATTTATATCAGAGTTGTGGAACTACAAAGGGTTATTCTGATAACATTTTTGCGGTGTAAATATATTTTCTACCTATTTTTTAATATACGGAAAATATAAACTGAAGGAAAACTTCAGTTTATATTTTCCGTATATTAAAAAATCTCGAAAATATTTTCTTTGCAATGATTATCAAACTCGCAAAACCAATCAGGATGTATTCAAAGTCATCGCACTCGTTACGTACCCAGTTCTGAAGAAAAGAGGGGTAAAAAATACAATCTTTTTCACCTCAAAGAAGTAACTCAACGGGTGAATTTCCATCTATCATTCTCGAAGAGGCAAAGGAATACTAACAACCATCTTGTTTATCTGCTTTTGCGGTCCAGGTGCTGGAACTACTTTTTTAGCGCTAAAAATGACCACAAAAAAACTCTGCCATAAATTTCAAGTGTCGGAGCTTACCCCGTATGACAGCTTAACAGTGGCTGTCCAGATATGCTAGAAAAGGCAACTTTGATAAACAATGCTTCGTACATAAAGAACTTCAAGAGAGAGGGAGAGACCTGTTAATGGTTTTGAAATTGTAAAGTAGCCTGCTAGTAACCGTTTATATGCCTGTTTTGCTATTCTACTTGTTCGGCTTTTGACCACACCATTTTGCGACAAAAAGGAATTCGTTCCACCGTTTAGTACTGTAAAGAGTGACAATTTCATGCGGTCCTTTCTTTTATTTAAAGGGGCAGGGACACTTCAAGTGATACCTGCCAGGGTATCATCGTCTTCAATGAGGGCTTTCACACAGATTTTCGTCCCGAGATGGGCAGAATGATTTGTGTTCCATGTCCCCTCTGGAAAGGAAGGGAGGGGAATCACCTGTGGGTTTCAGACATATCGTGGCTGTTTCAAATTACAATGGTACTACTCCTAGGTAATTTTTCCTTCTTTTTTCTGATCCTAGGGAGAGAATGCATATAATGAGACAAGAAAAGGAACATTCCCATAATTATAGACCATGGTCTAGTGCTTGGATTAAGCTATTATGTTAGATGATTCTTTAATGCATGTTTTGTTCATCGCTTGTGTATGAACGTATAATAATCCAAAATTGCTATTTTCGTGTCTGACGGAAGTGTCAATTCTAAAATTTTCTTCACAGGTGATTATAGTGTGATGTAATATGAATAAAATATATGTGGGTTTAAAAGGTTCAGCTTTCATTCGAATAATAGAGACTAAAGTGTTTTAGCTAATGACAGATCTACGTATAAGCTAATGTGTATGGGGCCTCGCAAACTATCAGAGATTGCGAGGCCCCAAGCACATTGCAAAGGCGTTGCTGGCCACATCAAAAAGTAAAACGTATAAAAATTGATTAAAAAAATTACTCAAATGGACTCAGACGTATCACGATGATAATTTCTATAATAAAGACCCGAAATTGGCTTAAAAGATTGATTCTTTCGGAAACATATGTGATTTTTTCGGAAACATATGGAATCCGACGCCTGGGATTGAAAATACTGTATGACTTTCTTTTCAACAGGGCCGTAGCCAAGATTTAGTTTCAGGGTAGGGGGATAAACTATAATAACGCACCTCCCCTCCCAGAATTTCTCTACTTTTTAATTAAAATAAATAAATTTTAATAAGAAATTACATAAAATTTAATATTAACGTTCAACATTATTAAGTGCAATAAAAATTATATTAAATATTGTATATATCTAGAAGTCCCAATCTTGTGTAATACGTTCCAATAATTGTATAAAATCGTCAGGAGCTAAAAATATTAAAATTAAAATAGGAAATAGAAATTTAGAAAAATTGAAATGTTAATAGAGAATTAAATTTTGATTTAATCTGCAGTTTATGTATGACTTTCTTTTTAACAGGGCCATAGCCATTATTTAGTTTCAGGGTAGGAGTACAAACTATACTAACCCACCTCCCCCCCCCCAGGAAATTCTCTAGTTTTTAACTAAGAAATATAAAATTTAGTATTAACGTTCAATATTATATAATCTAGATTCCTCAATCTTGTGTAATACGTTCCAATAATTGTATTAAGTCACCAGGAGCAAAAAAATATTAAAATTAAAATAGGAGATAGAAATTTAGAAAAATTGAAATGTTAATTGAGAATTATATAATGGTTCAGTTTGTAGTTTATGTATGACTTTCTTTTTAACAGGGCCGTAGGCAAGATTTAGTTTCAGGACAGGGGGACGAACTTTACTAACCCACCTCTCCCCCCCAGGAAATTCTCTAGTTTTTAACTAAGAAATATAAAATTTAATATTAACGTTCAATATCAATAAGTGAGATAAAAATTATATAAAATATTATATACATCTAGATGCCTCATTCTTGTGTAATAAGTTCCAATAATTGTGTAAAGTCGCCAGGAGCAAAAAATATTAAAATTAAAATAGGAGATAGAAATTTAGAAAAATTGAAATGTTAATTGAGAATTAAATTTTGATTCAATTTGCAGTTTATGTAAGGCTTTCTTTTTAACAGGGCCGTAGCCAGGATTTAGTTTCAGGGTAGGGGGACAAACTATACTTACTCACCTACTCACCCAGGAAATTATCTTTTTTAACTTAGAAATATAAAATTTAATATTAACGTTCAACATTAATAAGTGCTATAAAAATTATATTAAATACTGTATACATCTAGAAGTCCCAATCTTGTTTAATACGTTCCAATAATTGTATAAAATCGTCAGGAGCAAAAAATATTAAAATTAAAATAGGAGATAGAAATTTAGAAAAATTGAAATGTTAATTGAGAATTAAATATTGATTCAATTAATAGTTTATGTATCACTTTCTTTTTATCAGGGCCGTAACCAGGATTTAGTTTCAGGGTAGGGGGACGAACTATATTTACTCACCTACTCCCCCAGGAAATTATCTTTTTTTTAACTTAGAAATATAAAATTTAATAAGAAATCACATAAAATTTAATATTAACGTTCAACATTATTAAGTGCAATAAAAATTATATTAAATATTGTATATATCTAGAAGTCCCAATCTTGTGTAATACGTTCCAATAATTGTATAAAATCGTCAGGAGCAAAAAATATTAAAATTAAAATAGGAAATAGAAATTTAGAAAAATTGAAATGTTAATAGAGAATTAAATTTTGATTTAATCTGCAGTTTATGTATGACTTTCTTTTTAACAGGGCCATAGCCATTATTTAGTTTCAGGGTAGGAGTACAAACTATACTAACCCACCTCCCCCCCCCAGGAAATTCTCTAGTTTTTAACTAAGAAATATAAAATTTAGTATTAACGTTCAATATTATATAATCTAGATTCCTCAATCTTGTGTAATACGTTCCAATAATTGTATTAAGTCACCAGGAGCAAAAAAATATTAAAATTAAAATAGGAGATAGAAATTTAGAAAAATTGAAATGTTAATTGAGAATTATATAATGGTTCAGTTTGTAGTTTATGTATGACTTTCTTTTTAACAGGGCCGTAGGCAAGATTTAGTTTCAGGACAGGGGGACGAACTTTACTAACCCACCTCTCCCCCCCAGGAAATTCTCTAGTTTTTAACTAAGAAATATAAAATTTAATATTAACGTTCAATATCAATAAGTGAGATAAAAATTATATAAAATATTATATACATCTAGATGCCTCATTCTTGTGTAATAAGTTCCAATAATTGTGTAAAGTCGCCAGGAGCAAAAAATATTAAAATTAAAATAGGAGATAGAAATTTAGAAAAATTGAAATGTTAATTGAGAATTAAATTTTGATTCAATTTGCAGTTTATGTAAGGCTTTCTTTTTAACAGGGCCGTAGCCAGGATTTAGTTTCAGGGTAGGGTGACAAACTATACTTACTCACCTACTCCCCCAGGAAATTATCTTTTTTAACTTAGAAATATAAAATTTAATATTAACGTTCAACATTAATAAGTGCTATAAAAATTATATTAAATACTGTATACATCTAGAAGTCCCAATCTTGTTTAATACGTTCCAATAATTGTATAAAATCGTCAGGAGCAAAAAATATTAAAATTAAAATAGGAGATAGAAATTTAGAAAAATTGAAATGTTAATTGAGAATTAAATATTGATTCAATTAATAGTTTATGTATCACTTTCTTTTTTATCAGGGCCGTAACCAGGATTTAGTTTCAGGGTAGGGGGACGAACTATATTTACTCACCTACTCCCCCAGGAAATTATCTTTTTTTAACTTAGAAATATAAAATTTAATAAGAAATCATATAAAATTTAATATTAACGTTCAACATTATCAAGTGCAATAAAAATTATATTAAATATTGTATATATCTAGAAGTCCCAATCTTGTGTAATACGTTCCAATAATCGTATAAAGTCACCAGGAGCAAAAAAAAATATTAAAATTAAAATAGGAGATAGAAATTTAGAAAAATTGAAATGTTAATTGAGAATTATATAATGGTTCAGTTTGTAGTTTATGTGTGACTTTCTTTTTAACAGGGCTGTAGGCAGGATTTAGTTTCAGGGTAGGGGCACTAACTATACTAACGCCCCTCCCCCCCCTCCAGGAAATTCTCTATTTTTTAACTAAAAAACATAAAATTTAATATTAACGTTCAACATCAATAAGGGAGATAAAAATTATATAAAATATTATATACATCTAGATGCCTTAATCTTGTGTAATACGTTCCAATAATTGTATTAGTCACCAGGAGCAAAAAAAAAAATATTAAAATTAAAATAGGAGATAGAAATTTAGAAAAATTGAATTGTTAATTGAGAATTAAATTTTGGTTCAATTTGCAGTTTATGTATGGCTTTATTTTTAACAGGGCCGTAGCCAGGATTTAGTTTCAGGGTAGAGGCACGAACTATACTAACGCATCTCCCCTCCTGGAATTTCTCTATTTTTAATTAAAAAATATAAAATTTAATAAGAAATTACATAAAATTTAATATTAACCTTCAACATTATTAAGTACAATAAAAATTATATCAAATATTGTATATATCTAGAAGTCCCAATCTTGTATAATACATTCCAATAATTGTATAAAGTCGTGAGGAACAAAAAAAAATATTAAAATTAAAAAAGGAGATAAAAATTTATAAAATTAGAAAGTTTATTAAGAATTAAGTTTTGATTGTGTTTTCAGTTTTAAAAAACATTATATTTCAATATTTATTTTTATTTCAGCCTTAAAATTCAATACAGTAAATTGCAGAATTTCTCAAGGGGGGTGGGAGATACAGCCTATCGTATTTCCTCTCTTGCTACGGCCCTGGCTTTTGGTAAATGTTTGAGAATTGTTCTAATTTTTGACATTACATGCATACATACACAAACACACACACTATGTGTGTGTGTGTAGTGTGTGTAATCTATCAAAGTTATTAGACTTAAGATATCTCTCTAAAATTCTCATTTTCCCTTTCTCAGTTCTTTCATATCTATTTTCCCAGCCACAAAATATCTAATCTAAAGAAGTGTCCGCTACTTAAAATTCTTTTAGCAGTCTCTCGAAGCTAATTCTGAAATAAATGCTCATTTTCTGTCCACTCAGCACATTTTCTAGCTGTTCCAGGCAAATGGCTAACTTTTTCCCCTGATCTAAGTTCCTTTCTGTCTATTAAATTCGCTGACTAAGCTGCCAGTTGCCTGGAAATAAGCTCCTCTGGCTGTGGGGCTGACATTCGTAAGTGCAAGTATGTTAGTGTATCATTCCATACTCTGCTTTCGACAGGGAAAGATGTCTATTTCTTAGATCCTAAATAAAAGTTAAGTTTCAGTACAGACTCGACGATCTTTTCTATAGAGCCAAGACTGCCAATTTTTTATGCTTATCATTGCCCAGCAAGCCCGGGAAAATTAAAAACTATAGAGACTAATTTCACGTGTAACTAGTGGATTAATTTCTCCCGTAATTACACACACACACGCGCACACACACACACACACACACACACACACACACACACACATATATATATATATATATATATATATATATATATATATACATATACATATATATAGAAAGAGATATTATACAACCCGACATATGTTGTCCTGTTTTAATGCTGCAAATCCAAAAAACTATAAAATGTTTTTAAATAAATTATAAATTGACCGTTTTGATGGAAAAGTAAGGATATGATATTTTAACAGTACTTGAAGCCACCACGTGCAGTCAAAACCGTACTTAGATTAAATTAAAATTCCTACATCTCCTATATGGGGATTCGAGCCTAGGATTTCTCGTACTGAAGCACATTGCGTTGACCACTGCGCCACAGATACGCTGTCAGTGAAGGGTTTCAAGCGGCATTATAATAATCTCAATACGAGACTCAATTCTGGATTTTTAATAGAAAAACATTTTATATCGGATGAAATTGTGAATCTAAACCATTCTCGAATCAACTTAATTACTTACTCAAAATTTCACCAAAATCAGTCCAGTCATTTAGGAAGAGCTCTATTACCAACACACTCACAGAAGAATTTTATATTTTCAGATATGTGTGTGTATGGAGAAGGGGAATTTGCATGCATAATCGTTAGAAAATGTTTTATATTAATTTCACAAGAACTCAAATTCTAAATATCTAAATATTTTGCTATACATGTATCACTTGGATTAGGAGATTTACACCATTTTTTACAGTTTGGAATACTAACTAGAATGGGACATACCAATTATTGCTGATTCTGAACAGCTATGAACATCCATGCCAACAATAATATTCAAACCCTTTAACTCCGATACCGAAAGTCACTGCCTTATGTATTCAGACATGGTACTGATTTCAACAATTACATTATTACATTATTAGACAATTGCTGATTCTGAACAGTATGAACATCCATGTCAACCATAATATTCAAAAACTTTAACTCCGATACTGAAAGTCACAGCCTTATCTATTCAGACATGGTACTGATTTCAACAATTACATTATTACATTATTACACAATTGCTGATTCTGAACAGTTGTGAACATCCATACCAACAATAATATTCAAACCATTTAACTCCGATACCGAAAGTCACTGCCTTATCTATTCAGACATGGTACTGATTTCAACAATTACATTATTACATTATTACACAATTGCTGATTCTGAACAGCTATGAACATCCATGCCAACAATAATATTCAAACCCTTTAACTCCGATACCGAAAGTCACTGCCTTATCTATTCAGACATGGTACTGATTTCAACAATTACATTATTACATTATTACACAATTGCTGATTCTGAACAGCTATGAACATCCATGCCAACAATAATATTCAAACCCTTTAACTCCGAAAGTCACTGCCTTATCTATTCAGACATGGTACTGATTTCAACAATTACATTATTACATTATTACACAATTGCTGATTCTGAACAGCTATGAACATCCAAGCCAACCATAATATTCAAACCCTTTAACTCCGAAAGTCACTGCCTTATCTATTCAGACATGGTACTGATTTCAACAATTACATTATTACACAATTGCTGATTCTGAACAGCTATGAACATCCATGTCAACCATAATATTCAAACCCTTTAACTCCGATACCGAAAGTCACTGTCTTATCTATTCAGACATGGTACTGATTTCATGGTATCTCACGAAGGCATACGTGAAGCATTCACGAAGGCAGTATAAGAAATAAAGGAACTTAGAAGCTACAATAAAAAAACTAATGAAAAATGTGATGTCAACATTTTACATTATATTTTACTGTTGCACTAATATCCAAGAGTTAATTATGTAAATATTTAACTAGCCTCTATTATCGTCACACTTCCGAGTAAGCAATGCCAAATGTAATCCCTATTTAAATTTCATTGCGTTGAGTAGGGGAAATAAAAAAGGAAAAAGAGGCCAGTCTTTTGAAAAGAAAAATCAGTGTGTCTCAGACGAAGCAATTAATATTAATCTTTCGTGAAGCTCTTTGATAATGATTTGTATTCATATGTTGTTCTCACGAAGTCACCAATGGTTTAGAAGACAGTACTGTATGGCTTCCCGAGTATTCAATTTTAGACATAATTGTACTGTTATTGTTAAAAGTAAATCTGTTTTTAGAAATTTCTGAACACTGACCCTTGTTGCATTTAAAATTTATTTAATACATGTTTAATATATTTAAACATTTTCACTTATATTATTTACTGTCTTTATAAAATATATTTCAGTAATATAATAGAATCTATTAAGGAATGTCTTTCTTAGTAATCATTACATAACTTTTAAAATTGGTAATTATGAAGTTTTTATCGAGTTAAAATATTTAACCGTATTTGAAACTGTTATAACAAACTTGCAATGAAGTTTAATAGTTTTGAACACTTGGATTAGGAGATTTACACCATTTTTTTCAGTTTGGGATACTAACTAGAATGGGACAAACCAATTATTGCTGATTCTGAACAGCTATGAACATCCATGCCAACAATAATATTCAAACCCTTTAACTCCGATACCGAAAGCCACTGCCTTATCTATTCAGACATAGTACTGATTTCAACTGTTATATTACACCTAATGTAACACACTATACTATTTATACAATCATATCCATCTCCTAAAATATTTTCATAAACACATTTTTAGCTTGATATTAATTGTGTTTTTATTATCCTAAGTGGTTCATAAGTGACTCAAAAATTGCTATGTTATTGAAATAAACGCAATAAACAACCACACCTTAATAATAATAATAAAAAAACCATTAACTCCGATAAGACTGCCTTATTATTCAGAAATGATTCGGATTTACAATTATATTACACATAATACAGCACACTACAATATTTAAAACCATATCCATCTCCTAAATATTTCATAAACATTTTTTTAGTTGATATTAATTGATTTTTTATCTAAGTGGTTCATAAGTGACTCAAAAATTGCTATGTTATTGAAATAAACGCAATAAACAACCACGCCTTAATAATTTCATCCTTACAATATCTTAAAATCTGTTTCAAACAGTATATTTTATATTGTTTTCATACAACTTCCTAGGCCCTGATATTCTTAATCTGTAGTGAGAAGTACTGCAACTAAAACTAATAATCTCCTTATTAAAAAAATAACGTTATAATAAAACAGTATTGAAATCAACGTAATAAACAACTCTACTATAATAATGCTCTCAAAATCTACGGTATCTTTCAATTAATGAAAATAATGTATTTTACAATCTTTTCATACAATTGTTTATGCCAAAACATTTTTAATTAGTGTCTGGAACAACTGCAGTTAAAACCAAATACTATTGCTAAAAATGCATTTTACATTCTTTTTGTTCAGTTACTTATGTACGAGTAGTCTTAATTTGTAATTGGGATGACTGGAAATAAATTATTAAATTGAAAGATTGAGTATTAAATTGAAAGTGTATTTAAACCAACTAAATAGCTCTAATCAAAATTTCAATTCATAAGTCTTATCGACCATAATGTATTCTACATTTTTGTAAATTTTCTTATATACCAACAAACTTAATCCGTAGTTGGAAACAGCAACTAAATACAAGCATGTCGTTATTATTAAAAGGACTTTGTAATGCAAAGTATTTAAATCAACGCAATAAACAACTATACTCTAATTACAATCCAAATATCTGTGTTATGTTAGAAACTAATCATAATAATGTATTTTACATTATTTTTGTAAATTTTCTTATTTACCAGCAGATTTAATCCGTAGTTGGAGGAACTGCAGCAACTAACATACTAGCAATGTCGATTATTAATAAAGAAGTTGTAATGAAGAGTACTTAGATCACGCAATAAGCAACTATATTGTAATTACAATCTAAATTCCAACGTTATCTTGGAATCTAATGATAATAATGTATTTTACATTCTTTTTGTAAGTTTTTAATAGACTATGGACTACAGCGACTAAAATATTGACAATGTCGATTATTGATAACTTTGTAATGAAGAGCACTTAAATCAACGCAATAATTTAGACTTTAATTACAACCTCAATGCGTATGTTATGTTAGAAACTAATTCTAATAATGTATTTTACATTCTTTTTGTAAATTTTCTTATATATCAGCAGACTTAATCCATAGTTGGAGGGACTTCAGCAACTAACTAGCAATGTCTATTATTAATAAAGACGTTTTATTTAAGAGTACTTGGATCACTGCAATAAACAACTATATTGTAATTACAATTCTAAACTCGAACGTTATATTGGAAACTAATGATAATCGATTTTACATTCTTTTTGCAAGTTTCTAATAGACAAGCAGTCTAAAGTCATAATTGGATAGACTACAGCAACTAAAATATCGACAATGTCAACTATTAATAACTTTGTAATGAAGAGCACTTAACACAGTAAACTACACTCTAATTACAACTTCAATGCGTATGTTATGTTAGAAACTAATTCTAATAATGTATTTTACATTCTTTTTGTAAATTTTCTTATATACCAGCAGACTTAATCCGTAGTTGGATGGACTACAGCAACTAAATTATCGACATGTCGGTTATTGATAAAGGACTTTGTAATGAAAAGTATTTAAATCAACGCAATAAACAACTATACTCTAATTACAATCTTAATATGTGTGTTATGTTAGAAACTGATCATAATAATGTATTTTACATTCTTTTTGTAAATTTTCTTATATACCAGCAGACTTAATCCGTAGTTGGAGTGACTGCAGCAACTAAAATCAACCCCGTCCATTATTAATAAACTGGCGTTATAATGAAAGAGTATTTAATACCGCGTTCAACACGCATCGGCTCTCTCCCATTCTAAGTGCACGACAACAGCCAATCCGTTAACCAATAGCCATTATTTATTAGCGCTAACTGTTAGTATGCTGGGTATTTCTATTAACAAATGAGGAGAGATACCCTGCGATATCCATCTGTTGGATCGGATTGAGAAATAAGATCCGCTCGCCGTAGATCTCCGCTTGACCAGTGGGCGAGTGTCATTCGTTAACGTCCTCCGTTTTATTAACTAATGGTGGTACATTAACAATTAACTCCATTTGAACTCTTGAGTCGACCGGAGACAGTTACTATGACAACGGATCCAGCCGCGTTGCCTAGCAACCGCCAGGAAGTCACAGGAACTGTGTGAGTTCCCAGCTATTATTGGTTCTACGGCGTGGATTGATCTGCGAAAGGGAAAACCGGGATTTGGAAATGTAATGAATTCCGGATTTTTTTTGTTTTACTTCTTTTCTGGGAGAGTCATTAATTATTTTGGACTCGACTACCTTTCTTTCTATTTTATTATTATTTTTTTTTTATTCGTCCCCCTTTGCCAGTCTTGTTCGATTTAATGAGATATGCTTTTTCATTTGAACCTTTATCGTGAGTTTATCCCACTTTGATTGGAATTTAAATTTGTGTAATGGGCAAACGGCACCCGCGCAGATTTTTCATAGATTCGTTTGCGGGAGTTTGACACTATTTTACTGATTATTTCGGAGTGCCTTAGAGATTGCGAAATATCTTTTATTTTTTTTTTCCTTTTTGTTTAGACGAATAAATTGAAATAGTTCCAGATACACGTACTTTAAAGATGTTAAATAAAGAAAAATCCCACTCATTTCATTATCCTGAACACCTCCTTATCTCTGTGAGACAAAAGTTGTCTTTGTTTAAGGGGGCACAGGAACTTTAAACCTTCAAAGATTCGAGTTTTAATTTTCAACATAATTAAATATTTAAGTATTTCTGTACATTTATCAAGTAACTGTATTAAAAAAGTACAGTAGAACCTCGGTATAACAACCCCCTGTGGGACCAACATCATATGGTCGTTGTAACGAATTTAAAAAATAATAAAAAAATTGGAGCAAAGAAATGATACAATAGTACATACCTAAAGAACATTTCTATTTATTTGTATTTCCATTACTGAATTTTTGAAAAAAAAAGTCTGATTGACGCCTGTTTCAAGTTCATTTGGGAATTTTTCATTATCACTGATTCCATATCCGTTAGATTTTGAAGAAAATTTTCAGAATTAAATTGTCCTGCAAAATATTGACGCAAGGCATTGATTGCATTGAAGGCTTCTTTTTCATTCCCTTTTTCAAAAGTTTGGACGATTTCTTCTCTCGTCAGAATCGCAGATTTCTTCATTTCCAGTAATACAAGCGATAAAATCGTCCTTATTCAAATTTTCCCTGCAGCACTGTAAAGTTTCGTCAAAAGATAATTGAAGATTTAGTTCTCCCGTTTTCGTCACGCCCCCTCCCCTCCTTTAAGCAAACACAAAGAGTACAGGTTTCTTGAAGCTGCACCACAGTACAATAATTTTGAAATAGCCCAGTTGCTCATGAGTTCTGCCGATTAAAATTGGTCGTCGTTCTAACGAAAAATAATACGCTTGGGGTCATTGTAATGATTCAAAATTAACATTATTTCTATGGTAAAATAATTGGGACTTTTTAAGATGGTCGTTCTAACGAAGGGGTCGTTGTATCTTGGGGTCATTAAAAAGAGGTTCTACTGTAGTACCAGCTGCTGAGTTATAAAACTTTCTAAACATATGTTTATATTCCACCCTAATTTATACTGATATTTTTAACTATATTTTCTCAATTTCACAATTTTACAATTTAAGCACACTGACACTTAAAAACTAGATATTCTACATTTCTAAAATTTCAACTACATATTTGTATGTTTCTACTCTGCATGTTACCCCCTCCCCCGAAAAATATCAATATTTTATATATAATTTTTTTTTTACAGTAGAAATATATGAATAGAATTTAAGTATGTTTTTGAACTTTCAGGCTTTATCCTATTTCTTTTTAATTTATATATAACTTTCTGTATATATTTTGGTTTTAATTTAAAGGTAATTATTCCATTAATATATTTTGGAAGCAATTTTTCATATGAGCCATTTTCTTTGAAAGTGGTGTAAGTGTATTTTATTTTATATGGAGATATTTACGCTTTTGCACTTGAATAAGTTGAAAAATATGGATATATGTAATCACAATAATGTTATATTTTTATATAAAACTAGTAATTTTATATAAAACTTATTTTTATATAAAATTCATAGTAAATTGTATTCATTTTTTTAATTAACCAATTTTTTGTCAAAATGGACTTACACCGCTTTCGAAAAAAAACGCTCATATATTACTTAATTTTATGATCAGCGTGTATTTATTTTTTTATTTCTTCTAACATATTTAAAACCTTTTAATGTTATTTAATATTATAAATTATATTTTTCTGTATATAATTAAGATATATTTAGTATAAAATTCTTTTAAATTCATTTTGTTAGAGATATAGTAAATAGAATTTGATTATATATATGTAAGGAACATTCTCAGGGGTTTTTAAATCTGAAGTCAAGGGCTAAAAATTCCAGTGTCCTTTTGCATTCCCCTTTTAAACTCCTAACCTAAACTGACCACTAGGGCTACAGTTTACGCCTCAGAAAAGGGTTCTGACCAATTATAACTCGACATGGCCCTAGCGGACAATTTAGGACATTTCCAAACAAAAAGGACATGCACTCTGTCGGAGGCAAATTTTTCTAAAGATTCTCCCACAGATGTTGACCAGGTGTTAAGGGCCTTTTTACATACAACTTCATGCTAGCTGACTCCTCAGTTTGTTCTGTGACTATGATGAAGTGGGAACTAGCCCTCCAATGTTATCTTAATAAAGGCCTTTATCTAAAACGGTGTTTTTTATGGACAATGACTGCAACCACCCATCGAGAAGTCCGTCTTATTACATATATATCGATATGAAATATCTTATATCCTCTTAATTCAGACCATTTGAAACTTTTATTAGAATTGTTTCATTTCGTGTTATGTGACGAAACAGTTTTTAAAAAAATTATGATCTCGTAACTGGAAAGTTGCATGTTTGCATGTTTGGACTCGAGCCGCGTTTACATCCGCCGTAATCGTCAAAGGTGACTAGGACACGTAAATTACATTTCCTCCAAGTACTCAAACCGTAACTCTGTGGGTGGTAGGCCAAGCGTTTGATCTTCTGCTTGGTCCCTGCTTCTAAATTAGGAGAACCCACTTGAGTAAAAGTCGTTCTTTCACCATAACTATACTCATTAAACTGAAAGGCTCGCCCCTTTGCCTATAATCACAATGAGATTTGTTGTCGCACTTGGATTTAGCACGAACAAGACACACACTGAATCAAAACGAATAGAATCAAATACGTAAAGTAAGAAAAACAAAAGTTGAGTTTTCTCGAGTTCTGGAAACCACAAGTTGAGTTGTAAAATACTTCTTTGGTTGCTTTTACAAAACGAATGCATATAAAATTTAAATAATAAAACGGTTTTGCCAGATTTGTGTTGCTTTTGAAAATGTATCTTTTATTATTTAAATAAATATGTATAGTTTAAAAAATTATTTAACACATTGTCGGTCACTTGCATCTATAGCCGTCAAAGCGAGGTTAACTATGTGGCATGACGGCAATAGCCGTCCAAAACAAAACGGTCGGCTTTAGGCACTATAGCTATAGCGGCACAAATGTGCATTTACCGGAGTACAAGTAAATGCTTAGTGTCATGTTTTGGAAACAATTTTTTAGGTTGAATTTCGTTTTCAACCTATTGGTTTTCCACACCAAAAACAATGTGTAATAATTATAAAATTATAATAATTTTTTTTGTCATTTATATATTTTTGTTTGATTATGAAGTAACATTTCGCGTAATACTCTCAATACTTTGTTGCACACAAAAAATTGCTTATTATTCGCCTAATTCCTTATTATCATTAAACCTTAGTGAAAATTTATGTCCGAGAAGTCAAATCATTTTCTTCCGTAGGTTAAATAAGGAGATAAATGAATACCACGGATCTCATTCCTAGCTTCCTTCAGAAGTAAAAACTGTTTTAAGAGACTCATAACTATGTATCCATGAATCAAATGCGATTGGTCAAAACAATGGAACATCATCCAGTGTTGAATACATTCAGATTTTATCAAAGATTCCTGATGATCAACGTAATCCAACTTAAAACCTCACCAACTTTGATGGTGAAGGCAGGAGTCAATCCGATGAGCCAAATGTCCTCTTGGTATTTACGAGTAGATGATGGTCGCATGAAAGATGGTTCTACTGGAAGATTAGAAACCTTCCAAATAAGCTCTTAGATGTAGAATGCATTGTTGAAAATATTACCTGGAAGGTCACAGGTGTATCTTTAAGATCACACGTGCAGATCATTCGAACGAAGGGCCGTAGGGAAGGGAGAGGATCTGAGGGTCCGACCTATCTCCCCCTCATAAAAAATCCAAACAGACCGTAATAATGGCAAATCTTAAGCCAAAAGAGGATTTTGGCAATCCAACAGATGTTTTATTCCTTTCTTATTCGTATTTTACTGAAAAACTTGTCTGTGTGCTATGATAATTACTCAAGTTAGCAAATTAAATATCAAATTGCTCAGTTACACATCCTATTTTAAGGCCGACATAAACGTAATGAAGCCCAACTGGGCCTACTTAAGCTGAAACACAGTGATTTTTCTTACTAATACTCTTTTTCAGCTGCTCAAAATACTATAATTCAGCAAATGACTAATTCCTCTCCGTTATACCATATTAGTGATAATCATATATAAAAGTACCTTTTCTTCAAAGTTTGGCAACAAATGTCTATAAAAAACTAAGTAATCAACTTATCTTCAAACTATGATCCTGCTTATTATACAATCCAGTAAGACCAATTGTAATTTCTAGTATCTTCATGAAATTCTTAATTGGCTGCTAAAAGTGTCCTCTGGATCTTCTCTGCATAAACCATATCTCCATACCAGCCAGTGTGCTCATAATCCAGTATTTAAAATACTGAAATATTTAAAAAATAATGCAATGTATAAAGTATATTATACTTCAAAGAGTAAAAAAAAATAAATAAATTTACCATATTGTTTTAATACACTGAAGAGATTTTACTTAATTTTAAGTTTTTTTTGTGAAATTAATCATTTTCCTTGATTTACAAATAATATTTTAATGTTTTAAATTTTTTTTAATATTTCGTTTTTTAAATATTTTTAAAAATATATACACACACACACATATATATACAGAAATAATTTAACCATTCACTATTTTCTCGAAATTTCTTTGGGTTTACTATTTCATAGTAATAATTCTGTTGATTAAATGTAAGCATTTTTGCATGCAATGGTATATTTTCTAAACCGTCTAAATGTCCAATAACTTAAAATAAAAAAACATGTTTCTTGACTCTAAATGAAACATATTCCGTTACTGACACATGTAATTACTTACCCTATAACAAGGTAAAGTTTAAAATTAGGTGTATAACAGTTGTATACACCAAAGTATTAAAATGGAATTTGTTTATCTTGCCTCTAAAAATAGTATATAATTACTTCTATTGCGCTATTTAAAATTTGTTTAAAATATGATATGTACTATATGGTATATTATATAAAAAGAAGAGCAAAAATATTGTTTTTACACACCAAAATGCATTGCTTAACTTTTGAGCCTTTTATAAAAAATATCTTTTTCTTGAGATTTATAAAATAAGGGTTTTTCAAATTATTCTATAAAGTATATATTTCAAATGAAGTAAAGTAGTATATAAATTAAATACTGTTTTGAGACACTGAATAAATCTTGTTAATTTATTTAGCATTTTTCCTGTCAAAATATTTTTTACAAATATTTATTTACTAAAATAAATAAATAAAAGAACAAAAAGTTTTGTATTGCTTCAGTATCGTGAATAACCTCCAAACATTGTAAAGAAATGATAGGAGGTATCTTAATGCGGAATCATATAAGTAAAGCAGTGTCTAGAATACAAATCTCTAGACTTTTAATAGAAGTTAATTCAATTCTTGTCTAGAAGAGACATCTATCATAAGCTTAATCAATCTTTAAGGGAGAAAATATATTACCTACAAATTACTGTTCTTCCTAATTCAACTTCAACCTAATTTCTTGTTGAGTTCTGTCGCTTTGGCGAAACTGTGATTCTTCTGATCTGAAGACCAAAATATTTTTCTAAAATCTTCCTGCAGTCCATCAAGGTTTGCCATTGAAGTCATTGCTAACATTGATTTTCGATACTGCTTTGACAAGCCGGAGTTGTTCTCTTCACTCTTGTGGAGATGAATAGTCACCAAATCAGACAGCGGTAGGAAGGAAAGAACTATCTGTAGACAAGCATCAGACTTTTCAATTCAAATAATAGATAAAATGTTGAAGGCACATTTTAGCTATTTGATTGGTGAAAGGCATTTTGTTAGGTAAAAGCATTATTAAGTTAGGTGTTAGCATTTTGCTGGTTTAAAGGAAGATAATTTTTTTTAAACTGATGAATAACATATTTTAACGTACCATCCAGTGTGCCCATAATTCAGTATTTAAAAATACTTAAATATTTAAAAAATAATGCACTGTATAATGTATATTATACTTCAAAGAGTAAATAAAAATAAACTTACATATTGTTTTAATACATTGAAGAGATTTTAACTAAATTTTAAGGGTTTTTTTTTTGTCAAATTAACCATTTTCCTTGATTTATAAAAAATATTTTAATATATTATATTTGTTTTATGTTAAAGAATAAGCATATTTGTTTTATGTTAAAGAATAAATACTACTAATCTTGTTTTATTTAAAAATTTAGAGAGGGTAGAAGAAGTAAGCAAATTATTTATATGATTATATATAATTACATAATTTGAAAGTTCTAAGCAAAGAGCTTTCTTGTTTAATATTGGAATTCCTTATGAAAAATGATTGTGTTAAGGAAATAACAGACATTTAACTCTAAATTTCTTTTAATTAATTACGCATTAATTATTTGTACATTTTTATCTTAATTTTTCTTTCAAACGCGTGGTTGTACCGAGATTAATTTGCATACAATTATTTTTATTTTATTTTTTGTTTAATATTTGAACAAATTTAATATTTACTTATACTATAATACTTTGAATAAATTTAAAATTAGTATAACATTTAACCCAAATTTTCTTTTCAAATATTGTATTCATTTTTGAATATAGAAAACATCTTAAACTAATATGCACTAATTTGCTTTCGGGTTTTGTCAAAGTTTTACTTGTAAAAATTTCAACAATCAATTAATGTGAACATTTTTAACAGGTCACATTCTGAAATGGGGAAATAATATCAAAAAATTTTCTTGTTATTAAAAATAATGAACACAGTATCAAAAAATCACACCAAAGAACATTAGCACAAAATTAAAGATACAGCTGGAAAAATATCAATTTGAATGTAACAAAATTTATATTTCCAAGCTGATTACACACAGCAAAAACATCTGATTCGCCTTCTTTAATTAAAAAAGAATACTTTGTAATGTTATTCGAAGTATGAGAATGTTAGGTATGGGATCTCATTACCGAAATGCGGACGATAGCAGAACAGGTTGAGTGCAGCCTTGTTAGCTTTTGAAAGCTGATCCCATGTGTTAAAATCCTACTGCTGACTGGGATGTTCGTAATCGGCTTTAAAATGTAGGTCCCAGCCACATTAGAAATCATGTGACAGAAAAGTACACCATAGAGTTCCACACAAAACAAATCTTTTTAAATAAATTGCACAGCTTCTTTTCAAATAAAAGGCGAGAACAAACTCTCTCGCTTTTTTTTTTTTTTTTTTTTTTTTAAGAAATCATTACTTTTATAAGTTCAAAACAAAAACTGCCACTTAACAATGTAATACATATAATACAAATATATATATATATATATATATATACACACACACATATATATATATATATACATATATATGAAATGACTTAATATAACGTCCACATAAATTAAAAATACTGTAGTCATCATTGCATCATCATTATTATTAAATGTAGTAGCCGAGTATATTAATGCAGACTTACAAAAACATCTTTTATTTAGAACACCAGATAACACAGAAATCCCCGTAGGGAAAAAGAACACAAACATGGAAAATATTTGATGATATATTACATCGTGATCTCAAAGGAAAAGACTCGAAATCTGTGTGCTAGGCCTTTAATTAACTTCTGGAAAGGGAGTGGCTCCAGGAATGATGCCATTCCGGTAACCAATCACTTTAATTACTTCTACTTTATTCTAGAAGGTATAGTACGTCACAATAGGCGGGAAAAAGGAATCAAAGGGGCTGCGATTCTAAATTCAAGGTGCCGGAAAATGAGCGTTCGCAGCCATTGTTATGAAAAATGTATTTTAGAATTTTTTAATAAGGAATCTAGATTTTCAATGGAAAATAGAAAACATTTAAGTTAGGATTTTTCTTTAATAGAATTTTATTATTACATATATGTAATCAATTTTTTATAAAACCCCTTGACAAGGAGAAAGCTTAACAGCTAGCAGTAATAAAAATGCAGTCGGGCCGACAATGAAGAGAACGGCACCAGTCTAAGTGAAACTTTATTCCAGAGCAACTACAACGCATATCTATTCTACTGGACAACAGACAAAGAAAAGCCACAAAGCTCACTCTGATCGAACAGAGGTACACCCAAGAACGGAGGCAGGAAAAATTTTTCCACTGTAAAAAAAAACCCTATATAAGCAAATTAAATGCAATATCAGCAAAACGCGAAACCATTTGCCGCCGACAGCTGGGAAATGGGCTGAATAGACAGAAAGTTTACATTTTTAGGATAGACAGCTTTATGAAGAATTTTAAGTGGTAAATACTCATTTGATTAAACTATTTAGAGGCTGGGAAAACGATTTAAAGGAATTAGAATGGGAGAGAGGAGATCTCTAAAGAAATATTAGTTAAATAATTTTGATATATATATGTGTGTGTGTGTGTAAATGCGTATTTTTAATATAGATCTATTCAAAATAAAAAAAGAAAGCTTCGTTAATAAATATTTTTGTCTTATAATCATTTTTCATAAATGTCTAACTGTATCGCAACATGTTCCTTCCATCTCATTGTTAAACACTATGTCTCGGTAATGAACTTCTTAATTTCTCATACAGCATAAATCTATTCACTCCAAAAGATCTTCATGAAAAAAACCCCGGGCATAGGTTCCGGTAGTCCCCTTGTCCGGTTTCGCGCCATCAGTCAACCTGACATAAGGGCTGCACCCCTGCATTACGGAGGGTCCCCCCTCCCGCCGAACGACATTACTTAGATGCATGTTACGTTGCCACTAAGAAAAGACAACACAGAATAATGTATGAGGGGCAGGGATCATGATGTCTCAGCTTCACAGGGGTGTATCAATATCTGTTTGGGTGGGAAGTGTATGACTATGATAGACTTCCAACAGTAATAAAGATACATTGAGCGATAGTCCATGAAATCAGATAGGTTTTATTAGTCCCGATATCATGTGTACTCGGTAATTCATTTAGGGATGTTATATATCTATAGACGATATGAGTCACTAGTTACAGGAATGTATAGTGTGATCGAAATGCTATAGAAATATCTTTATACTAGTCTATAGCCCGTACTATGACGGGATCAGTAAAATTTTTAATTTTCCTCAATTGTAAAATACTCTATGAGGCAGATAAAAAAAATGGTTTGTTTTTTGGCTGAGGAAGCGTATGCCTATCATAGACTTCCAACAGTAATAAAGATACATTGAGCTATATCCCATGAAATCAGATAGGTTTTATTAGTCCCGATATCGTGTGAACTCGGTAATTCATTTAGGGATGTTATATGTCTATAGAATTATGAGTCACTAGTTACAGGAATGTATAGTATGATCAAAATGCTATTAAATATATTTATACTAGCATATATCCCGTCATATGACGGGATCAGTAAAATTTTTAACTTTCCACAATTGTAAAATACCCTATGAGGCAGATAAAAAAAATGGTTTGTTTTTTGGCTGAGGAAGCTTGGGAAGTGTATGACAATAATAGACTTCCAACAGTAATAAAGATACATTGAGCGATAGTCCATGAAATCAGATAGGTTTTATTAGTCTCGATATCATATGTACTCGGTAATTCATTTAGGGATGTTATATATCTATAAGATTGAGTCACTAGTTACAGGAATGTATAGTGTGATCGCAATGCTATTAATATCTTTATACTAGTATGTAGACCGTCATATGACGGGAACAGTAAAATTTTTAATTTTCCTGAGTTGTAAAATACTCTATGAGGCAGATAAAAAAATAGTTTGTTTTTTGGCTGAGGAAATGTATGCCTATCATAGACTTCCAACAGTAATAAAGATAAATTGAGTGATAATCCAAGAAATCAAATAGGTTTTATTAGTCCCGATATCATGTGTTGTACTCGGTAATTCATTTACGGATGTTGTATATCTATAGAATTATGAGTCACTAGTTACAATAATGTATATTGTGATCGAAATGCTATTAAATAACTTTATACTAGCATAGAGCCCGTCATATGACGGGATCAGTAAAATTTTTAATTTTTCACAATTATAAAGTACCCTATGAGGCAGGTAAAAAAATGGTTTGTTTTTGGCTGAGGAAGTGTATGTCTATGGATAGACTTCCAGCAGTAATAAAGATACCTTGAGCGATAGTCCATGAAATCAGATAGGTTTTATTAGTCTCGATATCATGTGTACTCGGTAATTCATTTAGGGATGTTATATATCTATAAGATTATGAGTAACTAGTTACAGGAATGTATAGTGTGATCGAAATGCTATTGAAATATCTTTATAGCCCGTCATATGACGGGATTAGTAAAATTTTTAATTTTCCAGAATTGTAAAATACATTATGAGGCATGTAAAAAAATGGTTCGTTTTTTGGCTGAGGTGGCTTGGGAAGTGTATGACTATGATAGACTTCCAACAGTAATAAAGATACATTGAGCGATAGTCCATGAAATCAGATAGGTTTTATTAGTCCCGACATATTGTGTACTCGGTAATTCATTTATAGATGTCATATGTCTGTAGAGTTATGAGTCACCAGTTACAGGAATGTATAGTGTGATCGAAATGCTATTGAAATATCTTTATACTAGCCCGTCATATGACGGGATCAGTAAAATTTTTAATTTTCCAGAATTGTAAAATACCCTATGAGGCAGGTAAAAAAAATGGTTTGTTTTTTTTGGCTGAGGAGGCTTGAGAAGTGTATGACTATGATAGACTTCCAACAGTGGATTGATACATTGAGCGATAGCCCATGAAATCAGATAGGTTTAATTAGTCCTGATATCATGTGTACTCGGTAATTCATTTAGGGATGTTATATGTCTATAGAATTATGACTCACTAGCTACAGGAATGTGTAGTGTGATCGAAATGCTATTAAATATCTTTATACTATCATAGAGCCCGTCATATGACGGGATCAGTAAAATTTTTAATTTTCCAGAATTGTAAAATACCTTATGAGGCAGGTAAAAAAATGGTTAGTTTTTTGGCTGAGGTGGCTTGGGAATTGTATGACTTTGATAGACTTCCAACAGTAATAAAGATACATTGAGCGATAGTCTGTGAAATCAAATAGGTTTTCTTAGTCCCTATATCATGTGTACACGGTAATTCATTTAGTGATGTTATATATATATATATATATATATATATATATATATATATATATATATATATATATATATATATATATATATATATATATATATATATATATATAATTATGAGTCACTAGTTAAAGGAGTGTAAATGTGATCGAAATGCTGTTAAATATCTTTTTACTAGCATATAGCCTGTCATATGACGGTATCAGTAAAATTTTAAATTTTCCAGAATTGTAAAATACCGTATGAGGCAGATAAAAAAAATGGTTTGTTTTTTGGCTGAGGAAGTGTATGCCTATCATAGACTTCCAACAGTAGTAAAGATACATTGAGCTATAGCCCATGAAATCAGATAGGTTTTATTAGTCCCGATATCATGTGAACTCGGTAATTCATTTAGGGATGTTATATATCTATAGAATTATGAGTCACTAGCTACAGGAATGTATAGTGTGATCGAAATTCTATTAAATATCTTTATAAAGGAAGCACTTACCTGGAGGAACGCTTTAGTCAAATGAAATAACTAAATCTGAGGACAGCCTGTTTACAGTGAAAAACTAGCAGAATGTTATGTCTTATTACATGGCATTAAAGATAGACTAAGCAATAGACCAGGGGTGGTAAATCTGCGGCTCGCGAGCCACATGCGGTTCTTTGAAGGATTATTTGTGACTCTCGATAAATGTACTCAAGTTCCCTTTTCATTTTTGTGTTATTATAGTTTAAAAAATTACTGCAATTGATGGAGCTCCGGCAATGCTGGGTAAAAAAATCTGTTTTATTGGGCTTTTAAGAAATGATTCTTAAATTTCCCAATTCATACCGATTCACTGCATAATTCACCGAAAACATCCGAGAACACCTAGAACATTCACCGAGAACTTCTAATGAGTTTTCTTTCAAAGGTCGCTAGTATCTTAGGCATAACGTATACCTAACTTATTAAAGTATATGGTAATCGAATGTTATTGAAACAATATAATTATTTAGGACGTACTTAATTAGAGGATCTCCATAATCGAGTAAAATGTCTAAAAGTGAAGACAGTCTATTTTCAGTGGGAAACTCCCCTAATGTTATTCCAGATTAGGATCATCTCCCCATTTTATCTAGATAAACTAAAAAAAAAAAGGCTCAGAAAGAATGATTTAATCAAGTAACACTTCTTAAAGCATCTGTTACCACAGTGGATTGATCTGCAAGGTTTCTGTTTCACGACAAATGGATGAAACGTGGTTAATTTATTTATATGTTTTTTTTTCCTTGAAATGGTGGGATGGTCATAAACTTTAGGACGTAACTACAAGGCATGAAGGCAAGACCAGGGAAAACGTAAATGACTCCCCCTTATATCGCCCCCAATGAAGATTAATGAATATAAGACTCTGTTTTCTTATCTTATGAAATATTACAAACAGATTTGTTTTTGTGATACAAAACAAAATTGGGACGTAGCTAAGATAAGGCGAACGAGTGGAAGATCAAAGACAGTTAAGTATAATTTTATTTATACACGTGCTGGATACTCAGTGATAATTGCATTTCTAACCAAAGAACATTTCATTGTTTCTTTGCTTTGTTTTTAATACACATGAATCTAGTGTAGACTTTCAGAAACTTTGTAAAGTGACTAGAGTCATAATCTAGAGTAGGGTAGCTAGAGAATATGCATTCAAGTCTCATGTTCCTTCAACCACTCTTTAATTTACGTATCCTAGTGATTGTGAGGTTCTACTTAATCCGGTATTTAATGGTATTAAGGGACCTGTTAAGTATTTACATAATTTCTATTCCCCTTTTCATGAAACTCAACCTTCTCATTAATAATCACCCTACAATTGCAGAAATATAGTAAAATACAAAGTCAGGGAGCAACTTTACCATTAGAGGTCTGTCTCATTTAAATTCGGTTTCAGTAAAGGAAACCTTTTAAATTGATATACCTATAAATATGAATTTTGTTAAATTATTATAGTTTTAGTATAGTTTTATCAATTATATTAGTAAAATTAATATACCTATATAAATGAAGTTTGTTAAATTATTATAGTCTTTGTATAGTTTTACCAATTATTATTATTATTATTATTATTATTGTTGTTGTTGTTGTTGTTGTTGCTGATGATGATGATGCTACTGCTGTTGTTATCAATTGTTATTAATATTGTTACTACTATTATTATCATCAATTGTTGTTATTAATTATTACCTAGAATCGTGTAGAAAAATAAAAAATGTATTAAGTCATTTGTCATGAAATATAAAAAAATTGCGAAGTAAAATATTTTTGTTTTCCCATAAGAATATTACATTTTTATACCATTAATTTTAAATTATTTTTATAATATTTCTACGCATGTAAATACTACTTAAAATAAAAATATTTAAGTACAAGCATTTTAAATAAATTTATTACATTATAAGGAAATTCAATAGAAAAAATATTTATTCATAAAAAAAGCAAACGCAGCAACAATAGAATTCTATTATTTTTTGAATTTTTAAATTGTATATAATTAAATATTAAATAATATAAGAGCTAGCTTTTGTGAAAAACTCGTATTCCCTACTTATAGCATAACAGATTTGCTTAGCAGATATTAACAATAGTTTTCTGTAAACAGAACACTACGACACTGAAACTGTTGAGTTAATGTAAATAAGTTTGTAATAGATTTAAACATAAGACATCTAGTATCTCTTTTAAAAACCTGTTTTCTGTTATATTCTTCCTCCACCTGATGAATTTAGAATAGTAATGGCACTATCACGTATTTAAAATAACGAAGAACTACTGAATGGTAATTTAAATAGAAAAGAAAAGACTAATTTTCTTTAAAAAAGAGTGCAGTCGGGTAATACTCGGCATAATGGTATTTTGTTCTGGCATGGAAGTCATAAAGTAAACCATTTAGCAGTTGATACAAAAAAAAAAAAAAAAAAAAAAAAAAAAGCAAATTAAACCCATGTTTCGGACATTGAACGAAAAATTACTTCCCTCAGAAAAAAACTACAGATAATGGAAAAACTATAAAATCATTTTCAAATAATCATGAAAAGAGTACAGTGATTCAAACACGAAGTCTTTTAAAAGGCTTCCTTTTCAACTAGATATTAGCTAGGGTCGGATTAAACTACTTTTGGGCCCTACACGCTTTACTTTATATCGTCACCTATCCCTCTTCCACAAGAAACAGAGCACACAAAATATATAAAGCAATGAATAAAACAAAATTAAATAATGTGAAAACTAAAACATATCTTAAATTTATGTTATAAAAAAAACATTTAATATGTATCAATAAATTTCAGTTTTTCTAGAAACGTTTGGACGATTTATATTTAAGTTAAAAAATTTAAATTTACTTTAATACGTACCTGACAAAAGTATAAAAATATGAATAAAATTCATTTAAGAATTCTGTTTCTTATTCTTTTGATTCAGCAAAGTTATTGATTATTTGTTCATAAATATTCATTATAAATATTTTCAATAAAAAACGCTGTAAATCGATTATTTAGGAACTGTTTAATTATTATTTATTGTCATATCTTCATAAATAAGAAAATAAATAAAATATTGCAAATAAATAAGGTCTTTACAGTTTAACCAACTAAGTATATTAAGCCAAATGTTATTAAGCCTGAGATCCACATCTTAATTGTGCTTAGTTTAAGAACACAATTCCCTCATTCCATTATTCTAAAACATTTTAGAGTCGAAATAAGTGGATTCTAGAAAGCTTTAAGAAATTTTTTATACAAAATTCATTCATTCTACAAGAAATTTAATAAAAAAAAGTTTTTATTTTTTTCTAAGTATCAACAATCATGTCTATAATAGTATGGATGAAAAATATTACCACGGAAATATTATAAAGCTTTAAGAAAGCTTTTTAAAATCTCCAGACTTTTTAAAGTTTCTGAAAAAACAGAAATATTAATTAAAATTCTAATCCTAATAATAAATTTCTTTCACTTTATAAGCTTACCACAGAAAACTAAAATTAAAATTGCTTTTCATTATAAAACGCTGTTAAATCGATTATTTAGGAAATGTCTTGTTATAACGTATTATCATATCTTCATAAATAAAGAAATAAATAAAATATTGCAAATAGATAAGGTCTTTACAGTTCAACCAACTAAGTATATTAAGCCAAATGTTATTAAGCCTAAAATCCACATCGTAATTGTGCTTTGTTTAAGAACACAATTCCCTCATTCTATTATTCTAAAACATTTTAGAGTTGAAATAAGTGGATTCTAGAAAGCTTTAAGAAAGCTTTAATACAAATTTTATCCATTCTACAAGAAATTTAATAAAAAAAAGTTTTTATTTGTTTCTAAGTATCAGCAATCATGTCTATAATATTATAGATGTAAAAATATTACCACGAGAAAGCTTTTTAAAATCTCCAGACTTTTTAAAGTTTCTAAAAAAACATAAATAATAATTAAAATTCTAATCCTAATAATAAATTTCTTTCACTTTATAAGGTTATAACAGAAAACTAAAATTAAAATTGCTTTTCATTATAAAACGCTGTAAATCGATTATTTAGAAACTGTCTTGTTATAATGTATTATCATAACTTCATAAATAAAGAAATAAATAAAATATTGCAAATAGATAAGGTCTTTACAGTTTAACCAACTAAGTATATTAAGCCAAATGTTATTAAGCCTAAGATCCACATCGTAATTGTGCTTTGTTTAAGAACACAATTCCCTCATTCTATTATTCTAAAACATTTTAGAGTTGAAATAAGTGGATTCTAGGAGACGACATTAAAACTTGGAAGAGTTCCATTAGTTAAGAAACTGCCAGAACTATGGGGATGAAATTCGCTTTGAAATGTTGAAACAACTCAAGCTGCACCTTAATTTGAACGTGTCGAGAGGAAATAGTGAAAAATACAGAAATTAAAGGGATATAATATTTAATGAGAAGAGAAGTGTTTTTAATTTTATGAGGAGTATTTAAAATTTGCAGAATTTATTCTTGTATAATTTTTCTATATTATACACCTATAATTCTGTTTATTACTTCCGAACTTTAATAAAATATCTCTTTCTGATGTTTTAAATTTCAATTGCATTAAATTGATCTAATATGCTTATTAATTAGCTATTTAGCTCCGATTTTCTAATGCTTATTAGATCGTATTATTTAGGTTTTAAGTATCATAAAAAAATAATTCGTAAACTCAAATTAATAGATTTTAAAATTAATATTTCTTCTCATTTAGTAAAATAAAAAGGTTTTTTCATTAGAAGGTAATATTTTTACATCCGTAATATTATCGACATGATTGCTGATACCTAGAAACAAATAAAAACTTTCTTAATTAAATTTCTTATAGAATGGATGAAACTTGCATTAATGTGACAAAGGAAATTCTTTTTTCTGAAACGATATTTCATTATACTAGGCTCACAAGTTAGAAACATTATTTGTAAATGGTTATCAGTTAGTGATCTGTGTTGGAATTTTGCATATTTTATTTTAAAAAATGTGTTACCGCATAAGTATGTAAATAGTTATATAAATTCTCATGCAACTGGTTTTCAAATGGTATTTATCTCCAGAAAAATATTTATGTTATTGGTTTAAATCCATTCCTTTAAACGTTATTTTTAGGTTTAACATCATCATTTTGCAAATCAATCACTTACAACTGAAACACTTTACGTACAACTGAATCTAATTGTACAGTCAAATAGATTTTAAAGTACTGAAATGCATTTTGATATATATATCAATATCGGAAAAGTACTCTTATATATAAAATGAGAAACAACTTCATTGAATGAACAACAAGTAAGCCAGTATCGTTCATTGTTCAAAACTTATATTAGATAAGACCGGCCGTGAAATCTCCGTTGATTTACTTGTGCGTTCCAGATTTGGCCGGTAGAGGTAGTTATATGACTCCTGCTTTATTTCATGAAATGAAGTTCTAAGTAATATACAAGTTTTCTGTAAAATAACAATATGCTTTTAAAAAAGGAACATATCAATCGAATTTTGAAAATCGAATTTAGAAGAATCGAAAAATCAATCGAATTTGAAAATCGAAGTTTGTTTGAATCTTCTTCCTAGATCCTTCCCTCTCATCATTTCATACTTTTTTATTATAAAACTTTTTATACTACTTGGAGTGTTCTCTACACTAGTTCTTATAGTGTTTCTGGTGTTCTTCGTTTAGCTACAACTGCCAGGTTTAGCCGTTTGACTGGATATTATTGTCCCAGTACTCATTCCTATTCTTATAATATCGTCCCTTCATCTATGTGTTTTTTAGGCTCAATCGAACAAGATGCGATTACTAAACACATAAATGAATGTCCTGCATTAAATTGTTGTAAGTATATTGTTAAAAAGTGCTGGAGAGCATGTTTGATTTGGTTTGGAGTGCTACGGTCTACTTTTTGCAACACTAGGGCAAATGAGACCGGGACCTACAGCTTAAACCCGATTCCGAACGGCTACGAACATCCATGCCACTGTGGGATTCGAACCCACGAACTCCGGTACCGAAGGCCAGCACCCTTACCAATCGGCCACCGTTCATCTGGAGAGCATGTAGCCTAATGGCTCAATAATCAATATGCTAAAAACAAACAAAATTAAAGTCCCTGGAATTATAGCCCACTTGAAGCCATAGCTTACAGTACCAATCTCTGTTTCCGAGACCAAGGGCCCTGGAGTACCAAGCATTATGCCCCGATCAAGTGGTCAGCTTACGCGGAATCACCAGTGTATAGTACTCACGCTTGCTTGGTCTCCAGTTTATCTACCCATTGTACGGATGAAAGAATCAACATGCCAGCATTTGATAAATAAATAATCAATATTTTGATAAGAAAGATAACCTTGATATATTAGTCGTGTATTTAGAGTCATTGTCATGTAGAACATGAATAAACAACATGAATAAACATAGTGCCAGACAAACACTCTGATAGTCCACTCCTTGTCACGGGCCAAAACAAAATGTGAAAAGAAAAACACCAATGCAGTTTCTGAATTATTTACAAAATTTTTTTTAATAATTCGATTAAACAATAAAATAATCTAGTTTTATGTACTAATGATCACAAACTTTCAAGACACTACTCCAGTAACAAATTCTAGAAACGCTGGACTTTATATAATAATTAAAACATTACTAAATTTATTATTGTAGTGATATTTAGTATATCAATTATTGAAGTACACTGTTGTTGTTTAGAGGTTCTCTAAAATATGTAATACGTATCTAATATCTTTTTTCTAGAAGGCGTACATTGCAGTTGCATAGGGGTGCATTTCTTTACTTTTGCAGAAAACTGTTCAAACGCTAATTCCATCCCTGATACCAATTTCTAGTTTCAATGTAGGTAAGTTATTTTGTAATATATCAACCTTCCTAAAAACGCTGAGCTTTATATAATAGTTAAAAATTACTAATATATACAGCAGATAAAAACTTTTTAATAAATTATTTAGGATTGTGGTGATATTTGGTATAACAATTATTGAAGTACACTGTTATTGTTTAGAGGTTCTCTAAAATATGTAATACATATCTAATATCTTTTTTCTAGAAGGCATGCATTGCAGTTGCATTGGGGTGCATTTGTTTACTTTTTCAAAAATCTGTTCAAAAGCTAATTCCAACCCTGATACCAATTTCTAGTTTCAATGTAGGTAAGTTATTTTGTAATATATCAACCTTCCTAAAAGCGCTGGATTTTATATAATAGTTAAAAAATTATTAAATATGTACATCAGATAAAAACTTTTTAACAAAATATTTATTATTGTGTTAATATGTGGTATATCAATTATTGAAGTACACTATTGTTGTTTAGAAGTTCTCTAAACTATGTAATACATATATAATTTTTTTTAGAAGGCGTGCATTGCAGTTGCATAGGGGTGTATTTCTTTACTTTTGCAGAAATCTGTTCAAAAGCTAATTCCAACCCTGATATCAATTTCTAGTTTCAGTGTAGGTAAGTTATTTTTCAATACATCAACCTTCCTAGAAAAGCCGGGCTTTATATAATAGTTAAAAAATTACTAAATATGTATATCAGATTAAAAACTTCTTAATAAAATATTTATGATTGTGGTGATATACGGTATATCAATTATTGAAGTACACTGTTATTGTTTAGAGGTTCTCTAAAATATGTAATAGATGTCAAATATTTTTTTCTAGAAGGCGTACATTGCATAAGCATAGGGGTGCATTTCTTTACTTTTGCAGAAATCTGTTCAAAAGCTAATTCCAACCCTGATACCAATTTCTAGTTTCAATGTAGGTAAGTTATTTTTCAATACATCAACCTTCCTAGAAAAGCCGGGCTTTATATAATAGTTAAAAAATGACTAAATATGTACAGCAGATAAAAACTTTTTAATAAAATATTTATGATTGTGGTGATATTTGGTATAACAATTATTGAAGTACACTGTTGTTGTTTAGAGGTTCTTTAAAATATGTAATACATATCTAATTTTTTTTTCTAAAAGGCGTATATTGCAGTTGCATTGAGGTGCATTTCTTTACTTTTGCAGAATTATGTTCACAAGCTAATTCCAACCCTGATACCAATTTCTAATTTCAATGTAAGTTATTTTGTACTATATCAAACTTCCTAGAAATGTTGGGCTTTATATAATAGTTAAAAAATTATTAAATATGTACATCAGATAAAAACTTTTTAATAATATTTTTATTGTGGTGATATTAGGTTTATCAATTAGTGAAGTACGCTGTTGTTGTTTAGAGGTTCTCTAAAATATGTAATGCATATCTAATATTTTTTTTTAGAAGGCGTACATTGCAATAGCATAGAGGTGAATTTCTTTACTTTTGCAAAAATCTGTTCAAAAGGTAACTAGAACCCTGATACCAATTTCAAGTTTCAATGTAGGTTAGTTATTTTAAATATATCAACCTTCCTAGAAACGCTGAGCTTTTTATAATAGTTAAAAATTACTAATATATACAGCAGATAAAAACTTTTTTATAAATTATTTAGGATTGTGGTGATATTTGGTATAACAGTTATTGAAGTACACTGTTATTGTTTAAAACTTCTCTAAAATATGTAATACATATCTAATATTTTTTTTCTAGAACCCGTACATTGCAGTTGCATTGGGGTGCATTTGTTTACTTTTGCAAAAATCTGTTCAAAAGCTAATTCCAACCCTGATACCAATTTCTAGATTCAATGTAGGTAAGCTATTTTGTAATATATCAACCTTCCCAGAAAAGCTGCGGTTTATATAATAGTTAAAAATTTACTAAATATGTACAGCAGATAAAAACTTTTTAATAAAATATTTAAGATTGTGATGATATTTTGTATAACAGTTATTGAAGTACACTGTTGTTGTTTAGAGGTCGCTAAAATATGTAATACATATCAAATATTTTTTTTCTAGAAGGCGTATATTGCAGTTGTATAGGGGTGCATTTCTTTACTTTTGCAGAAATATGTTCAAAATCTCTGATACCAATTTCTAGTTTCAATGTATATAAGTTATTTTGTAAATATATCAACCTTCCTAGAAACGCTGGATTCTATATAATAGTTATAAATTTACTAAATATGTACAGCAGATAAAAACTTTTTAATAAAATATTTAGGATTGTGGTGATATTTGGTATAAAAATTATTGAAGTACACTGTTGTTGTTTAGAGGTCTCTAAAATATGTAATACATATCAAATATTTTTTTCTAGAAGGCATATATTGCAGTTGTATAGGGTTGCATTTCTTTACATTTGCAGAAATCTTTTCCCAACCTTGATACCAATTTCTAGTTTCAATGTAGGTAAGTTGTTTTGTAATATATCAACCTTCCTAGAAACGCTGAGCTTTATATAATAGTTAAAAAATGACTAATATAAACAGCAGATAAAAACATTTTAATAAAATATTTATGATTGTGGTGATATTTGGTATATCAATTATTAAAGTGCACCGTTCTTTTTTAGAGGTTCTCTAAAATATGTAATACATATCAAATATTTTATTTCTAGAAGGCGTACATTGCAGTTGCATAGGGGGGCATTTCTTTACTTTTGCAGAAATCTGTTCAAAAGCTAATTCCAACCCTGATACCAATTTCAAGATTCAATGTAGGTAAGTTATTTTGTAATATATCAATCTTCCTAGAAACGCTGGGCTTTATATCATAGTTAAATTCCTAAATATGTACATCAGATAAAAACTTTTTAATAAAATATTTATGATTGTGGTTATATTTGGTATATCAATTATTGAAGTACACTGTTGTTGTTTAGAGGTTCTCTAAAATATATAATACATGTCTAATATTTTTTTCTAGGAGGCGTACATTGCAGTTGCATAAGGGGGCATTTCTTTACTTTTGCAGAAATCTGTTCAAAAGCTAATTCCATCCTTGATACCAATTTCTAGTTTCAATGCAGGTAAGTTATTTTGTAATATATCAACCTTCCTAGAAACGCCGAGATTTATATAATAGTTAAAAATTACTAAATATGTACCGCAGATAAAAACTTTTTAATAATATATTTATGATTGGAGGGATATTTGGTATATCAATTATTGAAGTACACTGTTGTTTTTTAGATGTTTTCTAAAATATGAACTACATATCAAATATTTTTTTTCTAGAAGGCGTGCATTGCAGTTGCATAAGGGTGCATTTCTTTACATTTGCAGAAATCTGTTCAAAAGATAATTCCAACCCTGATACCAATTTCTAGTTTCAATGTACATAGGTTATTTTGTAATATATCAACTTTCCTAGAAACGCTGGACTTTATATAATAGTTAAAAAATTACTAAGTGTGTACAGTAGATAAAAACTTAAAAAAAAATATTTATTATTTTGGTGATATTTGGTTTATCAATTATTGAAGTACACTGTTGCTTTTAGAGGTTCTCTAAAATATGTAATACATATCTAATATTTTTTTCTAGAAGGCGTGCATTGCAGTTGCATACGGGTGCATTTCTTTACTTTTGCAGATATCTGTTCAAAAACTAATTCCAATCCTGATACCAATTTCTAGTTTCAATGTAGGTAAGTTATTTTGTAATATATCAAAATATTGGTTAAAAGATTTCTATTGATGTCACTTTTATTTACAATGAGTTAATTTTATACAGTTTATTCCAAACGATAACAGAGAAACTTATTAAAGCAACAGTTATTGCCAACAAATATGTTTTCTAAATTAAAAAAAAAACTATTTTGTAAGTAAGTGAAATTTTTTTTAAATATTTTTTCTTTTCTGTACGAAAACTGTAACTGCAAGCTATTAAAAAAAGAAAAGAAAAAAAAATAATAATGAAATATTTTTTTAAATCTCATGTAAAAAACATCTTTGTATCACCTTGTAGTATATCTGCAACATACACAAAAATGTATATCAAGTGAAATTTATACACAGTGAGAGTTTTAATGTTCACTGCGTCAGAACACAACGATCTGCTTTTTTCTCCAACACAAGGTTTGATAAGGCCGGGACCTACTTCCTAAAGCCGATTCAGAACGGCTACGAACATTTGTGCCAGCAGTGAGATTCAAACTCACGATGTCTGGTACTGAAGAGTTGCACCCTACTCATTCAAACATAGTTCCTATCAATTGCCTTAGAAAAATTGTGTAACGAAAATGTGGAACAGGAATAATTTCATGTGATCTGGAATAAGTAAAAACAATGTAGCTATGTTGTGTTTAAAAAAAGTTATAAATTTTATTTATTTGTTATTATTTTTGCTATTTTTGTAATTATAATTTTGTTCTGTTACCTCCCATTACGATATCTACAGTGTAGTATACTGATACATTTATGATACTTAATTCTTTGATTAAGTGAATATAGAAATTTTAAAAAATACCAAAATGTTCTATTTTTAATAGTAAGTGAAGTTTATGTAGTCGAACATTATATGTTCGATTTGATCGCTTTTCACTTTTGATTGCTCTTTAAAAGAATCTTCCAAACACTGACCAAAATTAGAAACAAAATGGCGACATTAAGCGGGGTTGATCATTTCAAGGCTTTTCTAACTCCGAACTCATTCAGTCTAAAACAAGCGGATGAATTCATCACTTTGACTACTCGCTCGTCGTAAATACGTTCTCCGCACTTCTAGTGGGATATATATCAGCGACCACTAAGTTGCCGTTTCAGTGAAGGACGCAGCGTGTTTGTTGATGTTGAAAATTTCGTCAGGGCAGCGCGCTCACCGGCGTGTTTTCATTTTAAATATTTGTTTGTTTATCAACAGAGCAACTTGGGCTACAGTTTTTAAAAGCTGCGTAAATGTTTGTTTGTCTATCATTAATACACTCGTTTCCACTCGTATAAAGATATAAATCATGGGGAGAAGGAGTCGCTACTAAATGGCGGAAAATGATATCACATTTTTCTTAGGTAAATATATGAAATATTTTCTCAGTTGAAAGACTTGGGACGATCAGAAAAAATAAGTTTACCTCATTTTCGCTGATTTAGCAACATGCAATCGTTGGCAGAATTGTAATGATGTATAAAAATAAAGTCAATTTTTAGAGTGAAGAGTTAACTAATATGCTGAAACATAATTATTTTATCAAAAAAGGTAAAAGATTCAAAAGGTAAAAAACTTAGGTCATAAAAGGTAAAAATCGAATCCTGCTGAATTTTACAGCTAAATTAGTGCTGATCATAATTGCTAATTAATATAAAATAACTATTAACAACTGTATGTAATATCAGAATTCAAGTTTTCATGTATAACATTAGTGTCTATAACTATATTTTCTTTAGTCCCATGTTTTTTTTTTCATTTAAGCAGTAGAATTACCTGAGGGGTCATTTAGAACGAAAATATACTTTTAGAAGCAATTATTGTTAAATGGGTTAAATTAGCTCGCTAGAATTTTACGATTTTTCATATTATTTTGAAATTTTTAATGCATTACAACTGTGTTTTTTTTAATATTTTATAGGAAGTGTATTAATTTGCTTGGTCATTCTATATAGTTAAAAGTACCGGTCGTTTTAGTGCTAATGTATTCCATAGTTACTGAATACAAAATCTCCAAGAGGTTAATAATTTTGTTACAATTTTTTGCCTTTTAAATAATTCCTCTCATTAATGTCATTCCTCTCAATCATTTCTGTTAAATACATATTGGTGATTTTAATGTATAACAACTGTGTATTTCTAATATTTTATAATAAATGTATAAATTAAAGTGGTCATACTAAATAGTTAAAAATACCTGTCGTTCTAGTGTTAAAATCTATTCCTTATTTACTGAATAAACAATAATAACAATATAAGTATAACAATAATAAGAAAATTACAATTTTAACTTTGATATTTTTAATAATAACGTAAAAATGCAATATGAATAATGCAATTTGATATTTAAAGAACTACTAATTGAAATTATACCTTATATATTAAATTATAAAAATATTTTTTCAGCGCTTCTATTGAGTTGGGTGAACCTAATGGGTTGGCATGAGATTATTTATGTTTGAGTCTATATGAGATTATTGTGAGATTATTTATCTTTAGCACTCACAAATGTAATTTGTAAATGTGAGTAAGATTCTCAAATCTCTACCAGAATAAATTTAAAGTCAATATATTTTTTTCACGATGAGGCTTGTATGCAAACGGGAGAACAAATGATAACTAATATATTTATTGTTATTTATTTTAATTTCTTATATGGAAATTAAAATAAATAACAATTTAACATTAAAATAAATATTTATTTTAAATTCAAGGAAATTGGGCCACAATTATCTTACTTTGTATTGAACATTTTCGGGGAACCCCTATGATGTCCCCCCACCCCAGATTATTTTTTATTTACTAGGACCCCCGGGGAGTTGTAAGAATAATTTTGGAAGCTACCGATATAAAGTTAAATTAGATCTCTGAATACAGCAAAGATCTCTAAAGACTTTAAACACACACAACGTGCAGAAACATTGGATGTTTAAATAATCAAACTGTCAATAACACTATTTTTCTAAGTTCTTATAGTATAGTTAAAGACAGCTTTTGTGTTTTTCTGTCTAACAATCCTTGCATACATATTTTAATAATTCTATTAAGTAGAAATTAAAAAATAAACTTTTTTATTTTTTTATCTCTTTTTTTCTTCTCTATTCATCAATAAAATTGAAGAAGACTTTGGAGAATTGGAGAATTTACTAAAATGCAACTTTGTACCAGACCTAATTGATAAAGCAAGGATCTCTCTGCTTTGGTCCTTCATTCCAATGGATTTGCCTCGCTCCGTTTTTCACAGCTGACTTTAAACCTCTAACTGGTCGTTTCTTTTAATGTGGATGCTTGCATTGCATTGGCGTGGTTGAATCTCCTGAATATGTTTTATGTCCTTGAGAGTTATGTTATAGTTTTTACATTTTACAAACGGTAATACACTTTCATTTACAACTTTTACTCTTGACAAGTTTTACGCTAAAACTTACCTCCATTGGACTTCGAGAAATTTATAGCTGATAATGATCCTGTTATTCATTGTATAAAACAAAAAATTTTCAACTGACAGCAAGCTTAACATTTCATGCCTTTTTTAAGATTATAACCACGCAATTGGTTATGACTGTCATCTTAGTTTTAAAAAATATATTCGCAAGAAAATAAATGAGATTTACATATGAGAAGGAAAGGACCAGAAGTGATTCGGTAATTTTGACAGTAATGAGCACAAATTAGTGCATATGAAACAAATGATTTTTTTTATTAAGAACTTTACACAATCTCAAATTCATAAATTTCGTATAAGTAACGACTCCAGTCAGACCACAGACGATGTCTTTTCGTATGATAAATCTACCCAGTGACAAGCTGTCAAGAAGCTTGCAGGAAATGGCCTTGATTTGCATGGGAAAGGAAACCAAAGGGCAAAACGCCCTGACATTCTTCGGAATTTCACAGACGACATTAGCGAGCATCAGTTCTTTCTCGATTTTCGTATTAAATATTCATTTCGTGAAATGGGGGAAAAAGGACATTGTCATGTTAAAATCTAAATACTAAAATGCGGAATCTGGAAAATTTATTTGACTTTCGTAAATTTGTAGATGTTTTCGATGTATTTAAAAACCGATTTGTCCCTGATAATCTTATGGTTGCTTAAAATTCCTATACATCTTTTCGATCCATGTATCTTTTGACTCGTTAAAAAGTACTTTCGATCAAACATTTTCCTGCAACCATCTATCAGAGGCATGGAAGTGGTAAACAAATATTGTTTGAAAATTTCCTTATCCCTGTCACATTAACTTATCAGCTATGAATCTTTTTAAAATCATAGAAATAAAATAATATACATCATATAGTTTATAAATATTAGATAAATTACCTTGGAAAATATTAACAAGATCCTACTTCAGTTTAGCAAATTAAGAAATCGTGGTAAATGTCACCCTCAAGCATCAAGTTAAAAACTTATAAAAATATAAACATAGATATAACTAATATTTATTTTCAAATCAGTTTATATTTCTTTATCACCAAAGTAATATTTAAAATTTTTCATACTAGATTTACATTATATTGTTTATAGATAAAAACAGAATTACCTTGCAAAATAATAACAAGATCTTACTTCAGTTTAAGAAACTAAGAAGTCTAGGAAAATGTCACTTAAAGTATCAAGTTAAAAACTTATAAAAATATAAACATAGATTATAACTAATATTTATTCTAAAATTTTCAATTTTATTATATTGATTATATATTTATTATATTGATTATATTTCTTTATCATAATCATATAAAAGAGATATTTTAAATTTTTCATACTGGATTTTTGAACATTCTTCATAAGCCCAGATATTTCTCTTACTGTAGGATATGTACCTAAAATATCTTAAATGAATTTTTAAAACATATTAAAAGTTCTTTTTCTGTCTTTTACAATAAGAAACTAAAAATTCATCATCCATCAGTGAAATACTTTACGGGTAAATATTAATTTATTTTATACTAGTTAATGTAACCAAACACGTTCAAATTTTTATCTAAACTTTCCAGAGAATACAGTTTTTAACTCTCAAAAACAAAATAATCACTTTTACTGAACTATATTGTACATGTGACAGTGTTAATTTTTAGTTACCTCTTATTTTAGGACATCTAACGATTTCTCACATCTCCGTTACTATTTAACATATCTGTAAAGGGAAATGTAGAATACAAAAAAGGGAAAAATTTATTAAAACACCTGAAGATTTAGGGACCTTCAAAGAGATAAATAGTATATTATCAGAAGACCAAGACTGGCTTTTACGTAATGTTTATCAAATATATTTAAATTGATTAACATATACTCTTATGGAATATTTGTCCAGTAACCAACTTTAGCAAAAATTTCATTATTTGGACTAAACCTGCAAACCACGATGACTGTCACAGGTGATGATATGATTATAAATTCCGAAAACATAAATATTACTGCAAGGGCAGTTCTTAATAAATCATGCGTGTCAATGAAGAGATTTTCTATACTATTTATTTTATATTTAACACTCGGATTACAAAGGATACTACAGACATCATCTTAAACCTTTTAAAATAGAATCACAATTATCAGATTGAATTCTAGATTTTGATGACATTGACATAGATGTACTTAGAGGCACATCTATGCATTTTTGGAAGTTTCTATGTATTCCTAGAAGTTTATTGGATCAAGATTTGGGGAAGATTCGAATATATTTCAAAATACCATATTTGAAACACAAACCGATTGTTCGATTTCTGCATTAGTACAGGGCAGCGATATTCAATCCGGGAGTCACGATCCCATTTAAAGTTGCGACTTAAACTTACTTTGAAGTCGCAAGGTTATTGAAAAAATGGTAAATAAATTTACTTGAATGCAAATACATCATTGGCAAACTTTTACAGAAAAATATTTCTATGACTTGGACGACGTTGCGGTTCCTAAATAAAATCATGATTTCTCCTCGGAATAAACTGCGAACAAATCGAAGGTTAATCAGGACCGAGTGTTTTAGTTCCATCCGCCAGAAAATCTCGCCAAACTATGGCCTGATGGTTAAGCTCTGATATTCGTTACCGGAGTTCAGGGGTTTGAATCCCACTGTAGCATGGTTGTACGTATCAGTACAAAATCGGCAATAAGCAGTAAGTCCCGGTCTCTTTATCAGCTGTGTTGCAAAAAAGTAGACCCTAGCCTTCAAACCAAAGTAAACTAGAAAATCTCAAGAACTTTTTATCCTATGTGAAAGATATTCACTGTTACACCAATGTCCCAAGTCGAGCTGCATTGCCAAAAAATGTTAACACCACTACTACATGTCATTTTAAGAAAAACAAATCAAAATTGGCAAATGAGCAAAAGATCCGAATCCCTGGTAATGTTGATTTTTACTGCATATGCACTGTTGTCCCAATGTGGATAAATTTCAGTGAGAGCCCGCAAAATTTACACAAAATATTTTTCCTACATCTGCCAACTAAATCACGTAAAGAAACTCCGGCTGTCATTGACAAACTGGGCGCACGCCGCTTTCCGAATAGCCCCGTATTTATTTCCACTCACTGAATTTGCTTCTATATTAACTCTTACACCGATTCGCACCCGAAACAACCGGCCTCGTGTTTGTCACTGTCGTAAAACAACTTTATGGCAACTCTATTCCACTCCGAACTTTGAAAAACTGTAAGAACCTCAATCGCCTGCGATTTTTCTCTCCAGCAATTAATCACTAGTCGGTGTGTGGGGCAACTCTTTCTTTCTAATTGCAGCCACCCCACTCCAGATATCGGCGTTGCGGGGGTGGACGGAGATTCGGCTTCTCGGCTCTGGTACGGGGGGGGGGTTAGAAAGGGGAGAAAGAGGGGGCGACATGGCCCAAGAAAAAGGCTTTTCTTGTGCGTCGCCGCGGTTGCCATGGCGACTCCATTTGATCGATACGGCCGGCGTCCCCCGACATTTACGGAACAGCCCCGCTCTCGACTGGAGTTGCCCCCGTGGCACCGACCCCCTTGAATCACAAATAACGGAAATGCATCTTCTTGCGATGTGTGTCTGAGCCACGTTTTCCGCGGTCCCGAGTTTGAGATACTGTGCATGCGCTTCTGATGTGCACTCCAAAAACTTCAAAACCCCCCTTTCGTAGTCACCCTGCTAAAATACCAGTTCATTCACACTGGTATCATTTCAAGAACCCCCTCTCTAACATGAAAAAGATAGATCATTATTAATGTATCTTTGCTCTTAATGTAACCTGAAGGCTTTTAGATGCACCTAATGACTTCATATTGAATAGCTACATTTCTAATATATGATTCCTATCAATCGTCGAAGCACGTTAGATATCCGATGTCTAATAGGCAGCATGAAAGGCTTATAAATGGATTTGATATACGTCTTATTGTTAAAACTTAACTTAGTTTAATTACTTTAAAAGTGGGCTATCCCAAGTACGATACGTTGTGCATGTACTTCTGATGTGCCTGCCCCAAACTCTAAAATCACCTTTTCAAAGACATTCATCTAAAATACCACTTCCTTCACACTGGGATGCAGTTTAAAAGCTCTCTCTCTCTCTGTAATATCATGACAAAGATAGGCCATTGTGAATGTATCTTTGCTATTAAAATTACCTGAAGGTTTTTAGATCTACTTCCTGCCTTTATGTTGTTGGGATACACTTCTAATGTATGGTTCCTATCAGTTGCAAAGACAAATTAAATATCCGATGTCTAATAGGAATCAAGAAATGAAACTAAAGGGATTTGATACACATGTTATTGGTAACAATTAAAATAGTTTAATTGAATTAAATATAGGCTATCATGAGTATGATACATGGTGCATGTACTTCTGATGCGCCTGCCATAAACTCCGTATTCTCATATTCATCCGGTTAAAATACCACTTCCTTCACACTGGTATGAATTTTGATAATCCCCTCTCTAATATAATAGAAGCTATAGATAATTATTAACATTATGTGTTTTCAATTAAAATAACCTGGAAGTTTTTAGACTACTAACAGCTGTTATAATGAGGAATTGTATTTTTAACGTATTGTTCAAATCTGTCACCAAACTATATCATATATCCAATATCAAATAAGTAGGAATCGCCAGAAGAGAGGCATGTATTAAGACTGGTGAAGAAGATGCATTTCTCAAGCGTAGGAACACATATTACTGTTCTGTTTTCAGTTCTAAATAGACCACCGTTAACATGGCTATGGATTGTGATACAGTGAGACATTTGTTCGGATAAATCTTAATCAGAACGAACAGCCGAATTGCAGTATAATACCTATAAAATTGGAGACAGTTTGGGGATAAAAAGATAATTAGGTTTATAGAAGAACTCAAGACTATGTCTAGATCTAGTATGACTCATTTTCAATCTATTCCGTCCCATGTGAATTTAAAATATAATGATATTGCGGATTGACAGGTGAAGTAGGGCTCTACCATGACTCAGGTTATGGTCAGGTCAGGTCATTGCTGATTTTCTAACGTACTTTGAGCTATATTCAAGAAATAAGGTTTCTATAAACTTCTCTTGGAAGCAACCACCATCGCATCCATGGTATTCTAGTGAGAGTTCTGGTATTTTTTGAGGGTGACAGGAGTGACTAAACTGAGTTACCTCGACTGATTTCAGGACATTTAAACCCCCTCAGGCTTTCTAAGGGTACTAGGAACTCTACTGTTTGCCCCAAGTGTAATACTGAAGAGAACACTGCACAACACCAGATCAACTGCATTAACTTGGCAGACGGGGATTTTTTAGGAAAACATACTTTCGTCATAGATGTACTTAAATCTCATGGATCTGATCTGATTCAGATAAGAGGGATAACCAAGAAGAAGAAGAATAGGTAGCATGAATGTGTTTTTTTTTTTTACTTTTTATGACATACTAAAAAATTCAACTGTTAAAAAAATGGAATTAAAATAAAAAATAAACTTAGAACAGTGAAACAAGTTTACAATAAGTTCTGCATGTCATTCATCTTTTGTATAGGCTTCCAAAATTTTCCCATATATGTCCCCAGTTCAGCACAGGACAACAACTCAAAGGGGGTGACACCTGCTTCTCTATTAATGTTGAAAATTGAAGCAGTGGATTTAAGTAGATATTGATTGGAAAAAAGTGCTGAGAAAGGCAGTTGTGGCAAGTAGCGAGAGAAAAGCGAGCTATCTTTCCCTTGACCTTGGAGGAATATTTAAGACTTTATGTTCACACGTTATCTCTGTTTTCCTTTTAACTTTCTATAAGATTTCGCTCAATGACCTTTTGTAATTAACCTCTGGCAGTGTAGAAAAGAAGCTGATTATCATATACCTGTATAATTTTGACTTCCTTCTTTGCAAGTAATCTACTATTTCCTTTCCTTGAACACTATAATGTGTTGATATATATAGAATGGCATCCTCTTTATGATTTTGAGTTAGGCCAGTAAGACCATTTCGTTATTTTAAGATATTAGCTGATAGCTACATGAGCAGAATGAAAGATGCAATTTTTACAAATCTTTTCTTACTATTGCCAAAAAGTAAATAAGCCTAACTACATTGAATTCCATTTAGAAAATTTATCTAGCTATGTGTTTTATTTAAAAAATGTTATCAACTTTCTATTATTTATTGTAAAATACGTATTCGAGAGAAATTTAAAATTGGATACAGATCTCCTATTAAAGGACTCTGAAAGTAATCTGTATTCGTTAACATTTGATATTTTTCCTCATTCATATATTACTAAAATTTTATCTGAAATTGAATTTGATTAATCATTAAATACAAATGTTCCTTAAATTATAATTTTTTTTTTCGTATTAATGCAATGGATATAATCCTAACTCTAACCTTGACAAATTTGTGTTAATTATCATCGTCTGTATATATGTATATATATATATGTATGTATATATATATATATATATATATATATATATATATATATATATGTGTGTGTGTGTGTGTGTGTGTGTGTGTGTGTGTGTGTATTAGGCAGGGGTGTAGTGTTCTCCCATTTTAACTCATGCCTTAAAACTAGTACAGCAATCCTTACATATATCTATGTATGTAGCAGTCTTTATGGGGGTTATAACCTATTATTACCCCTTGCTGTAAGTCTGTATGTATAAATTTATATATCATGCTTTAAACCCAAAAGTCTTGTCCTCTGTTTAAAAGTTTATAGCTATGTCATTTATCCTGACATGTCAAAGCAGACTGTGATTGGGTAAACTGAAAAATGAGAGCTACTACTTAGACTATGCAGCATTGAATCATAGAAAAGATTTCAAGCAACACAGAGATAAGTTACTTCTCAGGAATGAAGTTCAAAATATAAATATGTAATTAATCTACTTTAAGTATAGACCTATTTTAAGTCTTTTGTCTAGTAGTCTTTTAAACTTCGTTTGTTATTTATCGAAATTGACTTCTGGGATACCTTATTTAACCATTTATAAGGCAGGTTTTTCCTAGCAATTGTATTTGAAGATTTACTTGAATTGATATTCATTTAAAAATACATATTCATTTAGACTTAGTTTCATTTAATTTTGAGTACGTTGATGGGAAGTATGTTAATTGTCGGCTACTGTGTAGGAGATGTTTTGCTTCTTATTTATTTTTATATTGTGCTACCTATATATATATATATATATATATATATATATATATATATATATATATATATATATATATATATATATATGACACGTTCCGATTGATTAAGGCGTGGGAGACAAATATTAGTTCTTGTATAAAAACTTCTTTATTGGAATCCTTCTGTCCTTGGCTACACCATTTAGATATCCTTTGTTCACATTTTGGTACGACAAGCATGGTGGATGTTTCTAACCCGTTTCCGCTCAGAAGTATCTTTTTGGCGTTGCTACCTAAACAAATTCCTATTGTCTACTTCCATCTCAGCTTCTTTACCCCGTATAGTTCAGCTCGACGGTGTGTCTTTCTCCTATTACGTTACCATTAATGAGTTCAAACTATTTTTAACTACAACTTGTTTAATTCTAAACCCCCATTTTCAAACCTAACACACACACACACACACACACACACACATATATATATATATATATATATATATATATATATATATATATATATATATATATATATATATATATATATATATATATATATATATATAACATATTTTGCGCACATTACATTCTAAAAAAATGATTTATACTGAATGATTGAAAATTACTCAAATGAATGGAGGTGAGTTATAAGCAGAAAAAAAAAAGTTTGCTTTCTAATTTGTTTTTTGTTCTTCATCCAAAGCTAACCTTAATTGATAAACACTTGTTATAAGGTTAATACATTTATTAATTTTCTTTATTATTTATGATGTTATTAATAAATGACAGATCAAATGAGAGGTGAAAAAACGGCATACCATAGACATTAAAAAAAAGTAACTCTAATGGTAAGAATATTTACCGGGGGGGGGGGGGGGGGGGGGGGGGGGGGGGGGGGGGGGGGGGGGGGGGGGGGGGGGGGGGGGGGGGGGGGGGGGGGGGGGGGGGGGGGGGGGGGGGGGGGGGGCGGGGGGGGGGGGGGGGGGGGGGGGGTATGGGGGGGGGGGGGGGGGCGACAAACGGATGAATAGACTTTTTTAAAATGTTGAATAGTTTTTAACACGTTTATTCACTTAGATACTCGAGATGTCCTTGTAAGTAGCGTTTGCATTTCTTTATTCAACCAAATTCATTTTACTTATTCACACTAATATAGATACTTACATCATTATTCGTTACTTGCGTGGTACGCAATTCTTATTTTTGATTAACACAGAGAATGAGTTTTTTCTTTACACCTTTACAGAAAGTTATTTCATTTTTCGTGCAATACAATGCCACTCCCTTTAATTACCAGTTTATATGTTATGTAAAGTTCCATCAGTGACGTAAAATATAAATTATTCACATTGAGCCAACATATTCCCTTTCTCTGAGCTTATATTTAAACAAAACGGTGAATATCTTTACCATTTCTTTTTCTTCTGAAACTCTTGAGTCGAGTTTTAATCGATAAAACAAATGATCTTAACTATCACTGCATTTCAGTTTCAAAATTAGTGTTCCCATTATTTTTAGACATAATTAGACAGGAAAACAAAACAACACCCTCTGCTATTTTATCTAAGGTCTACGCCCTTTCTTCACGCTCTTTCATGTCACTGCAATAATATTTCATTTTGTTTCTTTACTACCGCGTGACTGGGAGTCTGAAAGGTGACATTCTACACACGCTACTGAACGTCGTAATGGCAAGACGGACTGTAAAAAACAAAATATTAAATAAAATATCTGCAGCATTTCCTTTCTTCATACCCATAATGGTGTGTTAACGGGTGTGAGCAGCAAATGTAGAGATGTGGGAACACAGTTGAGATATCTGATAGGTAATGTGTAATTTGGCCTCGGGCGAGTCATTTATCAATTCAGTTTTATTGTTATCCAGGTGAGGGAAGAAATCTCAGCAGAGATGTATACTTAATTTCTAGAAAGGGGGGGGGACATGAGAATAAGGATCCCAGATAAGGATACATATGTCGGTTCACAGATATATATCCACAATCATTTTTAACCCATTAATACCTAGTGTTCCTCTGTAGGGACAGGTAAAAAATATCTTGTAGATTTTTTATGCTTTCTCGGAGCAGTTTTTCTTTCTCAGTGAAATTGAATGGCAATACCTTATAAAACTTCAAAATTTTCTATTCTCTGCTATTTATGATTTTGCCTTTGGAACCAACATTTTGTGAATTTTCAAGTCACAGACAGGACTACTTTTTCCTCAAGTATACCGACTGGTAGCATGATAAATAGCTCTATTTTTCATAAAACTTCCCTTTATAGTACTGTTTTTACATAAGAAAGCAAATAAATCTGTTAAACAGCTGATTTTATGAAAAATAAAGCTATTTATCATGATAAACAGCTTTATTTTTCATAAGACTTCACATTATAGTACTGTGTTTATATAGGAAAGCAAATAAGTCTCTTACACCGCTGATTTTTCTTTTTTAAAAATGGCATTGCATTATGCTTAAAAGTACAACTTATCACAAATGAAAATAAATTATAACATTGAAAGTGGAACGTAATCCATTAATACCGGAGTCCTTTTTTAAAGACAGTTGACAAATAACTTGCAGAATTTTTAGGCTTTCTTGGAGTACTTTTTCTGTTTTAGGGGAATTAGAAGGCTATACTTTAAACGAAATTCCAAATTTTAAAGCAACATGTGCTATTTATGATTTCATCATTTTAATGAACATTTTACGAATTTTCAAGTCGCAAACAAGAACTTGTTCCTCAAATCTATCGACTGAAGTCATGACGAATAGCTGTTTTTTTTTTTTCCCATAAAACTTTACTTTAGAGTAATGTGTTTACATATAAAAGCAAATAAATATCTTATCCCGTTAGTTTTCCCTTTTATAAATGATATTGCATTATGCTTAAAAGTACAGCTTATCACTAATGAAAATGGTCTATAATATTGAATGCGGAAAGTAATCCATTAATACCGTCTATCCTTTTTTAAAGACAGTTAACAAATACATTGTGAAATCTTCAGGATTTCTTGGATTACTTTTTCTTTTTCAGAGAAATTAGATGGCAATACTTTAAGCAAAATTCCAAATTTTCAAGTAACATGTGCTATTTATGATTTCATCATTTGAATCAACATTTTACGCATTTTCAAGTCGCAGACAAGAATATACTTGTTCCTCAAGTCTATCGACTGTAGTCATGTCGAATAGCTGTACTTATCATAAAGTTCCCTTTACAGTACTGTGTTTACATATGAAAGCAAATAAGTCTCTTATACCTCTGATTTTCTTTTATATAAATGTCATTGATTTTAAAAGCACAGCTTATCACTAATGAAAAATGGTCTATAACATTTAAACTGGAACGTAACCCATTAATTAAAGTTATCCTTTTTAAAAGCAGTTAAAAAATACCTTGTAGAATATTTAGGCTTTCTTGGAGTACTTTTTCTTTTTCATGGAAATTAGATAGCTATACTTTAAACGAAATTCCAAATTTTTAACTAACATGTGCTGGTTATGATTTCGCCATTTGAATCAACATTTTACGAATTTTCAAGTCGCAGACAAGAATTTAAATCCTCAATCTATCGACTTATGACGAATAGCTGTATCTTTCCTAAAACTCCACTTTAGAGTACTGTGTAGAAAGCAATACTTCACTTTAGAGTACTCTTATGCGGATGATTTTCTTTTTTTATATATAAATAGCATTCATTATGCTTAAAAATTACAACAATGAAAAAAAGAAAACAAAAAACCGTTATTTTGGTCGGAACGAAAACCGGAACTGAACCGAAAAAAATATCGGTTTATTTCGGTTCGATATATCTTTCAGTCATTTTGACTGTTTTATCATTTTTCAAATTTAACAATTTATAATTACATAACTTTTTAGATTGCAATGGTGGTTTTGGCAGCTCCAGCTACACAAGTTAGTGTTGAAAGAGCGTTTTCAGGTTTGAAATTTATTCTCCGAGACAACAGAAAAGTAATATTAAACCACGTTAGAAGATATTAATATTAGACATTTTCATTTTTATATAAATGTCATTTTTTACATAATGCAAGGCCAATCACGATGTGAAAGTCAACGTAATGTTAATCATGAACCTTTTAAGCATTTTAAAATTTATGATGAATGCTTTTCTTGGAGTACTTTTTTATCAATTCAATAGTATACTTTAAAAAAAGAATAAAATTTCTAAATTTGATAAATTACATTTTTTGTTTATGATAGAATTATATTTTTTTTTTTGTACAATAAGAATATACATAAAAGAAATTATTCATTTGGACTTTAAACGAAAAAACTTATTTTTGGCGGAGCAAAAACCAACTTAGAGTTATTTTAGAAAACCGGAACTGACCGATATATTTTTTTTTAAAGAATAGCATTCATTATGCTTAAAAATATAGCTTATCACTAATGAAAATGGTCTCTAGCATTGAAACATGAACGTAACCCATTAACACTTAAAGTCCTTTTTTAAAGACAGAAAATACATGGTAGAATTTGTGTGATTTCTTAGAGTAATTTTTCTCTTTTAGTGAAAACAGATAATATTCCTTTAAATTACCCTTAAAATTTTTAAGTAAACTACTATTTATGATTTTGCCATTTGAATAGACATTATACGAGTTTTAAAGTCGCATACAGGAATTTATTTTTCCTGAAGTATTTCGACTGATATCGGGATAAATATCTGTATCTTTCATAAAACTTCACATTAAAGTACTATCTTTACACATAAAAGCAAAAAAATCTCTTATCCTCATGGCTTTCTCATCTACAAATGACATTGTATTGTACTTAAAAGTAGAGCTCATCACTAATGAAAATGGTCTACTGTGTTTAGATGAACAATATGCCACTTTTGAACACTCCTATCAATTTAAAATTTATTGGCTACTTAATTACCTTATAGCTTATAAAATAAAAGTAAGTTAAAATTAATGTTTCAAAATACATAATATGGGCAATTTCAAAAATTGCTATAGGCGTTTTGTGCAAAAAAAATGTTATTTACACTATTATAATTTGTTTTCTTCAATAGTTAAGAAAAAAACTGTTTTTATTCTAAGGTTTTTAAAGCATCATATAAATAAAAATGATTATATTATGATTTAAAGGAATGTACAAATAAGGTTGTCAGTGACGATAATTTTCACCCAGTCATTCAGTTAATAATTCCAAAAGTAATTTTTATTTACCTTTCTAATTTTAACCATTTTTATATACTTTTGTTGCTAATATTTTGCATTTTTAAACAAATCCATTGAAAACAGTAGAAGTTAGTTTTGAAAATCACTTTAAACTGATATTTTAAAAGGACAATTTATAATATAGAACTAGGAAAGCGAAAAGTGAAAATTTTTATCATTTTAGCAAGTACTATTAAGAATTTCGATGTTTTTAAAGTATTTTTTTTTCTTCTCCTAAATGACATTAGAACTAAAAGAGAAGGGGTTCAGCACATTATTACATCTTGTTTATATTTATAAATGTAATTATAGCTTGTTTAATTGTATCATACAGTTTCTTGTAGTTTATAAGATTCTTAATAATATTACAGTAAGCTTTCCTTGTATTGAGCTTAAATGAGCTTGTCAAAACTTAATGACTTTTTAAATGGTAAATGGCCATAGGTGTAAAGTTGGCGAGATTATACCGAGGGACCTTATGATCTGTAAATTTCTGTTGAAAAATAAGTAAAATAAAACGTACTTTTTATGCATTTGAAATAAACAATGTCTCAAATCCCATTATTATGCCAACTAAAACAACTATGCTACCCACAAACACGTAGAGCTTATTAAAATTCCGCATTGTTTTCATGCGCAACCTAGAATTTAGAAAAGATCTAAGATTTGAACGCTATCTTTAAAAGACAGGTTTTTCTTTTCTATTCTCTAAATGTCTCAATTATACAAAGAAATGCAAACACTTGAGAGAAAGAAACAGTCTAAAATTCTTCAAAGTATTTCGTCCTCGATTATGGCCATTAAGCAGCACTTGCAGAAAAGAATAAAGAAAGATGGTAAAGCCCATGCATAGGGGAATAAAGTACTAAACATTAGAATTTTGGGGTGAGTGTCTTCCTTAAACCAGATTAACAACAATGATATTCTGTCTCTCATTCTAAACGTGAAAAGTCATTTTCTAAGACTCAACTGCCAAATTACTCTTCCTCCAAGCCCCGGCAAACAAAAGAAAAAAAGAGAAACAACAAAAATGTTTTTCGAAAAATAGCACTTTGGGGAGATTTTGAAGATAGGGGAGAAGAAAAAAACATCAGTGTATCCTTGAGGAACATTCAAACCCTCTCGTACGGTAGTCAAGGCAAGATCGTGGAGTCCACTGCCCCAGTGAGGCCGAGAGTAGACCAATTCGATGTCAATTACATGTTCTTACCTGTCATTGGCCCAACCTGTTGCTCCTTCATTACCCTGCGGCTCTCTTATGTTTGCGTGTGCTGGGCGGGATGGGCAAGTCATAAGTAAAATCCGGGAACTTGGTACAAACAGGGCCTTTTCCCAAATTGCACTTCCGTTTCGATTCCGATCGGGATATGCAATGTGACTGACGCTCTATTCCAGAACTTCTTAAACTATGGTTCATGACCTCAAATAGAGCCCTAAAATGAAATTTTGGGATAGAGAAAATTTAAGTTAAACATATAAATTGAATGAAACAGTCATAAAATTCTTCTGTCATTCGAGCCCTCGGACTTAGGAAAAGACATTCTGAGCTTTAACTCTAATTAAATCAAAATATCGTTCAAAGTTCAAGATGCTTTGCGTCCAGCAATACCAAATATTGAAGCCAAGACTGAATTCAATATGCAGCAAATACATCTAAACTTAATTTTTCTTTCCTTTATATTTGTAAACTTTAAACAAATGCTAAAACAACTTTTATTCATTTGGATCTATTTTAAAAAAGAAATTGTTTATAGCAAAACATTTATTTTGTATTTTTTTTCTTTAGTTAATATCTGCAGTATCGGAAACATCTCAATAACAAAAGAAATCATAAATAAAAAGAAAATTAAGAAGGGCTAAATTGAATACTTTCCTAGGATTTTCACTTAGAAAAAAGTAAAAACCTCTAATCTACTCTTTTTTTTCTTCAGAAAATTTTATCAATAAATATAAAAGCTTATATTTATTGATAAAACTTTCTGAAAAACTGATAAAAAAATGATAGAAATAAAAATTAAATAAAAATTAAAATAAAATAAAATAATATAATATAATAAAAATAAAAAATAATATAATATAATATAATATAATATAATATAATAAAAAATAATATAATATAATATAATATAATATAATATAATATAATATAATATAATAAAAAATAATATAATATAATATAAGATAATATAATATAATATAATATAAATAAAAAATAAAATAATATAATATAATATAATATAAATAAAATAATATAATATAATAAAAATAAAAATAAAATAAAATAATAAAATAATAAAAGAATTATTGATAAAATTTTTTGATAAAATTTTCTTTTGTAATTAATCAACAAACGCTGATTAATTACGAGAGAATATTTCTCTATTATCTATTTTTACTTTTAATCTTTTAGATATTCTTTATTTTCTCTACCTTCACTGTAAAAAAGTGAAAATCGATATTCCTTTCTAAATTACTTTTATTTGTTATTATCTGTATTTCCTTAATTCAGCAATATATTCGTAGCCTAAAAATAACTAACATACATAACATAAGCTTTAAATCCTGCATTCATCTGGTTGTATTTTATCATCATTAACACCGTATTACATTTACCTCGTAACAGATGGAAATATCGTCCTATATTATTTATTTTCAATATTCTCTTTCAAACAACAGGAGTGAATATAATACAAGAGCAGAGATCAGTTGAAGAACTGTTAGAGTTGAGTGAAATATGAGTAAACCAAAATCTTTTAAATTGATATTTAATAATGGTTTGTAAAATGTACATCTCTAAAACTCTAATCACTAGAAATCATTAAAACTGACTCTTTCTAGATTTATATAACTGTACAAAATCATTTTTAAATTAATTGTATAAACAATTTATAATTTAGTTTCCTATACCCCATTTGTTTTGTTAGTAAATATTCGAGAAATATTATTAAAGATTTCTCAAATTATATTTTCAGTCTATGAAAATGGAAAAATATTTTGTCTTGATATGAAATAATTAAGTAGTACTCACTTTTAAAACTCACTATAAATGCTTAGAATCTTAGATTTATATAACTGCACAAAATCATTAAAAACGAATTGTATAAACAATTTATAATTTAGTTTTCCATGTCACATTTGTGTTATTGATCCGAGAAATATTATTAAAAATTTCTTAAATTATTTTTTCAGTCTATGATAATGGAAAAGTAGTTTGTCTTGATATGGAGTAATTTATTAGTACTCACTTTTAAAACTCTAATCACTAGAAATTCTTAGAACTGGCTCTTTCTAGATTTAAATAACTGTGCAAAATCATTTTAAAAATAATTGTACAATCATTTTATAATTTAGTTTTCCATGTCATATTTGAGTTATTAATAAATATCTGAGAAATATTAATGATGTTTCAAATTATTTTTTCAGTCCATGATAATAGAAAAATAGTTTGTCTTGATATGATGTAATTTAGTATTACTCACTTTTAAAATCTAATCACTAGAAATCCTTAGAACTGACTTTTTCTAGATTTATATATTTATTCAGTTATAACTATTAGTTATATTTATTCAGTTATAACTTCAGTTATATTTATTATTTATATATTTATTCAGATTTCAACAGTTATATAAACTGTTGAAAATCATTTTAAAATTAATTGTATAAACAATTTATAATTTAGTTTCCTATATCCCATTTGTTTTATTAATAAATATTCGAGAAATGTTATTAAAGATTTCTCAAATTATTTTTTCAATCTATGATAATGAAAAAATAGTTTGTCTTGATATGGAGTAATTTAGTCACCCCACTTTTAAAACTCTAATCACTAGAAATCCTTAGAACTAACTCTTTCTAGATTTATATAACTGTACAAAATCATTTTAAATTAGTTGTTTAAACAATTTATAATTTATTTTCCATGTCACATCTGTGTTATTAATAAATATCTGAGAAATATTAATGATTTCTTAAATTATTTTTTCAGTCTATGATAATGGAAAAATAGTTTGTCTTGATATGGAGTAATTTAGTCACCTCACTTTTAATACTCTAATCACTAGAAATTCTTATAATTGGCTCTTTCTAGATTTATATAACTGTGCAAAATCATTTTACAACTAATTGTATAAACAATTTATAATTTAGTTTTCCATGTCACATTTGTGTTATTAATAAATATCTGAGAAATATTAATGATTTCTTAAATTATTTTTTCAGTCTATGATAATGGAAAAATAGTTTGTCTTGATATGGAGTAATTTAGTAGTACTCACTTTTAAAACTCTAATCACTAGAAATCCTTAGAACTGATTCTTTCTAGATTTATATAACTGTACAAAATCATTTTTAAATTAATTGTATAAACAATTTATAATTTAGTTTTCCATGTCATATTTATGCTATTAATAAATATCCGAGAAATATTATTAAAACCTTCTTAAATTATTTTTTTAGTCTTTTATAATGGAAAAATAGTTTGTTTTGATATGGAGTAATTTAGTAGTACTGAATTTAAAAATAAACAGCTCTCTTAGATGATCTTAAATTAAAACTGAGTAAATTCTTCTAAAAAACTAGTATTTAGTAATGATTTGTATCAGTGAGTAAAAATATAGTATTTAATATATAAATATATAAAATTTAATATATAAAAATATAGTATTTAATAATGATGTGTAATAATTTACTTTTTTAAAAGAGAAATCAATAAAACTTATTCTTTTTAGTTTTCCACAATTCTTTAAAGGTCATTTTGAAATTAAATCTATAAAACATTGAATTTTTCACTACCCCATTTATGTGATTATATACATCGAAAACTAGTCATCAAAGAATAGTTAAATTATTTTTTCAGTCTAGGATAAGGAAAAAATAACTTGTGTCATTATGGACTAATTTCGTATTGTTCACTTAAAAAATGAACAACTATGTAACGAGATTTGAAATTAAAATTGCTTAAATCCTATTTTTTTATTAATCGTAATAATGTACATTTTTTAAAAAAGGAGATTTTATTCCTTTTAGATTTACAATAAATATTAAAAATCATTCTGAAATTATATTTATAAAACATTTTATTATCACTGTCCCATGGGATTTTGATAAATATCCCAAAACTACTCATCAAAGAATTATTAAATTACTTGTTTAAACTACGAAAAAAGAATATAATTTATCATATCATGGATTAATGTAGAATTTTTCCCGCCAAAAGTGAACAATTATGTAACACGACCAGAAATTAAATTTGTGTAAATTCTACTTAAAAAAAATATCATTTAAATGATGTACATTTTTAAAATTCAAATCAGTAGAGCTTACTATTTTAAGATTTCCATAACTATACAAAATCCTCTAAAAATCTTTCTGTAGAATATTTAGTTTCCGTGTCCCATTTTTCCTGAAATAAGTCATCCAAGAATAGTTAAATTATTTGTTCAGACTATGATAAGGGAAAAATAGTTTGTCTTATCATCGTCTGATCTAGTACTATTCACTTCAAAAATGAACAACCCTGTAACACGATCAGAAATTGAAACTTTTTTCCCTCTTATCTCTCTCATCTTTACTCCGTCCCATTTATCTTTGTCAACTGATGAAATGTCGCACTAGCTTCAATTTGCATAGTAATTATTTTTTTCCAAAATTCTTCAAGGAAACGTTGCTTTCAAAGATATCTCTGTTCTAAACAGAATATCTCGGAGCAAATTTGTGTATTCTGCAAGTACATGCAGGGGTAAATAAATGGTATTGATCTTACATTTTTACAATACTAAAGACTATGTATGGGTAACATTCAGTTGCTGTTGTACTGTTTCAACGATATTCTCTCTACCATATACATCTAGGTATTTCTAGATGTTTAAAATTTATTGATTGATTAATCGATTCAGCAATATTTAACGACAACCAAGTTCCGACACATATCGGGATTCAATAACAGTAATTTCAATTTAACAACTGTCTCATTAACCCTCGTGTAGCAAACACTGTAAATTGTAGAATTCCTAACCAACCAACCAATCATACAAGGGTAAAATTTATTTCATTTGAGTAAACTCTTTGTTGGTATAAACTTTAAAATGTTTCAAATTTTACTTTAATAGCTGTTGTTTCAAATTACAATTAATTGATTATATCTGGTCAACTATAATGGTTGATAAAGCCTGGTTAGTATAATAATTACTACCATCAATTTTGGCCATTGCGTACTAAAGATGGGGAACAATCTAGTCAACTTCTTTTATAAACTCTGTAAGTTTTGGGAATATAAAAATTCACATAGTTTTGTTACTAATGGGGGAGCAGTTGTTATTTGCCATTACGTCAACTAACTTTGTTTGTACTCATATACACATGTGGGAGAAATGACTATTTAAAAGTTTATTCTGTACAGTAGCTAAAAATATTTATTTTCTCATTTTTATTTCTTTCGTAATATATGATTTTTAAAAGAAAAATATGCTTTATACATCGTAAGCATAAGTAAAACTTATGCAGACTTGAGTAAACAGTAGGGTTGATTACAATTCCATTCATATATATATATATATATATATATATATATATATATATATATTATATATATATATATATATATATATATATATATATATATATATATATATATATATATATATATATATATATATATTATATATATATATATATTTATATATATATATATATATTATATATATATATATATACACATATATATACATACCTATATACATATATATATATATACATATATATATATATATATATATATATATATTTATATATATATATATATATATATATATACATAACTTGTTACCGCGCACCTCGGAAGATAAGGCCTCTGTACCCCCAGACATTTTCTTTTACACTCCATCAAGAAAAGAAGGTTTTATTCAACTATGTCATATTAAATAGAGTGCGTTAAAAAAATAATAAATATACATCCGTATACAGATACGAATTTTTAAATTTATTTTCCCTTACATTTCATTTATTTTATGAACAGGAAGCAATTACTGCAGCTTTTTGGTGACATTGAAGGCAACATAATCGGTACCTATTCCAAATCACGTGCTTTTTACTAAAGTTACAGATTTTCATTTCTAATGCAGATGAACCTGAGAAAGAAAAAAAATTAATATATATATATATATATTTATATAGATATATTTATATATATATATTTATATATATTTATATATATATTATATATATATACATAATTTGTGTATAAATTTATGTATAAACTTCCTGTCGAATCAGGTAGCTACTTTTTGATAAAGCATGGTTAGTATAATATTTACTACCATCAGTTTTAGTTATTACGTGTTAAAGATGGGAGAATAATCAAATGAACTTCTGTTATAAATTCTGTAAGTTTTAGGAATATGAAAATTCACATAATTTTGTTACTAATGTGGGAACAGTTATTATTTGCCATTACGTCAACTAACTTTGTTTGTACTCATATACCCATGCGGTCGAAATCATGACCATTTAAAAGTTTACCTAAAAATACAGTACCTAAAAATATTTATTTTCTCATTTTTATTTCTTTCGTAATATATGATTGTTTAAAAGCAAAATGTGCTTTATACATCGTAAACGTAAGTAAAAGTTATGCAAAAACCAGACTTGGTTACAATTCCATTCATATGTATACATATCAGGTTCGTAACTAGGTCCTTTAGCGTCCGTGGAAAAAATACTGGTTTGCGCCAAAAATAGTGAAAATATATATAAACATGTATTTTTTCCATATCGTATATTCAGTATGAACTCAAAATATTTTGTTAATTTTTAAAACGTTTCTAGTATATTGTCACAAAGATTTGGAGGAACACACCGCTTAACTTAACAGATGAATTTATTGAAACTAAGTAGCAACTCGCAACTTTACAAGATCAGGAAGTTGCCTACAACTAGTGGGTATCAGCTTTTATACCCGAACAGAATATTCGAGAAATAACTAATTTACATATTAAAGAAAGATCTAGAATGTTCAAGAACATAAAGAAGCAATAAATAACATTTTTAAATTAAAAAACCGTACTTTGGCTAAAACGCCACGGCAAGCATCGAACCCACAATCTTCGGGCCTGGATCGAGCGCTTTAACCATTCGGCCACTCAGCTCGTTGGCTAAGTTTCTTTATGCGGCAATATTAATTTATAATTTTTTCTTCTATTTTTACCTTATTAATATTTAAAAATATCTTTAAACAGTTTAGGTATAGTATTTTGCTGATAAAAATGAAGTGTTTATATGAGAGGAACAATTTTTATATGGACGTTGAATTTTCATAAACAAAAGTGGGGACTATCTAACTTTAAATTTAGTTTTATTAACTTTAGAAAATTCAAAATTACCCGCATTTATATTCAAGCATATTAGGATTGTTTGGTAAATATTTTGTAAGAAGTCTATACGTTTAATCTCTAGAAGCATTTGAAAAAATAAAAAAATTAAAAAAAAATAGTTTTTAAACTCATTGGATTTTTAAATAAAAATACATCCTTTTTCACTTTTTCCTTATTTCTACTTGGAGCGAATCATCCTCTTTCGGACCCCATATTCTTCGCGGTGTGGCACTGTTAAGACTCATGTGCCAGTGACAAGTGCCACTTTTGCCACGCCCTAGTTACGGCTCTGATACATACATATATATAAATATACATACATACATATATATATATATATATATATATATATATATATATATACATACACACACACATATATATATAAATATATATATATATATATATATATATATATATATATATATAACTAGTTGCCGTGCACCTTGGAAGGTAAGACACTCTGTACTCTCAGATATTTTCTTTACACTATATCTAGAAAAGAAGATTTTATTCAACTATATTATATTAAACAGAGTGAATTAAAAAAAATAAATAGATATCCGTATACAAATACGAATTTTTGAAATTTATTTTCGTTTACATTACATTTAATTTATAAACAGCAATCAATTACATCGCCAATTTCAGCTCTTTGGTGACATTCATGGCAACATTATTGGTACCAATTCCAAGTGACGTGCTTCTAACTAACGTTCCACATTTTCATTTTGTAATGCAGGTGAACCTGAAAATAACATAGTTATTAATATATATAGATAGATAGACATAATGTATGTATAAGTTTATATATAAACTTCCAGTTGAATTCGGTAGCTACTTTTTATTGCCAGGTTGAATAACCATTATTTTTTCAAACCATTCATTCGCATTCTCTGCAGAAGTGCAAAACACTGTAACTGTGTGACATCCACAGTACACGTATGTGCATGGACCTTGCAATTAGAGACCTCGTAATACTTGTAGTCCTATAATTTTGGCAGTTCCCGCGAAACCATTTTGTGAAGGATTCATTCAGTATTACAGAGATTATGAATATATTTTTGTTGTTGCTATTTTACTTTAAGAGACAAAGCGTTCATTCTTTACGTAATGGAAGTTTGTGGGCTACGCCTGCAGCAGCAACATTATAATATTAAATAACCACTCTCAGAAGAGTTTCTTCCGAGACTCCCATCTATGGGTTCATCTGCATGGAAAATGTAGAAACAGCTGCTTCCACACTTAATTATGGATTATTAAATTTCTTGCCATCTTACAAATAATAGATATCCAAACCGTACTTTTATTCTCGTAGCTTTTATTTCCTCTTAGCGTTTCAAAATAATCTGAATTAATTTTGCTGAAGATTTCTTATATAACTTTCCAAAAATTGCTCCAGTCTTCCCTTTTACTAATAGTCTGAAATACATGCTTGCAAAAGTTATAACAAACAAAATTAAACCTATAATTACTTGACCACTAAATTGACCACTAGGGCTACAGTTCCCACCCTGAGAAGGGATCTAACCAATTATAACCCTATATTGCCCTAGGGACCAATTTATGAAATTTCCAAATAAAAAGGAGGCGTACGGTATCGGAGGCATATTTTTCCTTGCGATTTTCACAGAGATTTTGACTGAGATATTGACCCAGGTGTTAAGAGCCTTTAACATATAACTTCATTCTAGCTGACCCCTCAGTTTGTCTTGTCCCTAAAATGAAGTGGAAACCCGTCCTCCAACGTTCTGCTAATAAAGGTCTTTGACTAAAACGGTGTCATTTTTATGGGCCATGACTGAAATCACAGATCTTGAGGTCCGTCTTACTACATACATATATATTTCAATTGTCAAGTAACAACTATTATTTATAATTTTGTCCTTTGGATCGAGAATTTATGATTTTTTAAAATTTCTAATAAATTTATCATAATGTACATTGGCCAAAATCATGGCAGATAATTTTATCTATAATAAAACTTTCCTTTTACAGTACTGTGTTTACATATGATGTCAAATAAATATCTTATTCGAGTTTTCTTTTTATTCAAAAGCATCCCATGATGTTTACAATGACAGCTGTCACTAATGAAGACTTCCTGTTGCATTCAAAGGTATTTAAATTTTTTTATTTTGTTTTATTCCCAGATGTCCATAATATTTTCTATAATAGATATTTACCAATATATAGTCTACAGAAAATACCCTGGCATTAATGAGTTACAAAAGAAACAAAATGTTTAAAAATACATGCCAGATCATTAGTATTTAAAATTACACATTTCAACTGTTGCTTGAGGTTTGTATAATCAAGACTCCTAAATTTTCTTTGTAGGGATCAGAGTTCATGGGTTTGAATCCCACTGTTGACATGAATGTTTATAGGATTTTGAAAGTGGCTGTAAGAAATAGGGCCTGGTTTTATTAGTCCTTTCGTAGGAAAAAGAAAGACCGTAGCGCTCTAAACCAGAAAGCAGAGTCGATATCCAAATGAAGCTTATATAACCACCAGCGTAATACACTGATATAATACTATCTTTTTTACATATATAAAGCAACTAAAATTACAAAATAAACGAAAATTACTAGATATCCAAGTTTTTGCAATATTAAGAATAGCATACTTGTAATTAAACCGAATAACAAGTATGAAGATTCAACGATTAACCAGAATATACCAGATTTAATCTTGTTCTTTATACTTTTGCAGTGCACAAGTATGTACAGTAATGCTCAACAATATTCAAAACCCTTGGCTATAAAGCTACATGAAAATTAATAATTACAAACATCAAAATGACCTAAATAACCAAACACAAACTTAAAACTGTACAAGACTTTTATTACCGATACATATTTTAAACTCCCCATATTCACCAATTCCCCAACAAGGATTTGTTATTCTTAAATATATCATCAATAAAAATTGTTACGCATTAAATGCTGAGCCTTTTAATATTTGCCAATTAAAAATACCTTGATTAATATCTGAACGTCAAAATTTTCTACATTTTCCCTCCAAATTTAACTTCAGAAAGAAAAACAAATGAAAGCTCCGGCCACTTTCATATTTCATAAACAGGAAAAGCACTCAATATGCATCTTTCTCATTACCAGCAGCGTAACTGATTTCACGTGTCTGCTTTGGCGACATTTCTACTTTATCTACAGCGCCAAATTAAAGAATATGATCCCCGCAATATTTTGTTCGCCCCACATCATTCTATCGCGTTGGATTGAGTTATTATGAGAAAGAAGCGTTGTCAGCCACACGAATCTGGCATTATATTTTCCAGAAAGAAGCATGTATTAGAAGGTTTCAGAGATGCGGTGCTGCCGCTTCTGATTAAGAACATTTTTAATCCTAAAAAATACTACTTGATTTTAGGTTAAGTAGATATTGCAAATGTAGGGTTTGTACAATGGGTATTTTCTTAATTTTTCAAAGTTAGATAACTGATATCTACTTTAATGATTTACTTTAATTTCAATATTTCAAGCTGTGCGTATATTTAGTTAAAGAACTACTTGATTTTTGATTAAGTATATATTATTGCAAGTGTACAGTTTGTACATTGGGTATCCTCTTAAACTTTCAAACTTAGAAAACTGATAACCATTTTGATGATTTACTTTAACTTCAATATTTCAAGCTGTGAGTATATTTAATTAGAGGACTACTTGATTTAGGGTTAAGTAGATATTGCAAGTGTTAGGTTTGTACATTGGGTATTCTCTTAAATTTTCAAACATAAACTGATATCCACTTTGATGATTTGCTTTAACTTCAATATTTCAAGATATGCGTATATTTAATCAGATAACTACTTGATATTGGGTTAAGTAGATATTGCAAAGGTAGTGTCTGTACATTGGGTATTTTCTTAAATTTTCAAACTTAGAACACTGATATCCACTTTGATGATTTACTATAATTTCAATATTTCAAGCTGTGCGTATATTTAATTAGAGGACTACTTGATTTTAGGTTAAGTAGATATTGCAAATGTAGGGTTTATACATTGGGTTGTTTCTTAAATTTTCAAACTTAGAAAACTGATATCCAGTTTGATGATTTACTTTAATTTCAATATTTTAAGATATGCATATATTTAGTTAGAGGCAACTTAAAATTTATTGCTACTGTTTATTATAAAATTTATCTTAGGTTGTAATATAAGCACACAACACACATTTTATATACGTTTATATTTTTATTAAAACTTGCCTATATCGGTGGGGAACTAACCTATAAAAGTATTGTAATAGATATCGTTATAGACTGGGGTTTTTCAACTAATGGCCAAGAAATCTTTTATTTATAATTTAAATATTTCATTCATAGCTCATACTGTTTCATTCGGTGAAATTCAATAAAAATTATTACAGAACTCAACTTGCAAGTTGCTTTAACTTCGGAAATAAGCATTAACAGAGCTGATTGTGGAAAATAGTTCATTGGATTATGTAGGTGACCATCCACAATTATCCCACTAAATTATCTTTTTTCAAAAATTTACTTATAACATATTATTAGTTTAAATCCATCTTTAATTTTTTATGTTAGTTATTATCAATTATTTTATTTTCAAAATTTCTTTTAGGGTTAGTGTAATGTAATACATAAACTAATTTGAACTTTGAAATAAATATAACCTTCGATTGGGAGCCTTAATTACCCTGACTAAAAGTTAAATACGAAACGACTAGTAAAAAATATTCAGCTGTATGTTTTTAGTTATTGTTTACTATTTGCAATATAGTTTAATATTTGCAATAACTTATAATAATATCCCATTAACGATTTGCAGATTTTTGAACTGCAAATACCTTATGTGTTATTGTTTAAAGGACATATATTGTTATGCATATTGTTTCTCAGGTGTAGTTTGTTTGTTTACATTTTAAATATCCGCATACTTAATAATATCCCGATAACACTTTGCATATATTTGACTTGCAAATAACTTATGTGTTATTGTTTAAAGGACATATATTGTTATGTATAGTTTCTCAGGTGCGGTTTTTATTTATATTTAAAATATTCCCATACCTGCATTAATATCCCGATAGCCATTTGCATATTTTTGACCTGCTAGTAACATGTATTATTGTTTAAAGGACATATATTTTTACGTATATTGTTTCTCAGGTGTGGTTTGTTTGTTTACATTTTCAATATCGGGATACTTAATAATATCCCGATAACACTTTGTATATATTTGATCTGCAAATAACTTATGTGTTATTGTTTAAAGGATATATGGTTATGTATATTGTTTCACAGGTGTGGTTTCTTTCTTTACATTTTCAATATTCGTATACTTATTAATATCCCAATAATACTTTGCATATATTTGACCTGCAAATAACTTATGTGTTATTGTTTAAAGAACATATATTGTTATGTATATTGTTTCTCAGGTGTGGTTTGTTTGTTTACATTTTCAAGATCCACATACTTAATAATTTCCCGATAACACTTTGCATATATTTGACCTGAAAATAACTTATGTGTTATTGTTTAAAGGACAGATTTGTTATGCCCATTGTTTCTCAAGTGCGGTTTGTTTATTTATATTTAAAATATTCGCATACCTGCATTCATATCCCGATAGAAATTTGCATATTTTTGATCTGCCAATACCTTACGTGTTATTGTGTAAAGAGCATGTATTGTTATGCATATTTTTTATCAAGTGTGATTTGTTTGTTTATATTTTTAATATCTGCATACTTACAGTAATATCCCGATCGATTTGCGTATTTTTGATCTGCAATTAACTTTGTGATATGAAATAGAATAATATATCCACCATCGCATAACTGAAAAGTAGGAACTAGGCAGAAGTTGCGAGAAGTTAATCACTTTACCACAAATGGCAGACACAACATTGGAAGGTCGTTAACCATTATAACCATTAAGAATTACCACCAGAGTCCAAATGTTCTGCCGTAGGCGTACGTTCTATCACGACTCAGTTATCGTGAAGATATTGTAGGTCGAAATGACTATCTCTAAAAACTCAACGCTATTTTTTTTAATCATTGCATAAATATAGAACAGGAATACAAATAAAGGTACTACTGAAGAATAGGGTGTCCCTTGACAAATTTGGTGTAATTATTGTTGATGTTTACTAAAACACAAAGATATTTCATAAGAACATTGTATCCCTTTCTATTTGGGTGACTTTAATTGATGTAGATTGAGCCATTGTAATAGAATTATATAATTTTTTAATTAACCAAAACCACTGAGAAAACGGCCATTTACATTTATGAGCAATTAATCCGACAACAGTTTACAAAGCGAGCTTCATGTTGTTAAATCCATGCATAGCTGTTGACCATACCTAATGGTCATTGTCAAGGTCACAGTCGAATTATCCCCTAATTAGACAACGCGTTGGTTACTCATAATTTTTTATGAAAACATCCTTACCTCCTCGCTTCCTTGTGAGCTGGAGTGTATTAAATTTTTGCTTGGATCACTTTTTGCCTAGAGGCTTAAATTTATGTTTTGTTCTGCTTACGTTCGGAGGTTAAAGTGAAGACTTTACACTTTGTTAGGTACTCCGTTAAACCCAATTACCTTGACCTTGACCTAGTTTACAAAGCCAACAGCTCCAAATTATTAAAAATTATCCATAATGAAACTTTAATGATACAGTATATCTAATATTTTTAAGCATTACGGAATTTAATATATAAAAAAAGGATTACACAACTAGAGCTGGATACAAACATAATATAAATTAAAATATAGTTACAGATTGCGTGGACATGGCGAGATCAGGAGAAAATGTTAGGCTACTATGCTCAGAGCTTTAATGCCAAGTTGGCGGGGGCACAGTGTTCTTCAGTCAAGCCCAAATAAATAATTTTCATTGCAAGTATTAATCTTATACTATATTTTAATCATTACAAACTTTAGTGGTTAAGATGATCACATAAACGAATGAGAAAACATAAATGATTTGTAAAAATATTCTTAAAAGATTTTGGTGGAAATGATATGTATTAGATAAGTTTAATATATTATTAAAGTTATCATTTATTAAGTTTATTAAATACATCCATAATTTTAATTGTAAATACAGCGGTAAACAATGTTTGGCGTTTTGAAATTCATTTTAAAAAACATCTAAAAATCAGATATAATTCATTTCAATGCATGATAATAGCGTTCTTTTTATTTCAATTTCTTAACACTTTTTAATTAAAAAAATTTTTAAAGTCAGATACCTCAAAATTTTTTATTTTCAGAATAATGCGGATATTTTGTTTCAATTTGATTAAAAAAAATTAGTTTCTTATATACAAATTTCAAAAGTTATCTTGGTGAATATTTTTTATGTTATCACATAATAAATACTATATTTTTATGTAATAACTAAATACTATATATTTAAATACTATATAATATTTTTTATGTTATTACATAAAATATACTACATGAAATGACAAAATTAAATAAATTTTAAAGCTAGAGTGTTATTAGTTAAGTTGTAAAAAAAATATGCTTTAAAAGAAGCAGAACATTTTCTTTTATAATGAATCGAAAAAAGGATGTTATAATGAGGATTTTAAGTATCGAAAGGTATTATGCCTCCTTAAACTACGAACGGGACTGAACATGCATGCCAACAGGGGACATGATATGGCTTAGTGCAGAAGTAACATTCAATTTCGTTTCATATTTTTTGTGTTATTTTAGAAGAATATCTTACTTAGAATGACAAAATATTTTTTAAATTACAACAATATTAAAGAACTTGTAAAGTTTCAATCTAAAGGGAACAGAAGTTTTTATTGTACGGCGAACAGAAAAAAGATGTTATAATAAATATTTTAAGTCTCAAAAGCTATTAACCGAATAGTTAGGGCGCTGATATTCGGTACCGGAGTTCATGTGTTCGAATCCCACTGTGACATGCATTTTTGCAGCCGTTCGGAATCGGCCTTTAGCAGTAAATCTCAGTCTCATTAGTCCTTGTGTAGAAAAAAAAGTAGACATTAGCACTCCAATCCAAACCGAGAGCTCCTAAACCCCCTTAACAAGCAAAATTCAAAGACGAGTAACAAGCAGTATTATTTGATTCTATGATTAATCCTCACAACAAAATATTTAGAATGCGATCCAAAGGGGAACAGAAAAAGGATTTTATAATAAATATTTTAAGTCTCAAAAGCTATTAACCGAATAGTTAGGGCACTGATATTCGGTACCGGAATTCATGGGTTCAAATTAAACTGTGTCATGGATATTGGTAGCGATTCGAATCGGCTTTTAGCAGTAAGTCCCGGTCTTATTATTAATTGTCTAGAAAAAAAAGTAGACATTAGCACTCCAATCCAAACCGAGAGCTCCTAAACCCCCATGACAAGGAAAACTCAAAGACGAGTAACAAGCAGTATT
>CM063511.1:120488194-120493194 GCA_032207245.1 Pardosa pseudoannulata
TTGAAAAATACAGAGGTAATTTACAGTTAAAGGACAATTTTTATTAAATCAAGAGAAATAAATCGAGGTTATGAGATTGAGTGACCGACTTATTTACCCAAAGTTATTCATAAGATGAAATGTGTGATAGAGTGAGTGACTGACTGTGACTGTGATAGAATGACTGTTCTTATGATAGACTTCCATTTTTAATAATACAGAAGTAATTTACAGTTTAAGGACGGTTTTTATTAAATCAGGAGAAATAAATCGATGTTATGAGATTACATGACCGACTAATTTACCTTAAGTTGTTATGAGATATTGTATGACAATATGATTTTGAGGGCATAGCATGGTTTTACAGAAAATCTTGAGCCATTTAAAAATTCATGTTTACCAAATATAATTTATTTTCTTATATAACTGTTCTTATGAAAGTCTTTGAAAAATACAAAGGTAATTTAAATTTACAGTTTAAGAACGATGTTTATTAAATTGGAAGAAATAAATCGAGGTTATGAGACTGCATGACCGACTTATTTACCCAAAGTTATTGATAAGATGAAATGTGTGAAAATACGCTTTTGAGTATTACAGTTCAATTTATAATAATTAGCCGATAAAACAGATGTTTACAAAATTTTATTTGCTTTCAATATTTAATTTTAATAATTATATAAGTAATTGTTTTTATGCCTTTCCTTCTAAAAAATACAGAGGCAATTTAATTTTACTGTTTAAGAATGATGTTCATTAAATCGGGAGAAATAAATCGAGGTTATGAGATTACATGACCGACTAATTTACCTTAAGTTGTTATGAGATATTGTATGAAAATATGACTTTGAATGGCATAGCATGGTTTTACAGTAAATCTTGAGCCGTTTAAAAAATTGATGTTTACAAAATATAATTTACCTTCTTATATAACTATTCATATGAAAGTCTTTCATTTAAAAAATACAAAGGTAATTTAAATTTACAGTTTAAGGACGATTTTTATTAAATCCGGAGAAATAAATCGAGGTTATGAGATTGCATGGCCGACTTATTTACCCAAAGTTAATCCTAAGATGAAATGTGTAAAAATACGCTTTTGAGTATTACAGTTCAATTTTATAGTAAATAATTAGCCGATAAAAACCGATCTTTACCAAATGTCATTTGCTTTTTAACAATTAATTCTAACGGTTCTATAAGTAATTGTTTTTATGTCTTTCATTCTGAAAAATACAGAGGCAATTTAAATTTGTAGTTTAAGAACGATGTTTATTAAATCGGGAAAAATAAATCGAGGTTATGAGATTACGGGACCGACTAATTTACCTTAAGTTATTATGAGATATTGTATGAAAATATGATTTTGAATGGCACAGCATGATTTTACAATAAATCTTTAGCCATTTAAAAATTGGTGTCTACTAAGTATTATTTGCTTTCTTATATAACTGTTCTTATAAAAGTCTTTCATTTTGAAAAATAAAAACGGTAATTTAGAGTTTAAGAACGATGTTTATTAAATTAGGTGAAATAAATAGAGGTTATGAGATCTCATGACCGACTTATTTACCTATTCATAAGATGAAATTTGTGGAAATAGGCTTTTGAGTATTACGGTTTAATTATACAGTAAATCTTTAGCCGTCTAAAAATTGATGTTTGCCAAATATTATTTACTTTCTTACAAAACTGTTTTTATAAAAGTCTTTCATTCTGAAAAATACAGAGGTAATTTAATTTAAATTTTAAATTTAAGGACGATGTTTATTAAATCAGGATAAATAAATAGAGATTATGAGAACGCAAGACCTCCTTATTTATCTAAAGCTATTTAAAGGTACAGATATTGTGTGAAAATATAATTTTAAGTGTCAAAACAATTTACAGTAAATCTTTAGCTGATCAAAGATCATTTTCACCAAATATTATTTGCTTTTTTATATAACTATTCTTATTAGATTCTTTTATTTAAAAAAAACTGGGGTAATTTACAGTTTGAGAACGGTGTTTACTAAATCAGGATAAAAAAATCAAGGTTATGAGATCGTATGATAGGCTGATTTATCTAAAGTTATTCAAAGGATCAGATATTGAGTAAACATATGCTATTTATTGCCATAACATGATTTTACATTAAATTTTTAGTCGATCATAATTGATATTTACTAAATATTAATTTTTTATATTATTTTTTATATATAACTTGTTTATAAAATCTTTCATTCTGAAAAATGTTAAAAATTTAAGATTTAAAAACGCTATTAACCTAAAGTTATTAAAAGGAAGAGACCTGTGATAATCTGCTTCAATCCAAAGTATAACTTTACAATGCATCTTTATCCAATCAAAAATTAATTTTTAATCATAAAGGATTTGCTTTGTTATAAAAATGTATTAAAGAATACAGTTCATCCGGTAAAAATATAAATAAGATATACCTTTTAGTTTTATGCAATAATTATAAAAAAAAAGGTAAAATATTTTTTTAAATGTTCATTGAATTAAAAAAACATACCTTTTTTATTAGAGCTCATTTCTAAGAAAAGAAATTTTAAAAAAGAAGTTACTAAAAGAGACAAAATTTATTGTGTCAAACGTGTCAGATATTCTTGTGTCATCAGTAATCCAAGCTTAATAAATAATTTATTATATATTTTAAAAACTTTAAAATAATAAAAGACAGGTTTCTGTGTTAAGTACCGATTTAAAAAAGGCCTAACATTGAATATTGCTATTTTTTCTCTTTTATGTTTAACAGAATGGTCTAATATAAAAGTTTTTACTTAAGTTCATTTATTGTTTTTTGACCTTATCTGTTAAATAGAGATTTATATAATTTATATTAATAATTTATATATATATATATATATATATATATATATATATATATATAAACTTAATATCAATTTTAAAAACATATTTTAAGTTATTAAAAGGAAGAAACCATCCGCGATAATCTGCCTTGAGGTCCAAAGTATAACTTTACAATACATCTCTATCCAATCAAAAATAAATTATTGTCAGAAAGGATTTGCTTTATTATGAAAATGTATTAAAGAATATAGTTCATCCTGTAACGAAGCCCAGTCGCGTTGGGGTAGCGCTACGCTCTCCCTTGACACAGGTCCGATGTTCAATCCCCGGACTTGGCAAAGGTTGAAGGTCACGGCTCAACCTTGCATCCCTTCGGTGTGTAGACAAACTGAGGATCGAACATGCTTGAGAACTGAACAGCAGGGATTCCGCTTTTGGTTGACCACCTAAACGGAACATATGCTTCGTACCCCAGGGCTCTTGGTCTTGGAAACAGAGATTGGCACAGTAGGCTCTGGCCCCCTAGGTGCTGTTGCGCCGAGGACTTAGTTCATGCTGTAAAAATATAGATATGGGAAACCTTTTAGTTTAAAGCAATGATTATAAAAAAAAACACGTAAAATAAATTTTTTTTAAAGTTCACAGAATTAAAAAAAACATACCTTTTTTATTGGTGCGCATTTCTAAGAAAAGAAATTGAATAAAGAAGTTAATAAAAGAGACAAAATTTATTATTTCAAAGTGGTCAGATATTCTTTGCCATCAGCAGTCCAAACTTAGAATATAATTTATTATATATTTTAAAATTTTAAAATAATAAAAGACATATTTCTGTGATAAATACCGATTTAAAAAACCCTAACGTTAAATATTGCTATTTTTCTCTTTTCTATTTAAAAGAAGAGTCTAATATAATATTAATTACTTAAGTTCATTTATTGTTTTTCGACCTTAATCTCTAATAAATTACAATTTAGCAGCTAATTTGACAGAGTCACATTATGATACATATATATGCCTTTACACATTATGAAACTTACAACAATTATTTTGTTGTTCTTTGATACTTCCTTAACATTAGAAATCATCGGTTTTTATCTGCATCTAAAATCTTGTTTATTACATCAGCCAAAGAACTAAAAAGAACACCATACCATTTGGCAAGCGTCCACTGTTTGTAAACGTTGTTCATTTACTTAACTAAACTTCATACGCATTTGAATAAACAAAAAAATGAAACAGGCGAAGTTCTACATTGATTTACATAGTAGGCGAACATTGTATTAATTGAAAGAAGGTAGAACCAAGCAAAGAAAGGAATAATAATAATATTCTGTTTTAAATATAATTTAATCAAAACGCAGGGTAACATAACCACTACTTAGAAAAATTACATCCTTTGCTAAATGTATAGTTCATATGTACCTGATCATAAAGGTATAGTTATTACGAAGAAATAACCTTGAAATAACCTCGATCTCTGGATGATGTTTACCCTACATATTAATTTATCCTTATGTAAATAGCTGGGAACTTCACTCCCAGCCTTTGACCTGGGTATACTTATTTAAATGACACTTAAGTTTCTTTTCTTTTTTTACAAACTCTTTGTGCGTTATTTTAATCAAATAAATTATGATGCAAAAAGTGCTATATTTGGCATTATTTGGTGATTTATCCTTGCATTCCGTAACGGAAAAGTACACTTTTGTTATATATTTTAGTAAAGTTTAATTCCCATGATTCTTGACAGAAAACACAATTACACACACACACACACACACACACACACACACACATATATATATATATATATATATATATATATATATATATATATATATATATATATATGTAATAATATTCTTCTCGTGGAAACCTATAGAATATTCTCGAATGTTCTGTAGTAGAAATCCTTCCGGTTCCATAGCTAAAAAAAGAGTTTTAACGCGTGGGTTTCATCACCCACGTGACTTCAAATAAGAACTGATTGGTCGGCACAAATGACTATTTAAGCAAATGTCTAGAGTTTTCGATACAGTTTCGATGGACTTTTGATGTTGATGGAGTTTTGTATTAAGGTTTCATAAAGATGCTTTGATATTTTGTTAAATAAACAAAGTTTGATTAAATTTTCGAGTGTTTTGTTTCCGTTCTCATCGCGAGTTTCCATGACTCCAGGGTGGTGATAATCGCACACACAC
>CM063511.1:120495694-120503194 GCA_032207245.1 Pardosa pseudoannulata
GAATATAAAGTCAGGAAAAACTGTTTTTGAAATTAACCAGCCGAAATTGGTGCCCCTAAATTTTGCCGCCTATGTTGGTCCATTAACTATATTCTCACCAGGATCGACTTAGCGTTAATTGAATTATAATTGTGTTGCAAATAGGTGACAGCAGCACACTCAACACAACATTAAAAATCATATGTAAGTAATATTCAATACATCTTTAAATGTCAGTCAACTAAAAATTTCCAGTACATGTTATCCTATGAATTTCCTGTCATATCTGTGAAAAAGCCAACCCGCTTTATGAATATATTGTATTTTCTTGATTTCCCCTTGTACATCCTATTTTATTTTTTAACTGTCAATTTTCCATAAGTTCAAAAAAAAACAATTCTAGTTATTAAACAGAAGTCAGATTTTGGAACAAAGAATAATTCACCTGACACGCCCTTTCCCGCATTATATCTCCAGTAAAAACATCACTTAAAAAAATGCATGTACTCAAGCAAATCTTTTAAAATGACTTATGCAAGTCCATACGTCAATGTACTGATGGCATTCATTCAATGAGATTTATCAGATTGAAAACATTTATCCGAACACCTTTGTATTCTCATTCAACTGAGTAATTCGAAAGGAAGTGGCTATTGAATGTGAAAGCCTTTCTTTCTTTTGTGACACGGGCGATGAGCTGCGGCGAATTTAATTATCAGAAAATCAAGCAACAAGACTATACATTATTTTCCGTCCTTTCGGGTTTTTTCCTTTCTAGAGTGAGAAGACGTTTGAAAAAGTTAAAATATGGGCAGCTGAAAGATACAATATCCTATATACGACTTACCTGTCTTTTTGAGTTTATTTTCTTCAGCCTGTCTTATTTTGTGTTAAAAAATAACACAAAATTCTACATTACTGCATTCATATAACATATATGAATCTCATTTAGCATTATCATTTATCATCGATTTTTATATTGTTGTTAAGTCTGTTCCATATTTTAGAACTCAAATTAAAAGAAGAGTGTAGGCTTTCAATCTACTTAAAAATTTAGCATGTTATTAGCGATGTATTTATGTAGAATTCTTTACCATTTCAAGGTAAAATCTTAATAACTTTAAAAGTTATTAACACATTGTATACCGGGCACGTGCTAGTACGTTTTCTGACGATTGATACATGAGTGTGGGTCACGTACTAGTGTGGGTTAGTGTAACAACATGGTTTATTTGTGGGTACAAAAATAACAACATATACAGGAAAATGAAGCCGCATGTTCTTGTCTATTACATAGATCCTGGAAAAATTTAGACAAATAAAAACTAGATTTTACTTCAGTCGATGCAGAATCACAGAACTGGAAGGTTGATTAAAAAATCAATTTAGATTTAAAATTAACTTTTTATTCATCCTTGAAAAAATTATATATATATATATATATATATATATATGTATATTGATATATTATATATATGTATATATATTGTACATATATATGTATTATATATATACATATATATATAATATATATATATATATATATATATTATATATATATGTAATCTATAAAAAATACGAATAATAAAAAAAAATCAGGGTAAAAAAATACCATATTTACAGAGAAATCAACTAACTGCTAAATTACAGACTCTGATTTAACTATATTTGGAGAAAAATCAAATTACCGCGCAAATCCCAACTTACTTTATGAACAATTTAAATTAATATTAAAATAAAAATTAAAATACATAATAGAGGTATTTTAATATTACATATATATATAAATATATATTTGTTTATTTGTCTATTTATATATTTGTTTATATATTTCAATCTAATAAAAAAGGTTTTAGCTGAAAAATTATCATTTGATCTATGAGAATTAACTGAATAACTAAATTTGCGAGAAAACGGCCACTCCCTACAATTCCGCAACAAAATGTACACCGCACACAATATATTTAATATATTATTTGTATATAAATATAACATGTTAAAAATATATAGATTCTTTTTTATATATATATATAATTTTTATATAAGACACTATTTATTACAATAGAAATTATATGTATATTCATAAATATAGTAAATAATAGTAAAATATCCATTTTCAACTACAAAATAAGCATAATTATATTTTAATTAAAAAAAAACGATAGATTTTTCTACATGAAATATACTGTTATTTTATACTCTATAGGTAAATTATTGAAAAAATTTCGATGGTATCTAAGGGTTAGAAATACAAATGTACCCACACACAATGTGTTAATTTGTTGTTTCAAAAGAAGCATTGTTAAAAGTGATCCACACGCATTCTTTTTGCGAATATTTTTATCCATAAGACGCCTTTTTAGGCCTTACAATAGAACTTATTGTGCATTAAGTATTCCCAGAAAATACCGTAAATAATAGTTAAAATATCCATTTTCCAGTACAAAATAAGTATAATTATTATTTTAATTTAAAAATAGGATAGATCTTTTCTACATGAATTATACTTTATTTTATACTCTACGAAGTAAATTTTTGAGAAATTTCCGAAGGTATTATATATATATATATATATATATATATATATATGTATATATATAATATATATATATATGTATGTATGTATATATATATATATGTGTGTGTGTGTGTGTGTGTATGTATGTATGTATATTTATATATTATATATATATGTAATATGGGCGAGACTCATTCAAAAGCACAGCACATTTTATTTCTGTTGAGATACATGAAATCCATACAACAGGCAAGCACTTTTACAATCTCGTGCACATAGACCATGTGATCCCGCACATACACTTTTCAAGTAGGGATTCCTCAGGTAAAAAGACTACGAATAATCCCTAAGCAAAATTGATCACGTGATAAAAAATACCCATGTTTAAAGAAAACGCGCTAACTATTGGCTAAAGCCGTACAGACAGAGGCTGACTTAATGCTATAGAGTGTCTGAAGGGAAAAATTAGAATTACCGCGCAAAACCCCAACGTACTTTATGAACGAAAGTTAAATTAATATTAAATTAATATTAAAATACGTAAATAAGGTATTTTAATATTACATATATGTATATATATATATTTGTTTATTTGTCTATTTGTATATTTGTTTATATATTTCAATCTAACATACAAAAAGTTGGTTGAAAAATTAAATAATTTTCGATCTGTTGAGAATTAACTGAATAACTAAATTTGCGAGCAAAACGGCCGTTCCCTGTACAATTCCGCAACAAAATGTACCCACACAATGTGTTAATTATTATTTGTCTCAAAAGAAACATTGTTAAAAATGATCCACACGCATTCTTTTTGCGTATAATAAGGAAATTTTTATCCATAAGACACTATTTAGGCCTTACAATAGAAATTATTGCCGTAAGTATTCAGTGGAAATATAGTAAATAATAGTTAAAATATCCATTTTCCACTACAAAATAAGCATAATTATTATTTTAATTAAAAAAACGATAGATTTTTCTTACATGAAATATACTGTTATTTTATACTCTATCAGGTAAATTATTGAAAAATTTCGATGGTATCTAAGGGTTAGAAATACACTAAAATGTTTCAAATACTTATGAATTTCGAGAATTTTGTTTCAAAGACTGTTAAAAAAGTTATTAATATAATTGAATTTTCCGTTATGATAATAATTGCATTAAGTATTAGGTCATGGATATTAATTAAAACTACTGCTTTTAATTCTTATTATTAGTTCTATTTCACATTTTCATTGAGATAGAAATATCAAAATTTCGGACAAACGTCGTGCAGCTGAACGTTTACCATAGCCTTAACGCATTGCAGTTTTTGTTCAATAAAATTACGGAATTATGATTATCTGGGAAATAAGTAAAACCTTAATTATTTTTTTTATTGTTTGAAAACTTTTATTTAAAAAATTACTTATAGGTTACCGAAAATAAATTCTTTTATTTAAAAATTACTTATAGGTTACCGAAAATAAATTCTTTTATTTAAAAAATTACTTATAGGTTACCGAAAATAAATTCTTTTATTTAAAAATTTACTTATAGGTTACCGAAAATAAATTCTTTTATTTAAAAATTACTTATAGGTTACCGAAAATAAATTCTTTTATTTAAAAATTACTTATAGGTTACCGAAAATAAATTCTTTTATTTAAAAAATTACTTATAGGTTACCGAAAATAAATTCTTTTATTTAAAAATTACTTATAGGTTACCGAAAATAAATTCTTTTATTTAAAAAATTACTTATAGGTTACCGAAAATAAATTCTTTTATTTAAAAAATTACTTATAGGTTACCGAAAATAAATTCTTTTATTTAAAAAATTACTTATAGGTTACCGAAAATAAATTCTTTTATTTAAAAATTACTTATAGATTACCGAAAATAAATTCTTTTATTTAAAAATTACTTATAGATTACCGAAAATAAATTCTTTTATTTAAAAAATTACTTATAGGTTACCGAAAATAAATTCTTTTATTTAAAAATTTACTTATAGGTTACCGAAAATAAATTCTTTTATTTAAAAATTTCTTATAGGTTACCGAAAATAAATTCTTTTATTTAAAAAATTACTTATAGGTTACCGCAAAATAAATTCAATGTACATGAAAAATTAGACATTTTCTTTATCATTAATTAATCTTTATTGAAAATAAAATGGAAGATCACATTACCTACTTGTATGATTTTGTGTTATTTTCTGAGGAAACTATTTTATATATTATTTTTACTTTCCCAGATGATTTGAAGGAAACTTTCAATTTTACTTTTAATAGATAAGACTTTAAAAAAAATTTCCTCATCTGAAGTTGGAAGAAATACATTTTCCTCTTCAGAGGAAAATGTATTAGAATTAATTATTTAAATGCCATGTAGTCTAACTGGTAGTTCTATTCATAATACTTGTTTTTGCTTTGAAAGCAAACTGGATATGTACTCATTCATTTAAATAAACATTTTTATGGGGGGGTATGCTTGAAAGAAAGAAGGAAGTTAAAGCATCTTCTGGTAAGCCACACTCTACCACTTAATCTCTTTGAACATAGTTATTATAACCTAATTAGTACATCATTATGGAACCCGTTAACAAGATATAGGTCAAAGAATACACATTAACCTGTTATTTATTCAGCCAATAGTTCTGCAGTTTTGCATTTGAAAAAGAAAATATCTGACAGTCAGTAGTTTTTCACTCTTTTCCTCTCCGTTTTTCTTTCTGAATAAGTTGAGGAATCCTGTTTCTGATTGAAAATTATTTTAGTCAATGCTAAAAAGTTTTAAATCACATTAAGGAAGTGACCTTTTTCTTTATATTTTCTTACTTCTCTTAGGCATTGGTTTCCAAACTGCAGACTGTTTCATGCTACCCGCAAACAATTTCTTGGTCATATAAATAAATATTATAATAAAAAAATCAGCCCCAAGCCAAAGAAATATTTTATATTGTGTTAAAATAAATATTTTTGTTTCTTATTAAAATTTTATACTAGTAAAATTTAACTGCTAACACCTATTGCAACTAGCCATACTTTTACTATTCATAAAATTACTCTATTAAAAACTAGCATACAATCCTAGCATATAGCCCGTCATATGACGGGATCAGTAAAAATTTTAATTTTCCAGTATTGTAAAGTACCCTATGAAGCTGGTTAAAAATGGTTTGTTTTTTGGCTGAGAATTATCTGTTACACGCTCAATAATTTGTTTATTTTCATACTCCTCTATAAAATCTCCCAATACTGTGAATGCAGTTTAGAATCAGTTGAATTCATTTAGAAAGATAATTCAAAGTTTTCTTAGCTACGTCGAAATTATCGTTAAGTTCTTCCCGATTTTTTTCTCCACAGCAATTAATGGATGTAAAGGAATGAAAATATCATTTCCACTAAACTCTGGAGGTAGACAGAATTTGTTCTTAATATCGGTGATAAAATTTTCATTGCAACAAAATAGTATCAATGATTAAATTTAAAATTATCACATATGTATCTAATCTATTATTTAAGCCCCATATAAAATAAATTTATTTACGTAATATCTAAATTCATATGATAAAATGTACGAAAATAATGCGGACGATATTGAAGTAATTTAAAATAAGGAATGATTAAATGAGCTAACTAAAGGAATGACGTCATAATGCTAGAAAAAAAATGTTAGATTTACCTATTATTTATACCTTATTAAGTCGAAATTATCGTTAAGTTCTTCCCAATGTTTTGCTACAGTAATTAATGGAAGTAAATGAATGAAATTATCATTTCCACTACACCCTGAAGGTAGATATAATTTGTTGTTAATACGGATGATAAAATTTTCATTTCAACAAAAAATAATCAAGGTTTAAATTTAATATTATCACATAAAACGTATTATTTATGCCAAACATAAAAGAAAATTATTTACATAATATCTAAATTCAGTGATAAAACGTATGAAAATAATGCGGGCGATATTGAAGTAATTTAAAATAAGAAATGATTAAATGAGATGGCTAAAGGAATAACGTCGTAATGCTAGAAAAGTATGTTATTTTTACCTATTTATTATGTGACAAATTGATAAATTTAATTGCTTGCTCTTAACCGGGGAAAATAGGACTGAAAATAGGGCAATAAATGCTAGAAAAGGGAGGAAGGGATGTATTTCCAAAGTTCTTACTTTTAATTCTGTTCACCTGTATCATTTTAGGATTATATTTCATCACTGAAAAATCCACTTTTATATAATATGCTTCATCTATTGTAATGCATACTACCTTTCATCTACTGAAAAGCTACATCAGGATTGATACATAACCTTGTCCCACCGTACCACCAAAACAAATTTAAATATAAACAGTCATTTTTTCAGAATCAATACGCTTGACTTTATACAATTTGAAAAACATTCTAAAAACATCATGTTTTTATCGCATTTAAAATTAACATGATTTACACTTTAATTATACCGAGGTTAACATAAAATTTGCAACTACTCAAGTTTTTTTCAGTCTAATAACGCTATTTAAATATACTTTACTGAAAATATCTTGTATAACAAATAGAATTTAAAAAAATGTTTTTACCTACCTTAAGAATGTTCAACTCTGTCGGACAAATTTATTTACTGTACATTATTCTAACAGCATCTCACAATTAAGGCTATTTATGCATATCATATTAGTATTATATTACTCATTGAAAAATCCATTTCTATATAATACTAGCATTTAGTCCGTCATACGACGGTATCAGTAAAATTTTAATTTTTCAGAATTGTAAAGTACTCTATGAGGCTAAAGTACTCTATGGCGGTAAAAAAAGGGTTTGTATATTGGCTGAGAATTATCTTGCAACAAAAAATAATCGATGATTAAATTTAAAATTGTCACGTATATATACCTAATCTATTATTTAAGCCAAATATAAAAGAAAATTATTTACGTAATATTTAAAGTCAATGATAAAACGTATGAAAATAATGCACACGATATTTAAATAATTTAAAATCAG
>CM063511.1:120508194-120525694 GCA_032207245.1 Pardosa pseudoannulata
ATGCATTACAATAGATGAAGCGTATTACATGAAAGTAGATTTTTCAGTGATGTAATGTAATCCTAAAATTATATAGGTGAACAGCCTTAATAGTGAAAAGCAAAAGAAAGGATGCTACAAACAATAATAATAATCCTTCAGATTATGCATTCTTAAGGTAGGGACAAACATATTTTTATTTATATTTATTTTGCAAGGCATTTATTCAAGTATTTTTAAATATTATTATTAGATTAAGATAAACTTGAGCACTAGAAAGTTTTATTATAACCATGGGTATTATTGAAATGTTAATCATGTTAATTTTAAATGTAATATAAACGTGATATCTCTTTTGGGGGGTTTTTTACATCATGTAAAGCAATGTCTGTTGAATTCTAAAAATAATGACTGTTTTGTTTTGGAACTACGGTCTGACAAGGTTATGTAAATATCCTGATGGAATTTCTGAGTTGATAGATGAAAATATCTGATCTGTATGCATTACAATAGATGAAGCGTATTACATGAAAGTAGATTTTTCAGTGATGTAATGTAATCCTAAAATTATATAGGTGAACAGCCTTAATAGTGAAAAGCAAAAGAAAGGATGCTAAAAACAATAATAATAATCCAACAGATTATTCATTCTTAAGGTAGGCACTAATATTTTTTTATTTATATTAATTTTGCAAGACATTTGCAAGGTAAAAGTATTTTTAAATAGCATTATTAGACTAAGAGAAACTTGAGCACTAGCAAGTTTTATTTTAACCATGGGTATTATTGAAATAAATGTAAATCATAATAATTTTAAATGTAGTATAAACGTGATATCTCTTTTAGAGGGTTTTTTACATCATGTAAAGCACTGTCTGTTGGATTCTAAAAATAACGTCTGTTTTGTTTTGGTGCTACGGTCTGACAAGTTTATGTAACCATCCTGACGGACTTTCACAGTTGATTGATGAAAAATAGTATGCATTAAAATAGATGAAGCGTATTACATGAAAGTAGATTTTTCAGTGATGTAATATAATTCTAAAATCATATAGGTGAATAGCCTTAATAGTAAAAAGCAAAAGAAAGGATGCTAAAAACAATAATAATAAAAATCTTACAGATTATACATTCTTAAGGAAAGCACAAACATTTTTTTTATTTATATTTATTTTGCAAGGCTTTTACTCAAATATAATTTTAAATAAATAGCATTATTAGACGACGAGAAACTCCAGAATTAGCAAGTTTTATTTTAACCATGGGTATTATTGAAATGTTAATCATGTTAATTTTAAATGTAATATAAACGTGATATCTCTTTTAGAGGGTTTTTTACATAATGTAAAGCTAGGTCTGTTGAGTTCTGAAAATAATGACTGTTTTATTTTGGTGCTACGGTCTGACAAGGTTATGCAACAGTCCTGATGGAATTTCTGATTTGATTGATGAAAAATAGTATTCATTACAATAGATGAAGCATATTACATGAAAGTAGATTTTTCAGTGATGTTATATAACCCTAAAATCATATAGGTGAACAGCCTTAATAGTGAAAAGCAAAAGAAAGGTTGTAAAAACAATAATAATAAAACAGGTTATGCATTCTTAAAGTTGGCACAAACATTTTTTTATTTATATTTATTTTTCAAGGCTTTTACTCAAAAATATTTTTAAATAGCATTATTAGACTGAGAGAAACTTAAGCACTAGGGAGTTTAACTTTAACCGTTGGTATAATTGAAATGAAAATCATATTAATTTTCAATGTAATAGAAACATGATATCTCTTTTGGAGAGTTTTTTACATCATGTAAAGCAATGTCTGTTAGATTCTAAAAATAATGACTGTTTTGTTTTGGAACTACGGTCTTACAAGGTTATGTAACAATCCTGATAGAATTTCTGAGTTGATAGATGAAAAATAATATACATTACAATAGATGAAGCGTATTACAGGAAAGTAGATTTTTCAGAGATGTAATAAAATCCTAAGATCATATAGGTGAACAGCCTTAATAGTGAAAAGCAAAAGAAAGGTTGTAAAAAGAATAATAATAAAACAGGCTATGCATTCTTAAGGTAGGCACAAACATTTTTGTGTGTGTGTGTATGTGTATTTATTTTGCAAAGCTTTTACTCAAAAATATTTTTAAATAGCATTATTAGACGAAAAGAAACTTGAGCATTAGCAAGTTTTATTTTAGCCATGGATATAAATGAAATGTAAGTCATGTTAATTTTCAATGTAATATAAACGTGATATCTCTTTTAGAGGGTTTTTTACATAATGTAAGGCCAGATCTGTTGAGTTCTGAAAATAATGACTGTTTTGTTTTGGTGCTACGGTCTGACAAGGTTATGTAACCATCCTGATGGAATTTCTCAGTTTATTGACGAAAAATAGTATGCATTACAATAGATGAAGCGTATAACATGAAAGTAGATTTTTCAGTGATGTAATATAATCCTAAAATCATATAGGTGAACAGCCTTAATAGTGAAAAGAAAAAGAAAGGATGCTAAAAAGAATAATAATAATCCAACAGATTATGCATTCTTAAAGTAGGCACAAACATTTTTTTATTTATATTTATTTTGTAAGGCTTTTACTCAAAAATAGTTTTAAATAGCATTATTAGACTAAGAGAAACTTGAGCACTAGCGAGTTTTATTTTAACCATGAGTATAGTTGAAATGTAACTCATGTTAATTTTCAATGTAACATAAACGGGATATCTCTGTTAGAGGGTTTTTTACATCATGTAAAGCAATGACTGTTAGATTCTAAAAATAATGACTGTTTTGTTTTGGAACTACGGTCTGACAAGGTTATGTAACAATCCTAATGGAATTTCTGAGTTGATTGATGAAAAACAGTATGCATTACAATAGATGAAGCGTATTACATGAAAGTAGATTTGTCAGTGATGTAATATAATCCTAAAATCATATAGGTGAACAGCCTTAATAGTGAAAAGAAAATAAAGGATGCTAAAACAATAAAAAATAATCCAACAGATTATGCATGCTTAAGGTAGGCACAAACGTTTTATTTATTTATATTTATTTTGCAAGGCTTGTATCAAAAATATTTTTAAGTAGCATTATTAGACTAAGAGAAACTTGAGCATTAGCAAGTTTTATTTTAGACATGGGTATAAATGAAATGTAAATCATGTTCATTTTCAATGTAATCTAAACGGGATATATCTTTTAGAGGGTTTTTTATATCATGTAAAGCAATGTCTGTTGGCTTCTAAAAATAATGACTGTTTTGTTTAGGAACTACGGTCTGACAAGGTTATGTAACAATCCTAATGGAATTTCTGAGTTGATTGATGAAAAATAGTATGCATTACAATAGATGAAGCGTATTACATGAAAGTGGATTTTTTAGTGATATAATATAATCCTAAAATCATATAGGTGAACAGCCTTAATAGTGAAAAGAAAAAGAAAGGTTGTAAAAACAATAATAATAAAACAGGTTATGCATTCTTAAGGTAGGCACAAACATTTTTTTTTTAATTTATATTTATTTTGCTGCAAGGCTTTTACTCAAAAATATTTTTACATAGCATTATTAGTCTAAGAGAAACTTGGGCAATAGTAAGTTAGCCATGGGTATAATTGAAATGTAAATCAATGTTATTTTCAATGTAGTATAAACATGATACCTCTTTTATAGGGTTTTTTACATAATGTAAAGCCAAGTCTGTTGAGTTCTGAAAATAATGACTGTTTTGTTTTTGTGCTACGGTCTCAGAAGGTTATGTAACAATCCTGATGGAATTTCTCGGTTGATTGATGAAAAATAGCATGCATTACAATAGATGAAGCGTAGTATATGAAAGTAGATTTTTCAGTGATGTAATATAATACTAAAATCATATAGGTGAACAGCCTTAATAGTGAAAAGCAAAATAAAGGATGTTAAAACAATAAAAATAATTCAATAAATGAAATGTAAATCATGCTAATTTTAAATGTAATATAAAAACGGGATATCTCTTTTAGAGGGTTTTTTACATAATGTAAATCCAGGCCTGTTGGGTTCTGAAAATAACGACTGTTATTTGGACTATTTCCAATTTTTCTATATTAAAGATTGTTTTTCGTCTTATGGTCTAAGAAGCCCTTATTATGTCACGAATTGATAAATTTAATCGCCTACTCTTAACCGGGGAAAATAGGGCTTGAAATAATGGCATTAAATGCTTGAAAAGGGGGGGAAGGGGTGGATTTCGAACGTTGCTAACCCTAACTCATCAAGAATCCCGTATGGATGCCTCTATCCATTCCAGGTACAACAGCTTCAAAAATTCGAGTACAGGCAGACAGATATCTTATGCTATCATTATATAACTTATTATGTAATATAAGACAAAGAGTAGAAAAATAGCGAGAAATGTAATATTATATTGCTATAAAGTTTTCATTCTTAAGTATTCAAATGCAGAAAATGAAAATTACATAACCTATAGTTTAAAACAAATATTAGTTACCAAAAGTGTGAATCCTTCTAACTCATTCCTTTTGCAATTCTCAGTTGAAAATCCTTTTACATTCGTATAGTGAAAGCGTGTACGAATAACATCCGAAGGAAGTTCATCCCAATTTTTCTTCCCTCTGAACACAATAGTCAATTATTTCTGGAACGAAAATCTAACATCTCGTGCAACTGCTAAATTGCTAAACGGATTTGTATTAGGATTGATAAAGTATTGCTACTTAATTTATCTCATTTCACCTGCGTCGCTTCGTAAATGTTCTTGTAATTAATGATGTGAACAGGGTCTCAATCAGGCTCATAATCTAATGATGTCATGTTTTTTTATTTTAATTTAGGAAATTATTGATGAAGCTCTCACCAGGAAACGAACATAAAAATATCAAAAACTCCTTAAACAGAGTGAAAATGTTTATTCAGGAGCAAAATAAATTGCACAAACCGAAATTGACAGTATTTTTCGATAAATTTGAGTTGTTCTTGTGATTTTTAGTGTACATGAATCCGAATAGGATAATGAAAACCGTAGTATCCATCATTCATTTTTTCATCATTTCAAAATAAAGAGATCAAATTTTTAACTGATTTAACTTAAAAAGAGGTTTACCCTGAAATTTTTGAGATGCGATGAGACTATGATTTACAAAATAAATATAACTGTTTAATTTTAAAATACAAAGTATTTTAATACAGCAGATGATATTTTACTGACTTACTTCAACTTGTTTAGCGTAGAATAAATTTTAAACAGAAGAGAAAATGGAGTTGATTCGAGAACATTTTTGCGCTATGATTTTCTACGATGTTAAAGCAGGATTAATCAAGAAGTATTTCAACGGTTGCAATTGGCATTTGGTGATGAATCTCCAGCTCGTGCTACTATATTCAGATGGTTTAAAGAATTTAGCAGGGGTCGCTATTTTCTTCTAGATGAAGAACACACAGGAAGACCGCCGCCGGCAGTAATCCCGGATAATGTGTCTGCCAAAATGTTAATGGATGATAATCGCTGTACCTATCAAATTATACAGAAGGAACTTAACACTGGATCCGTAGCCATACACAAAATTATTAATGAAGAATTACATATTAAAAAAGTAGTTTGCTGTTGGGTTCCCCATAATCTAACTGAGCACCAAAAAGGGGAGAGTGTCAGAATCAGTAAAGGAACTCTTAAATTGCTAAATGATGGGGCCACCCATCATTTCTAAAATTGTAACGGGTGATGAAACGTACATACTGTTTTTTAACGTTCCAACATGTCAAGAAAGCAAAGTGTGGGTCTTTGAAGATGATCCCACTCCGACAATGGTGAAAAGACAACGCGCACTGAAAAAAGTGATGTATGCCGTTTTCTTCAGAAGTACGAGATTGGTCAAAGCCATCAAGTTGGAAGGACAGAAGACAGTAACAGCAAACTGGTATACCACTAAATGTCTTCCACAAATTCTACAAAAGTGAACGTTAGGAGACTTATGCTTCACCATGCCAATGTATTTTCACATACAACCGGATTAACAGTTCAGTTTCTTAAACAAAAACAAATTAAAGTGATAGAACGTCCGCCGTAATCACCTTATATAGCTATGTGTGACTTTTAGTTAACCTTTAATATAAGAAAGAACTTACGTGGACGTCGTTTACATTCAGATGAAGAGATTGATGTGGTTATAAATGCATTTTTTCATCTATTCCAAGAAATGAATGCTTGAGGCATTTAATATGTGGAAAATTCGCCTACAAAAGTGCATTGATGCTGAAGGAGACTACTTTGAACACACCTAAAATTTTGTAAGTGTAACTTTAAAAATCTAGTTGTATCTCAAAAATTTCAGAGTAACCTTCATAATTTAAACTGGCCTTAACGGTATAACATATTTCTACAATTTCATGAGTATGATAATTTGGGCTTTTCGTTACCTGGATATATCTAGTTTTACCATTTTAGACAGACGTAGAATCTGATGATGAATTTCAATGATGTAAAATTTTGATAGGAAAAAATATTTATTTTCGAACAAAATAACCAGCTATAACAAAACTTTTCAAATGAACTTTAGTTATTCTTGTGATTTTTATTATGCATGAGACCGAATATGACATTAGAAAGGGTCGTATCGAACTGCTACACAAACACGTAGTGTAGTATAATACAGGAAATTTTTCTTACATGACATTTTAGTGGTATATGACAGTATCTAGGAAGTCCAGTGGCTTTGAGGTAGCTCTTCGTGCTCCCATGACACAGGTCCGAGATTCATTCCCCGGGCTGAACAAGGTTGACTCAGCCTTTCTCCCTTCAGTGGGTAGATGAACTGAGGACCAAGCGTGCTTAGAAACTAAACACTGGGGGTTCCGCGTTAGATTGACCTCCTAACCGGAACAAATGTTTCGCACCCCAGGTCCCTTGGTCACTTAACCCTTTAAAGGACAGTGGTCTCGCAGCGAAATCAGCTGTTAGAATTATTTTTCCTCTTCTGTTTAAAGATATATGAATGACTTTTTGGATTTTCTACGTTTTTGACGCTTATCAAACTATCTCTAGATCTAGTTATCTACAGATGTTTGTTGACAACTATCTATAGCTGTTAGCAAATTACATAATTTATTTTTCACTTTCAAATATACACTTTTAAACTTGTTTTGCTTGAAACAATCAGGAATTATATTTTTCGTGTTTTATAATCCCAAATAAAAGTACTTACATGAAACAACACTTATAAATGGTTTATATATTTATTTATTGCATAATATTAATGATAATTATTCATTATTTTTCCAATATAATTTAAATTTTATGAAGTATTATTTTCAAGCCTTACAGGGGGAGAGTTTTACAGTTAAACTACTGCTCACATCTACAACTCCTGATATACTTGTTTTCATTAATTTTCACATTTATAAGGTTCATAGATAATATTATAAACGATTTCCATTAAATGTCCAAGAATTTCTAATTATGAACTTTAAAGGGTTAAACGGAGATTGGCACCGGAGGCCCTGTCCCCCTAGAGGCTGTTTCCCCGAGGAGGTTAGTTTTTTTTACAACAGTATCTAGACACAAGAGGATCTTACAGCAACCTTATTTTGGGTTAATATTTTCTATTATTGATTGACTGACTGATCGATTTGTATATAAATTTTAATAAAATATTTTATGTTTTAATTGAAAAATATATTTTGATTTTTCAATTTCTACATTCTTTGGGAGTTCGATCACCAAAAAGTTATTTATACTACATCTGTTAATATTTAAAAAAGTGTTCATATTTTTCATGACTGTGTAATATCATCGAAAATTTAAATCTTGATAGTAGAGTCAAAACATTCCTTTATTTGAAGATTGTTCTATTACACAATGGTAATTCTAATACACCAGTATAAAAACCTTGATATATTCTTAAACAAAATTATAAAATAAACTATATTGCTCGTGGCTGGAGAATACGTTGCAATCTGAAATTGACAAGTGCCTGAAGAGAACCTGGTACTGGCTGTTCAAAATACTCATGTTTCTTATGGAAATAGGACAATAGAGACACGTACAATAAGTTCGTGCATACTGAAAACCATCTGCTATCATTTCTACTCATAAAACTAAGCCTAATGAAACAGTTTGTAAAATCCCTACTCAAAGATGAGCAATGTTTCAAGTACTTTTGCCAGAAGATATAAGAAGCAAATATACTTCATCTATAAGAGACAAAATATAAAAGATGCATGTTAGTTACGCCTGATATACGAAAAATGATGCCCCATTCCAACTTTGAATCGTGACTAATAAGAGGGACGCTTGGGTACCATTAAAGCAGGTGTTACGAAATCCATGAGCAAGAAAAAGTCTCAGATTATATCTGTTGCAGCTAACACACTGAAAAATTTCAAAAAGGTAGAACGTTTGATTGAGACTGCAGATTCACCTTTTGAGCAATCACCTTCTTTTTTGGCCGGACAGATGTGGAGAATATCACTGAATAATAGGGGCCTGTGTCGTGCTCATGATTTAGTTTCGAGGGAAAAGCTCAAACTGAGTTGGACCAATTGTATATTTCAATATTTTTGAACACAACAAAACATAGAGTTTATTTAAAATAATATAAAATTTAATATTATTAATAGGATTAAAAATTAATTATTCGTTACATAAAATGAAAGTTTAATCTCTGCATTTATATATTATAAATGTAGTTTTACCTATTTTATCTCTCTGGATTGTGATTTTAATATGGAGGAATATGAAATTGTCATTTAGTGACTCAAAATTGAATTCGATTGAGGAATTAATTGAGTCACAAGTGTAGAAGACGAAGCAGCAGTGCTGATAATGACATAGAAATCCAACCAAATTTTTGTAAGACTCATGTGTGAAAACTAAACTATTATTTTTTATTTGTCATGATACAGAACAAAAACATTTCATCATTTTTATTTCTTATCCAAAATTCCTTGTTAAATATTAAGGGGAAAGTTTTCCGGATAACAAAAATAATAAATATTATTTCATGAAATCAATCAGCTTGTATTCTCATATCTTCGTTTTGAGACAGTAACGCATTATATATTTTTAAAATTTGTTATTAATACTGAAAATATAAAAATACAGCAATATAACTTAGTGTTAATGAATTGGTATTATGCAATCTGCAGTTTCTAAGAAATGTCTCATTAATGCTTATAATTTTTTCTCGGTAGCGTGAAAAAACGTATAAATGGTACTCCATCGTATATTTCATTTGTATGCTTTTCCATTTATACTTTTTTATACCCTAAAAATTGTATAAATGGAGCTTCACTGAATTTCCTTTACTTCGTACAAAGAAGTAAAAAGAAATCTAATTCAATAAATTTAAGTATCGGTATTTAAGTGTTTAAATATTATTTCACGAAATCGGTCAGCTTGTTTTATAATATCTTCCTTTTGAGACATTAATACATTATAAATTTCCTCTAGTTAGTTGTTTATTTATTATTAATACTAAAGCTATAAAAGTACAGCAATATAATATTACGTTAATGAATTGGTATTGTACAATCTGTAATTGTTTTATTTGTATTTATCTTTTTTTCTCGGTAGCTTGAAAAAAATGTATAAATGGTACTCCACTGTAAATTTGTACACATTTCCATTTATACGCTTTTTTTCTTTTGTTGGTCTCTAAAGATCGTATAAATGGAGCTTTACTGAACTTCCTTTACTTGGTACAAAGAAGTAAAAAGAAAACTTCAATAAATTTAAATATAGGTATTTAAATATTTAAATATTATTTCACGAAATCTGTCAGCTTGTTTTATAATATCTTCCTTTTGAGACATTAACACATTATAAATTTCCTCTAGTTGTTTATTTATTATTATTACGAAGCTATAAAAGTACAGCAATATAATATTACGTTAATGAATTGGTATTGTACAATCTGCCATTTCTAAGTAATCTTTCATTTATACTTTTTTTTATCTTGGTCAAAAGTATAAATGGTACTCCAATGTATTTTTCATTTATACTTTTTTTTCGGTCTCTAATAAGTGTATAAAAGGAGCTGTACAGTGCTTTCTTTACTTTTTACAATGAAACAAAAAGAAACTCCAATAAATTTAAGTATCGGTTTCTAAAAAAAAAATGTAACAACAATAAACTGGACACAAATTGAGCTGAGCTTTTATAATTTCACAGGCAATTTTCATGGATACTGCCCTTTTAAAATTACACCACGGTATGTATAGAATTTCGTTAAACAGTATAATTACATACTAAGCAATTTTATTTCCTTCATAACTTTTCCGGAACAGAGAAAAATGTCCCTAAGTCAAAACTTTCTCTGCAAACTAAAAATTTCAGACAATATTGATTGTTTTCTGTCTCGCTCCAGATGTTATTCATTATAAAATGAGAATTCCCTGCAATGAATAACGTCCTTAGACTTTTTTTATTATTATTTATTTTAATTCTTGTATTTTTGCTGGATAATTTTTCATCCCATTTTAATGTATAGTACACTTACTTTTATTTTAGTTGGTGCACAACTAATTGTGCTTTTATAGGTTTTGATTTACATCATTGTTCATATAAATTCATATGAGTTTGTATCACGCTTCGATAATGTTTAAAAGAAAATTCTTCCTTGCAATATGTTGAAAAGGAACCACAGAAAAAAATGGGTGAGAATTTCTCACCCTGTTCCCAAATCAGAGTTTCTAAGCAATCAGAAAATATTTCTAAAATCTAAATTAGATTTCTAAAAATTATGAGAAAATACTAACAAGCATTGTAAAAGAAAATATTCTCCAACTTAACAAGATTTCCTTCGTGTATAACAGTGGTTCTCAACGAGGGCGATACCGCCCTCCGGGGGGCGGTGGGGCGATGCTGATGGGCAGTGAACTTGTTTTGGGCAGTAGGGGGCGGGGTGAGCAGGTTTTGGCTTTCCAACTTTACTTTAAAAACACTAAATACATTTATTACATTAGTTATCAAGTTTACACGATTTTTACCAGTAAGAAAACGAATTTAAGTGGTGATACCAGAATTAGTTATTTTCATTCTCTATGTTCTGGGTGAAATTGGGCCAGCATTTAGAAATATATATTTAATCAACAGTATTCGTTTGATCATTGCTTTAGTATGTCTCAGTAACAAAAATTTGGTTTGTTACTCTATTGAAGAAAATTGCTTAAACATTTTGCCTTTTATAGTTGAGTACCCCCCAAAACACTAGAATTTCTAAAATCTAAATTAGAATTCTAAAAATTATGAGAAAATACTAACAAGCGTTGAAAAAGAAAATATTCTCCAACTTCACAAAATTCCCTTCATGTATAACAGTGGTTCTCAACGAGGGCAATACTGCCCTCCGGGGTGCGGTAGGACGATGCTGATGGGCAGTGAACTTGTTTTGGGCAGTAGGGGGCGGGGTGAGCAGGTTTTGGCTTTCAAACTTTACTTTAAAAACACTAAATACATTTATTACATTAGTTATCAAGTTTACACGATTTTTACCAGTAAGAAAACGAATTTAAGTGGTGATACCAGAATTAGTTATTTTCCTTCTCTATGTTCTGTGTGAAATTGGGCCACATTTAGAAATATATATTTAATCAGCAGTATTCGTTTGATCATTGCTTTAGTATGTATCAGTAACAAAAATTTGGTTTGTTACTCTATTGAAGAAAATTGCTTAAACATTTTGCCTTTTATAATTGAGTACCCCCCAAAACACTAAAATTTCTAAAATCTAAATGAGATTTCTAAAAATTATGAGAAAATACTAACAAGCATCGAAAAAGAATATATTCTCCAACTTAACAAGATTTCCTTCGTGTATAACAGTGGTTCTCAACGAGGGCGATACAGCCCTCCGGAGGACGGTGGGACGATGCTGATGGGCAGCGAACTTGTTTTGGGCAGTAGGAGGTGGGGTGAGCAGGTTTTGGCTTTCAAACTTTACTTTAAAAATACTAAATACATTTATTACATTAGTTATCAAGTGTACACGATTTTTACCAGTAATAAAACGAATTTACGTGGTGATACCAGAATCAATTACTTTTTTTCTCTATTTTCTGAGTGAAATTGTGCCGGCATTCAGAAATACATATTTAATCAACAGTATTCGTTTGATCATTGCTTTAGTATGTCTCAGTAACAAAAATTTGGTTTGTAACTCGAAGAAATTGATTAAACATTTTGCCTTTTTTAATTGAGTACTTCTCGTTCCTTACTAATCTATTATTTAATATAAAAGAAAATTATATACGTTATATATAAGTTCAGTGAAAATATTGCAGACGATATTTAAATAATTTAAAATACGACATGATCAAATGAGATGGTTAAAGGAATGACTTCATAATACTAGAAAAAATGTTATTTTTACCTATTTATTATGTGACAAATTGATAAATTTAATCGCCTGCTCTTAACCGGGGAAAATAGGGCTTGAAATAATGGTATTAAATGCTAGAAAAGGGGGGAAGTGGTAGGTTTCTAACCCTAACTCATCAAGAATTTCAATGCGTCTATCAATTCCAGGTACAACAGGTTTATAATTTCGAAGTCAGACGGACAGATAACCTAGGTTATTATTTTATAGGGGATGTTTTTACAAATCCGAAATACAAATTAATGTATTGTCTTTTTTCCTATGTAAATATGTAAAAAGACCTTTTAAAAGTGCTATTCATTTTTGAGTTATATAAAAAATAAAATACGCCTAAATATTAGGTTTTTTTGTATAACTTTAAAAATTTTGAAGTTCTAATATGTAAAGTAATACTTGCACAAGCACTTATTTAAGAAAAACTTCATAAGCAATTATAACTTTAAAAAATAAAATTTTGTGTCACGGAAATCATTATATAGTATGAAAATGTAATTTATACCTTGGTTTAACAGCCTTCAATTAGCCAGATTTTTTAAATTACGATTTCCCCACGACATTTCGCTAGGTGAGATAGCTACTACTCAGACGTTTCAGTCATGACATTAGCAGTTACTCATTTTTAGCTTCCCCTGTCGCTTGGCCTCGTTTCAAAATACTTTCCTGTCTCCTCCTATGAGAGAACTGGCACTCCATAGTCAAATATAGACGATCTTACCCGTTTTTTCCAGTTTTTACAAGGGAGACAAGGTGTTATTGTGCCCTAAGACGGGGATAAAAGGCCTCGCAGAAGTATAAATAAAAGGAATTCATACATATGTTTCAGCAGGATGGGAAAATATTTTTATGTCAGGTTTTAAGACTGTTAGGAAATGTATACCTTGTTTCTGTAAGTGATGAGCCTCTGTTTTAGGTCTTTTTCATCCAATGTGGGGTATGGGAGTCAAAACTATTTTATAATAATATTTCAAAATTGTTTTCCTTGTTTTCTGTCTACAGAAAAAACTCTTCATTCCTTCTCTCTTGGTAAATGAATTTTCAAATTTTAATTTCTGAAAAATTCCCTATTTCGGTATGTTTTCAAAAATTGGAGACAATTTCAGAAAGTTGTTCTTTCTGTGCAAAGCCTATTTTATAAAATATTTCTATAACCAAACACGGTATTATTTCCTTGTTTTCATAGGAGGTAAGAGACTACTCTTCAGATAAACGAAAAACTCTTCCTTCCTTCTCTCTTGGTATAAGTGAATTTTCAAACTATAATTTCTAAAAGAAAATTCCCTATTTCTGAAAATGAAATATTGATTTCGTTTTCAAAAGCTTGAAAAGAGCACAATATTATTTCCTTGTTTTCATAGGAGCAGAAAGTTTGTTCTTTACTTATACGAAGTATTCAATTATATACAAAGTATACAATTTATTTAATAAAGAAGGACGGAAAAAATCTCCCGTCCTTCTTGTCTTGATATAAGTGAGTATAGTTTTCAAAGTATAATTTCTAAAAGAAATTTCCCTATTTCTGCAAACTAAATATTGATTTAGTTTTTAAAAATTTGAAAACAGCACAGTATTGTTTCCTTGTTTTCATAGGAGGAAAAATATTACTCTTCACATAAACAAAGTATTCAATTTATACGAAAAAACTTTTCTTTCTCTTCGCTTTGATATAAGTGAGTTTCCAAAGTATAATTTCTAAAAGAAAATTCCCTATTTCTGCAAACGAAATATTGATTTAGTTTTCCAAAACTTGAAAACAGCATAGTATTGTTTCTTTGTTTCCACAGGAAGGAAAATATTACTCTTCACTTACACGAAGTATTCAATTTATACGAAAAATCTTTCTTCCTACTCGTCTTGGTATAAGTGAGTTTTCAAATTATAATTTCTAAAAGAAATTTTCCTATTTCTGCAAACGAAATATTGATTTAGTTTTAAAAATCTTGAAAACAGCACAGTATTGTTTCCTTGTTTTCATAGGAGAAAAAATATTACTCTTCACATAAACAAAGTATTCAATTTATACGAAAAAATTTTTCTTTCTCTTCGCTTTGATATAAGTGAGTTTTCAAAGTATAATTTCTAAAAGAAATTTCCTTATTTCTGCAAACGAAATATTGATTTCGTTTTCAAAAACTTGAAAAGAGCACAATATTTTTTTCTTTTTTTCATAGGAGCAGAAAGATTACTCATTACTTATACGAAGTATACAATTTATTTAATCAAGAAGGACAGAATAAATCTCCCTTCTTGTCTTGGAATAAGCTAGTATAGTTTTCAAAGTATAATTTCTAAAAGAAATTTCCCTATTTCTGCAAACGAAATATTAATTTAGTTTTCAAAAACATAAAAACAGCACAATATTTTTTCTTTGTTTCCATAGGAAGAAAAAGATTACTCTTCACTTATACGAAGTATTCAATTTATACGAAAAAATCCTTATTCCTCCTCGTCTTGGTGTGTTTTCAAAGTATGGTTTCTAAAAAGAATTTCCCTACTTCTGCAAACAAAATATTGATATAGTTTTCAAAAAACTTGAAAACAACACAGTATTATTTCCTCTTTTCCACAGGAAGAAAAAGATTACTCTTCACTTATACGAAGTATTCAATTTATACGAAAAAATCTTCCTTCCTTCTCTCTTGATATAAGTAAGTTTCAATAGTATAATTTCTAAAAGAATTTTCCTATTTTTGCAAACGAGATATTGATTTATTTTTGAAAAACTTGAAAACAGCACATTACTGTTTCCTTGTTTTCATAAGAAGGAGACTACTCTTCACATATACGAAGTATTCAATTTATACTATAAAATCTTTCTTCCTGTTCTCTTGGTATAAGTAAGATTCGATAGTATAATTTCTAAAAGAAATTTTCCTACTTTTGAGAAAGAAATATGAATTTAGTTTTCAAAACCTTGAAAAGAGGACAGTATTCTTTCTTTTTTTCCATAGGAGGTAAAAGACTACTCTTCACCTATAAGGAGTATTTAATTTATACGAAAAAATCTCTCTTCCTCCTCGTCTTGATATAAGTGAATTTTCAAAGTATAATTTCTAAAAGAAATTTCTCTGTTTCTGCAAACGAAATATTGATTTAGTTTTCAAAAACTTGAACACAGCACAGTATTGTTTCTTTGTTTTCATAGGAGGTAAAAGACTACTCTCCACGTATAAGGAGTATTTAATTTTTACGAAAAGTCATTCATCCTCCTCGTCTTGGTATAAGTGAGTTTTCAAACTATAATTTCCAAAAGAAAATTCCCTAGTTCTGCAAACGAAATATTAATTTAGTTTTCAAAAACTTGAAAACAGCACAGTTCTGTTTCCTTGTTTTCATAGGAGGAAAAAGATTACTCTTCACTTGTACGAAGTATTCAATTTATACGAAAAAAATCTTTCTTCCTCCTCGTCTTGGTATAAGTGAGCTTTCAAAGTATAATTTCTAAAAGAAATTTCCCTATTTCTGCAAACGAAATATTAATTTAGTTTTCAAAAACATGAAAACAGCATAGTACTGTTTCCTTGTTTTCATAGGAGGAAAAAGACTACTCTTCTCATACACGAAGCATTCAATTTATACGAAAAACTCTTCCTTCCACCTCTCTTGGTATAAGTGAGTTCTCAAATTATAATTTCTAAAAGATAATTCCCTATTTCTGCAAACGAAATATTGATTTAGTTTTCAAAAACTTGAAAACAGCACAGTTGTGTTTCCTTGTTTTCATACGGGGAAAAAATACTCTTCACATATAAGGAGTATTCAATTTATACTAGAAAATCTTCCTTCCTCCTCTCTTGGTATAAGTGAATTTTCAAAGGGTAATTTATAAATGAAAATTCCCTATTTCTACTAACAAAATATTGATTTAGTTTCAAACATTTTAAAACAGCATTGTTTCCTTATTTTTACAATAGAAAAAAAGACTACTCTTCACATATACGAAGTATTCAAATTATGCGAATTCCTTCCTCTTCTCTTGGTGTAAGTAAGTTTCCATACTATAATTTTTAAAAGAAATTTCCCTATATCTGAAAACAATATATTGAGAGTCTTGACAAACTTCTATAGATTTAATAACTTTAAAAAACTTTAATAACTTAAAAAATGAAATATTGATTTAGTTTCAAAACACTTGAAAACAGCATTATTTCCTTGTTTTCATAGGAGGAAAAATACTACTCTTCACATACACAAAGTATTCAATTTGTACGAAAAAATCGTAGTTCTTCTTCTCTTAATGTAAGCAAGTTTCCATAGCATAATTTTTAAAAGAAACTTCCCTATTTCTGAAAACAAAATATTGAGAGTCTTGACAAATGTCTAGAGAATAACTTAAAAAAATTTAATAAGTTAATAAATGAAATATTGATTTAGTCTCAAACACTTAAACAGCATTGTTTCCTTTTTTCATAGGAAGGAAAAGACTACTCTTCACATACACAAAGTATTCAATTTATACGAAAAAATCTTCCTTCCTCATCTCTTGGTGTAAGTAAGTTTCCGTACTATAATTTTTAAAAGAAATTTCCCTATATCTGAAAACAATATATTGAGAGTCTTGACAAATTTTTAGAGATTTAATAACTTTAATAACTTAATAAATGAAATATTTAGTTTCAAACACTTGAAAACAACATTTTTTCCTTGTTTTCATAGAAAGAAAATGACTACTCTTCATATACGAAGTATTCAATTTATACTAAAAAAATCTTCCTTTCATCTTCTCTTGGCGTTAAGTTTATATACTATAATTTTTAAAAGAAACTTCCCTATTTCTGAAAACAAAATATTGAGAGTCTTGACAAAATTCTAGAGACTTGATAACTTTAATAACTTAATAAATGAAATATTTAGTTTCAAACACTTGAAAACAACATTTTTTCCTTGTTTTCATAGAAAGAAAATGACTACTCTTCATATACGAAGTATTCAATTTGTACGAAAAAATCGTCCTTCCACCTCTCTTGGCGTAAGTTTATATACTATAATTTTTAAAAGAAACTTCCCTATTTCTGAAAACAAAATATTGAGAGTCTTGACAAAATTCTAGAGACTTGATAACTTTAATAACTTAATAAATGAAATATTTAGTTTCAAACACTTGAAAACAACATTTTTTCCTTGTTTTCATAGA
>CM063511.1:120530694-120535694 GCA_032207245.1 Pardosa pseudoannulata
CTTTAGTCATGAGTAATTTAATAAAAATTATTTTTATAGTTATGATTTTGAAAATATAGTTCTGGAAGACGATATTAAATGTCACTAAAGTTTTTAATATAAAGTGCTTGTCTATATTTTAAGTTTTTATATTGGTAAATCTAAAGTTAAAAATATATAATGTACGTATATTGTTTTTATAATTATTGTACCATTAACTAGTCTCCAAATTAAGTCAGTATTACTATTTTTCATGTACAAAATTGCTAAAATTATGTAAGATAATTTCTTAAACTAAAAATGGTTCGCAATAGAATTACCTTTAGTCATGAGTATTTTAATAAAAATTATTTTTATAGTAATGATTTTGAAAATATATTTCTAGAAGAGGATATTAAATATCACTAAAGTTTTTTAATATAAAGTGCTTGTCTATATTTTGAGTTTTATATTAGTAAATCTAAAATTAAAAATATATAGTGCATGTATAATGTTTTTATAATTATTGTACTATTAACTAGTCTCCAATTTAAATCAGTATTACTATTTTGCACGTACAAAATTGCTAAATTATGTTAGATAATTTGTTAAACTAAAAATGGTTGGCTTTAGTCATAACTATTTTAATAAAAAATTTTTTTATAGTAATGATTTTGAAAATATATTTCTAGAAGAGGATATTAAATATCACTAAAGTTTTTTTAATATAAAGTTCTTGTCTATATTGAGTTTTTATATTGGTAAATCAAAAATTAAAAATATATAATGTACGTATAATGTTTTTATAATTATTATACTATTAACTAGTCTCCAAGATAAGTCAGCATTAATATTTTACAAGTACAAGATTGCTCAATTATGTAACATAATTTTTCTAAACTAAAAATGGTTCGCAACAGAATTACCTTTAGTCATGAGTAATTTAATAAAAATTATTTTTATAGTTATGATTTTGAAAATATAGTTCTGGAAGACGATATTAAATGTCACTAAAGTTTTTAATATAAAGTGCTTGTCTATATTTTAAGTTTTTATATTGGTAAATCTAAAGTTAAAAATATATAATGTACGTATATTGTTTTTATAATTATTGTACTATTAACTAGTCCCCATGTTAAGTCAGCATTAATATTTTACAAGTACAATATTGCTAAATTATGTAAGATAATTTGCTAAACTAAAAATGGTTGGCAATAGAATTACCTTTAGTCATGAGTATTTTAATAAAAATTATTTTTATAGTTATGATTTTGGAAATATATTTCTGGAAGAGGATATTAAATGTCACTAAAGTTTTTAATATAAAGTACAAGTGCTTGTCTATATTTTGAGTTTTATATTAGTAAATCTAAAATTAAAAATATATAGTGCATGTATAATGTTTTTATAATTATTGTACTATTAACTAGTCTCCAATTTAAATCAGTATTACTATTTTGCACGTACAAAATTGCTAAATTATGTTAGATAATTTGTTAAACTAAAAATGGTTGGCAATAAAATTGCTTTTATTCATGAGTATTTTAATAAAAATTATTTTCATACTTATGATTTTGAAAATATATTTCTGGAAGATGATATTAAATGTCACTAAAGATTTTAATATAAAGTGCTTTTCTATATTTTGAGTTTTTATATTGGTAAATCTAAAATTAAAAATATATAATGTATGTATAATGTTTTTATAATTATTGTACTATCAACTAGTCTCCAAGTTAAGTCAGTATTACTATTTTTCATGTACAAAATTGCTAAATTATGTAAGATAATTTGTTAAACTAATAATAAAATTATTTTTATAGTAATGATTTTGAAAATATATTTCTGGAAGAGGATATTAAATGTCACTAAAGTTTTTTTAATATAAAGTGCTTGTCTATATTTTGAGTTTTTATATTAGTAAATCTAAAATTAAAAATATATAATGTATGTATAATGTTTTTATAATTATTGTACTATTAACTAGTCACTAAGTTAAGTCAGTATTACTATTTTGCAAGTACAAAATTGCTAAATTATGTGAGATAATTTGTTAAAAAAAAATTGGCAATAGAATTACCTTTAGTCATGAGTATTTTAATAAAAATTATTTTTATAGTTATGATTTTGGAAATATATTTCTGGGATAGGATATTAAATGTCACTAAATTTTTTTAATATAAAATACAAGTACTTGTCTACATTTTGATTTGTTATTTTTGTAAATCTAAAATTAAAAATATATAATGTAAGTATAATGTTTTTATAATTATTGTACTATTAACTAGACTCCAAGTTAAGCCAGTATTAACATTTTGCACGTACAAAATTGCTAAATTATATAAGATAATCTGCTAAAATAAAAATGGTTGGCAATAAAATTACCGTTAAATAAAGTTCAATTAACTCTTAACTTGACAAGTTGTTTTTTCATATATTTTTTAATTTTAATTTCTGTTACTTTCCCATGTCTGTATAGACATTAGGATGGCTGTAAAATAAACAAAAAAATATATCATTTTCCATTTTTGAGATAATTAATGTCCGCTGTGGCGAACACTGACAATTATGTTATATAGTAGTTATAAATATACATGTCCGGTGTAGCGGACTTAGTCAAATTAAGGGTTAACAAAATTAAAAAAAAATTTTTTAGGTTTTTGTACCAGCCGTTTAGAAACTAAGATGATTTTAATGATTTTTGCCTATTTGAAATATTTTGCATCTAAAACTTTGAAAATATTGAAAAACATGAAGATAAGCTTGAAAAATTGTTTTTTGTATTTCATGTTAGAATGAAGTCTAAGCTAATTTTTTGAGTTTTAGGCTTTTAAATTGCCCTTCCATGCTTGATAAGTAAGTTAATCTATTGCTAATGTCGATGAGCTAATTCCTTCAAGCCAATATCTCGGATTTGCGTAACCGTTGCTTAAACATTTGGTACCATCTGTCTCCGGCCATCTACCAAGGACTTGTGGTATCCATGCCAAGACGGGTTGAAACTGTGTTGAGCGCCAAAGGTGGGCCAACTCGTTATTGACAGGTGGTCATAATGTTTTGGCTCTTGAGTATATATAAATATAAGCATTCATAAATAAATATTTCCTGTCCATAAGTAAATCTCCAGTAAATTGGTACTGGACTTCCATGGTGTTATAAATTTTTTTTAATATATATATATATATATATATATATATATATATATATATATATATATATATCTGTGTGTGTGTGTGTGTGTGTGTGTGTAATATTAAAATCCCTTATTTACGTATTTTAATATTAATTTAATAACTTTTGTTCATAAAGTTCGGGATTTGTGCGGTAATTCCGATTTTTTCCTCCAGACACGCTGTAGACTTAATTCAGCCTCTGTCTGTACTACTTTAGCCAATACTTAGCACGTTCTCTTTAAACATGGGTATTTTTTATCACTTGATCAATTGTGCTTAGGGATTATTTGTAGTCTTTTTACCTGAGGAATCCCTACTTGAAAAGCGTTATGTGCGTGATCACATTGTCTATGTGCACGAGGTTGTAAAAGTGTTTGCCTGTTGTATGGATTTCATGTTTCTTACCAGAAATAAACTGTGTTGTGATTTTGAATGAGTCTCGCCCATATTACATATATAATATGGGATATAATGGGTCTTAATTAATATATTTGAAGTCCATGACAGCTACGAAATTTAAGATTTTATTTTATCTATAAAATACAATTAGATATATTTATAATACTTCCATTAAACAGTAGATTGTTAGTATTCAACCTTTTAATGTCTGAGTAACTCTTTGAGATTATCGCTTTCTTAAAGGAACCTCTTGATCAAATAGCAGAAAGAAGGCAGTAAAGCTTTATCATATTCAAAATTATAATTGCATCTTTATTTTATCACAATGTAAACTTATAAGACGTTGAATAGCAAGTTAACTAATGGTTTTTTCTGCTTGTTTTCTAAAATATATTTTAACAATAATAAATAAAAGCAATATGATTCTATTTTGGTTTGGTAGTACAGGTTTTATACTGCAATGAAAGAGGTCAGCTTGATCCCAGATAATCCAGATGCGTAGGGATCTTGGAAACAGCAAACAGAGGTAAGACACTTAAACCTCGACCCAACTTAAGTCTTACTGGAGAAAAGGTAAAAGGTAAAGAGAGGTAATAAGAACGGAGATTAATATGGGATGTAATGCGTCTCAAGTAATGTATTTGAAGCCCGTGACAGTTACGAAATTTATGATTTTATTTTATCCATAAAATATTTATTAATATTTACTTTTACAAGGAAACTGCCTTTAAAAATTCAATATTTTACCCCATCCCCTCCAAAAAAATTAATAATTGGCATTTTGACTAAGGAAATAGTGATCACTTGCTGAAGCCCTGTTACATTTATAAGGAACCCAGGTTGAAAACTTTTGCAATAGATGTATTTCCTTGATGAAAGTAAGATAAAAATAAGGTGAAAGTAAATAAAACCTCTTAAACTGGAGTGTTTAAAACTGAAACTTCTCAAACTTTTTTTCTTTTTAATAACCGATATAAGAATAGAATTAAGACCACGAAAATAGAGCGTCTTAGGAAGAAAAACTTCTTATACGGAAACTTCTTAAGCGGGTTTCACTGTACTCCAGGTTTACCAAAGAGTACTTACCCTGTAATAGATAATTTCTTATAGGCGGCAAACCGACTGTTGAGAGGGGGAGTTGAGGAGAACGCTACAATTTATTCTTCACAAGAACCGCCAAGACGGAGACAACAATCCAGAATTGTTTGCTTTGGAGTACGAATATGCCTTGCAAGTCATTCATTCATACCTTTTGCATTTGAATGACTTTGTTCTTTTGAAAAATGCGCTACATCAAGGAACAAGTTTGTTTACCTGTCTACGAACATTCTGGAAAGAATATTTGCCAACAACCCATAAACGAACAAAATTGAAAAATGCTTGTTTTGGAAGATCAAAAAAAAAATTGTATAAATTAATTCGAATTCCAGATAATTTAATGGAATATCTGTACTGAAAAAGGCATAAGGG
>CM063511.1:120538194-120545694 GCA_032207245.1 Pardosa pseudoannulata
GGTGTGTCTCTCTCCTATTAAGTTATCGTTAATGGTTTTAACTATTTTTAATTATAACTCGCTTAATTCTTAACACTCATTTTTAAACTTGACATATATATATATATATATATATATATATATATATATATATATATATATATATATATATATATATATATTTACGAAGAGATTTCAGAGAAAATAGATGAGGAAAATGATTCTTTGTATTATTCTTTGTATTACTGCCGAAGCAAATAAAGGAGATCTTATTGTTTCTATATTCTTATATATATATTATATTATATTATTGATAGGTAGATTATCGATTTTAAACAAAACATATATTAAAATTATGATAATTAATATTTCTTTGCACAATTTCGCTAATCACTCATTCAATTTCCCTATTGCAGGTGTGTTTAAAAATGACATATTAATATATATTTACTAGAGAGATATTATTAATTGTAGTCTCTTTGTAATAGCAGGTGTTCGTTTTGTTTTTCCTATCCAAACATCAAACAAAACCTCGATTTAGGTAAACTAAGACATGCATATTTGAAATACATATTAATACTTTTACAGATTTTTCTCTTCATATTAGTGATAATTACATTATATTTACAAAACAACCCAGCAGGTGATCTCCAATTTTCATGACACCTTAGTCTCTCTCCCAAATTATCCACCTGGTAGGGTTTTTCCTGCGATCGCTATCTCTCGAACTTTTTCCAGTGACGTAAGCTAAATCCTATTTTTTATAGTTAAGTGACTACGGAATATCTTACACTGTAAAAAAAAAATCACAAGCATATTTTTTCTAGCGTATCCTCCATTTACATATCTCATTTTATCTAAACCGCGATTCATGCGTCTGAACTCTTATTTTAACAGTTCCGCATGAACGAAGATCTCAGAAATCATGGGATTAATCAAATTACAGAGCGTATCTTTTATGTAAGGCGGCAAGTCATTCATGCATATAATTACACGACATCTGTTTCGTGTGTGATAGCAAAACTGCAATAATGGTCTGAATTATGTTATTTAGATAGTGTTGTTAGTGTGAATGATAGTCTTAACCGCTATCTTATTATCAATTGTAAGCTGACGTATTACGACTATTTGGGAGATAGTTGTATCAATGAAAGAGGGTTTTTTTTTCATGCTATTAATTGAGACAGTTTTGAAAAATAAACTTGTTGAAAACCTTTGAAATTTTTACGCTTTTTTACCCATTACTGTCTCGTATGTTTCTGCCAATTACATATTGACTAGTCACATCGAGCCCAGCCTTCGGTCTGGTTACTTTAGATTCACCAAAGAAGATGATGGTCTGAATTATGTTTTAAGATAGTATTGTTAATGTGAATGATAGTCTTAACAACTATCTTATTATCAATTGTAAGCTGACATTATTACGACTATTTGGGAGATAGTTGTATCAATGAAAGAAGGTTTTTTTTCATGCTGTTAATTGAGACAGTTTTGTGAAATAAACTAGTTGAAAACCTTTGAAATTCTTATGCTTTTTTACCCATTACTGTCTCGTATGTTTCTGCCAATTACATATTGACTAGTCACATCGAGCCCAGCCTTCGGTCCGGTTACTTCAGATTCCCAAATAAGATGATAGTCTGAATTATGTTATTTAGATAGTATTGTTAATGTGGATGATAGTCTTAACCGATATCTTATTATCAATTGTAAGCTGACATTATTACGACTATTTGGGAGATAGTTGCATCAATGAAAGAGGTTTTTTTCATGCTGTTAATTGAGACAGTTTTGTGAAATAAACTAGTTGAAAACCTTTGAAATTCTTATGCTTTTTTACCCATTACTGTCTCGTATGTTTTTGCCAATTACATATTGACTAGCCGCATCGAGCCCTGCCTTCGGTCCAGTTACTTCAGATTCCCAATGAAGATGAGGGTCTGAAATCTGTTATTTATATAATGTTGTAAGAATGAAGGATAGTCTTACCGCTATCTTATTATCAATTATAAGCTGACATATTATAACTATTTGGAAGATAGTTGTATCAATGAAAGAGGTTTTTATCGATTTGTTAATTGAGATAGTTTCTGAAATAAACTCGTTGAAAACCTTTGAAATTTTACGCTTTTTAACCCATTACTGCCCGGTACTTTTCTGCCAATTACATATTGACTTCCAGCATCGAGCCCAGCCTTCAGTCCGGTTACTTCAGATTCCCAATGAATGTGATGGTCTGAATTATGTTATTTAGATAGTGTTGTTAGTGTGAATGATAGTCTTAACCGCTATCTTATTATCAATTGTAAGCTGACATATTACGACTATTTGGGAGATAGTTGTATCAATGAAAGAGATTTTTTTTCATGCTGTTAATTGAGACAGTTTTGTGAAATAAACTCGTTGAAAAACTTTGAAATTTTTACGCTTTTTAACCCATTACTGTCTCGTATGTTTCTGCCAAGTATATATTGACTTGCCGCATCGAGCCCAGCCTTCGGTCCGGTTACTTCAGATTCCCAATGAATGTGATGGTCTGAAATATGTTATTTAGATAGTGTTGCTAGTGTGAATGATAGTCTTAACCGCTATCTTATTATCAGTTGTAAGCTGACATATTACGACTATTTGGGAGATAGTTGTATCAATGAAAAAGGTTTTTTTCATGCTGTTAATTGAGACAGTTTTGAAAAATAAACTTGTTGAAAACCTTTGAAATTTTTACGCTTTTTAACCCATTACTGTCTTGTATGTTTCTGCCAATTACATATTGACTTACCACATCGAGCCCAGCCTTCGGTCCAGTTACTTCAGATTCCCAATTAAGATGATGGTCTGAATTATGTTATTTAGATGGTGTTTTTAGTGTGAATGATAGTCTTAACCACTATCTTATTTATTATCAATTGTAAGCTGACATTATTACGACTATTTGGAAGATAGTTGTATCAATGAAAGGTGGTTTTTTTTTCATGCTGTTAATTGAGACAGTTTTGAAAAAAACTTGTTGAAAACCTTTGAAATTTTTACGCTTTTTAACCCATTAGTGTCTTTATGTTTCTGCGAATTAAATATTGACTTGCCGCATCGAGCCCAGCCTTCGGTCTGGTTACTTTAGATTCACCAAAGAAGATGATGGTCGGAATTGTGTTTAAGATACTATTGTTAATGTGAATGATAGTCTTAACATCTATCTTATTATCAATTGTAAGCTGACATATTACGACTATTTGGGAGATAGTTGTATCAATGAAAGAGGGTTTTTTTTCATGCTGTTAATTGAGACAGTTTAATAAAATAAACTAGTTGAAAACATTTGAAATGTTTACGATTTTTAACCCATTACTGCCTCGTATGTTTCTGCGAATTAAATATTGACTTGCCGCATCGAACCCAGCCCTCGGTCCGGTTACTTCAAATTCCCCAATAAAGATTATATTTACATCAAAATTCAAATTATTTTTTAGATTAAACACCAATAAAAATATTAGAAATTTCTAAAATAAAATGACTTATTATTATAAAATGAGTAACTAATTCATTTACATTTAATTTATGAGCCACAGTAGATCAGTCGGCAAAAGAAATAATCTCGTAATTAAGAGGTTGTGGGTTCGGAACTTGAGCCGGCCTAAGATCCGACGTGTTCGTTAAAGGTGAATGGGGCAAGTAAAGTATATTCGTTGTCACAATGTCCTCCAAGTTTAAAATCAATACCTTTGCGAAGACTGTGGATCTTTAGCTTGGTGCATGCTTCAAAATTAAGAGAACACGCTAGATTAAAATCGTTCTTTCACCTTAACGATGCTCATTAAAACGAAAGACGCACCCCTTTGCCTTAATATGAGTAGCATATGTTTTCATGATCAGTTTGTCCCAGTGGCATCAAGAACAACCACACATTTAATTTTCATCGTGAACTTAATATAAACTAAAGAAATAAAAGACTTTTATTTGGCGATATATCCTTGCGGGGACTAGCCCACTTTATATAATGCATACTAATTTCAAAATTAGTGCAAGTCTTTTATTTCAGAAACTCATAGCAATAAAAATGAATAATCACTGCTGTGAAATTTTTGAGATTGTAAGATAAAGGTCTATTTTATGTTACTGTCCAACTGAGAGAAAAAGTTCGCATCACGCGGAAAAAAATTTTAATTTTCCTACTGTTTATTACTCTACTGTTTTATTTGTGCAATTTCTATAATTAGAGTTATAAGTGATAATTTCACAAATAAAAAAAATCCCCACGGATAGGGGTTCAGTTTCGTTTGTCTGGTCGTAGAGCCCACCTTACATAATGAGCACTAATTTCCAAAAAATTAGTGCAAAAATTTTAAATGTCCGTTACAAATCTGAGTGTCTTATTTGAAAAATTAATAGTAATAAAAATAAGTAATCACTGCTGTAAAATTTTTGAGATCATAAGATATATATCAATTTTAAGTTAATGTACAACTGAGAAAAAAGTTCACATCATGCGGAAAAATATTTTAATTTTACTACTGTTTATTATTGTACTGTTTTATTTGTGCGATTTCTATAATTAGAGTGATAAGTGATAATTTCACAAATAAAAAAAATCCCCTACGGACAGGGGTTCAGTTTGGCTTGTCTAGTCCTAGAGCCCACCTTACATAATGCTCACTAATTTTCAAAAAAAAAAAAGCATAATAACATAATGCACACTAATTTTCAAAAAAATAGTGCAAAACTTTTAAATGTAAGTTACAAAAGTGAGTGTCTTATTTTAGATATTCATAGTAATAAAAATAAGTAATCACTGATGTGAATTTTTTGTGATCGTAAGATAAATATCTATTTTATGTTAATATGTACAACTGAGCAAAAAAGTTCGCATCATGCGGAAAAATGTTTTAATTTTATTACTGTTTATTACTCTACTGTTTTATTTGTGCAATTTCTATAATTAGAGTGATAGGTGATAATTTCACAAATAAAAAAAATTCCCCACGGACAGGGGTTCAGTTTGGTTTCTGTAGTCCTACAGCCCACCTTTCATAATGCACACTAATTTTAAAAAAAAAAGCATAATAACATAATGCACACTAATTTTCAAAAAAATAGTGCAAAACTTTTAAATGTCCGTTACAAAACTGGGTGTTTTATTTTAGATATTCATAGTAATAAAAGTGAGTAATCACTGCTATGAAATTTTTGAGATTGTAAGATAAATATCTATTTTATGTTAATATGTACAACTGAGCAAAAAAGTTCTCATCATGTTCTTTACTGTTTTATTTGTGCAATTTCTATAATTAGAGTGATAAGTGATAATTTCACAAATAAAAATATCAACCGCGGACAGGAGTTCAGTTTAGCTTGTCTAGTCCTAGCGTCCACCTTACATAATGTAAGGTGAACTCTAGGACAAGCTAAACTGAACCCCTGTCCGCGGGGGATTTTTACACACTAATATTAAAAAAATAGAGCAAAAATTTCTATGTCAAAAATGTCTATTACAAAACTGAACGTTTTATTTGAGATATCCATAGTAATAAAAATGAGTAATCACTGCTATGAAATTTTTGAGATTGCAAGATAAATATCGATTTTATGTTAATGTACAACTGAGCAAAAAAGTTCTCATCATGCGGAAAAATATTTTATAATTTTATAGTTGTTTGTATCAGAAGGAGGGAGAGCGCCAATTTTCCTTTTTACGCAAGACGGCAAAACTTATTGAGTCATCCCTGGCGTTATGCCTGTGTAAATACAGTTTATTTATCTCCTCTGGTAATTTTTTATTTCTCTCCAAAAATCTTAAACAACACGATAAGAATGTTTGAAACCATCAACAATGCATTTTGTGTTTGAAGATATAGTTCTGTTAACCGAGTTTCTATCATTAACACACTGTGAAACGAATTTATCTCACAGGAGTGAAAAAACTCACTTAAAGTAAATTCATTGAACTAATGAGAAACCGAGTAAGCATTTTCCTTAAATTCTCACCGCAGGAGTCCATTTCCTGTCATCTAATGTGCTTCTTTAAGCTGCTTCATTCCATTCATCAATGTCCACTTCCCTTTTTTCCCTGTTTTTCCGAGAAAAGTTTCGTTTAACGTGTATAAAAGAAATGAAGCTCTTGTCACGGCTATTCTCCCGTACTATTGATGAGTCAAAAAATGAACTAGAGACTGTTTCTTTCACCTTTTTTTAATATCCTTTAAACAAATTTTTAAAACAATTATATTATTCTTTAAAATAATCTTTAAAACAATTTTATCCATTCAGTATACTGAGATAAGTAGTTTCCATTATACAGTATATAATATTCTTCAAAATAATCTTTAAAACTATTTTATCCATTCAGTATACTGCGATAAGTAGTTTCCATTATAAAGTATATAATATTTGTTCTTTAAAAATATTGTTTATAATCAGTTTATTTTAAACAAATCCTTAAAACAATTATTTTATTCTTTAAAATATTCTTTAAAACAATTTTATCCATTCAGTATTCTGAGATACCTAGTTACCATAATAAAGTATATAATGGTTATTGTTTAAAAAATACTTTTATAATCAGTTTATTTTAAACAAATCTTTAAAACATTTTTTTATATACAAGCAATTATAATGTTCTTTAAAATAATCTTTAAAACAATTTTAACCATTCAGTATACTGAGATGTCTAGTTACCATTATAAAGTATATAATGTTTATTGTTTAAAAATTATTTTCGTAATCAGTTTATTTAAAAAAAATCTTTAAAACAATTTTTTTATATACAAACAATTATAATGTTCTTTAAAATAACCTTTAAAACAATTTTATCCATTCAGTATACTGAGATATCTAGTTACCATTATAAAGTATATAATGTTTATTCTTTAAGAACTATTTTCGTAATAAGTTTATTTTAAAAAAAATCTTTAAAACAATTTTTTAAACAAATTTTTAAAACAATTTTATCTATTCAGTATACTGAGATATGTAGTTACCATTATAATGTATATGATACTTATTCTTTAAAAATATTTTTATAATCATTTTATTTTAAACAAATCTTTAAAACAATTATATTCTTTAAAATAATCTTTAAAACAGTTTTATCCATTCAGTATACTGAGATATCTAGTTACCATTATAAAGCATATAATATTTATTCTTTAAAAGATATTTTTATAATCAGTTTATTTTAAACAAATCTTTAAAACAATTATAATGTTCTTTAAAATAATCTTTAAAACAATTTTATCCATTCAGTATACTGAGATATCTAGTTATCATTATAAAGTATATAATGTTTATTGTTTAAAAAATATTTTTAGAATCAGTTTATTTTGAATAAATCTTTAAAACAATTATAATGTTCTTTAAAATAAACTTAAACAATTTTATCCATTCAGTATACTGAGATATCTAGTTACCATTATAAAGTATGTAATATTTATTCTCTAAAAGATATTTTTATGATCAGTTTATTTTCAACAAATTTTTAAAGCTATTATATGGAACAAATTTTTAAAACAATTATATTATTCTTTAAAA
>CM063511.1:120550694-120603194 GCA_032207245.1 Pardosa pseudoannulata
TGACAAGATGTTATTTCAAATATTTTTAATTTCTGTTATTTTCCCATGTCTGTATAGACATTAGGATCTCTCTAAAATAAACAAAAAAATATATCATTTTCCATTTTTGAGATAATTAATGTCCGCTGTGGCGAACGCTGACAATTATGTTATATAGTAGTTATAAATATACATGTCTGGTGTAGCGGCCAGACTTAGCCAAATTAAGGGTTAAGAAAAACTTGACCTCCCGCTACAAGTATTGTGAAGAAAGATCCGGCGAACTTCTTAACTGCCTGCCATTCTCTGTCATTAACGGAGATGATTGGCATTTAATACGCAACAGAAAAAAATAAATATCTTTTCAAAGACTGTAATTGATATGTTATGATTTATTTAATCAAAAAAAATATTTTTTTTTAAATTGTGAAAGATTATATTATAAAGCACTTTAAACAGGCTAAAATTCATTATTTTTCAAAAATCGGGAAAAGTAAGGAAAGTGGATAAAAAGGAAAGATATAATTATATATAAAGTAATAAAATATTTATATAAATTATCTTATATGTATAAAATGATATATAGATAAATTTAAATAGAATATAATAATAATATATAAAAAAAATAAGACCTAATTGCCAAATATAAAAATAATTTTAATATATTTATAAAAATTTATAATTTCATATTTTTTTTAAAAATTCATTTTCAATTTTAATTTTGTATGTAAAATAATTTTTACATACAAAATACTTTAACCATATAGTATTTCTCAACACATGTGTGTATTGATATTTCAAGCTTATCTAACAAACTTAATCATAAATGTATTCTAAAATAAATTTCTAGCGATTCTCTCACTAAAATTACAACCTTTAAAAAGATATCTTAGCTTATCTTCATATTGTAGTATTCCTTGTCGACTTCGTGAACATGAAAATTAATTTATGCTTATCTTTTCTTATATGACTAATTTAACCTTTTACAGGACATAATTAAAAAATTTTGGAAGCTTAATGAAATTAGGTAATAAATGTTATCTATGAACCTTATAAATATGAAATATATGAAAAAAAAATACATTTCTTAAGAGAGTGTTTTTTTTTTTCGGAGGAGGGGGGTTAGCTGTGAATCTAATCTTTTGTCCACACATGAAAGCAATTCTTTCTTAAAATTTTAATTATATTTGAATAATAATGAATAGTTATCATTAAAATGATCTAATAAATAGCTAAATAGTTTACAAGTGTTGTTTTAGGTAGTTATTTTTATTTGGGGACAGAAGCGACAAAAATCAAATTGACGTTTTCTTTATACAAAGAAAGTTTAAACATGTATATTTCAAAGATAAAAATAAATTAAGTTCTATAATCTATTAACAATTTAAAGCGCCAAAAATATAGAAAGTCGAAAAAAACCATTCATATGTCTAAAAAAGGAGAGAGAAAAACATTTTAACAGGGGTTTCGCTACGAAACCGCTGCCCGTTAAAGGGTTAAGTTACTTAGTGTCTTTTTTCGCGTCCCTCATGTGATTAATATTGCCATTCTCATTAGCTAACTCACTTGCGCCCTCTCGTCACTATAAAAACGAATGTAAAATGTTTTGGTGAGAAAGCAGAAAGACTGGCTGCTGCTTGAACATATTTAACATTTTTTTCTTCAAATTTTGGTGTTTCTATCTACAGCCAACGACTGTATTCTTTCAAACATTTTTCATATGTAGTGGATTTAAAACAAACAGTTTATGCATCAATGTATACTTATGAAATAACAATTTAATAATCTTTATAATCAGTTTTATTCTGGGAAAGAAAAAAAAATGGACTTGATTCACTCCTCTTCAGGTTTTAAACACACATATATTTTATATATATATATATATATATATATATATATGTGTGTGTGTGTGTATATATGTAAATAATATATATATATATATATAAAATATATATATATATATATATAATATATATGTATATATATATATATATTATATATATATTGTATATATATTGTATATATATATGTATATATATATAGATATATATATTATATATGTATATATAATATGTATATATATATGTATATGTATAATTATATGTATATATATATGTATATGTATATATATGTATATATATATATAATATATATAAAATATACATATAATATATACTATATATATATATATATATATATATATATATATATATATATAATATATATATAATATAAATATAATATATATATATAATAAATATACATATATACATATATATTACATAATATATACATAAATATATACATATATATATATATATATATATAATATATTTATATATATACATATATACACACATATATATACATTAAATATATAACATATATATATACATATATATATACATATATATATAATATATATTATAACATAATATATATATATATATACATATAAATATATACATATATATATAATATATATATATATATATACATAACATATATATATATATATATCATATATATATATATATATATATAATTACAAAATAATACTTATATACCATTATATAATATATATAAATTAATATAATTTACATATATATTTTTTAAATATTATTTTAAATTTTAATTTCTGTTATTTCCCATGTCTGTATAGACATTAGGATCTCTGTAAAATAAACAAAAAAAATATATCATTTTCCATTTTTTGAGAAAATAATGTCCGCTGTCGAAATGATAATTTATTTATATAGTTATAACCATGTCCGGTGTAGCGGACTTAGCCAAATTAAGGGTTAAAGTAAAATTTTTATATGACAAATGCTTTTAGGCCATACTTTATTTATATTAAAATCTTAAGAAATATTACAAATTTAAAATTAGTTGTATACCTATTATAATATATTATAAGTAGTATATATTGCTAGATTTTTTTTAATCTTTAAGATTGAAAAAAAACATTGTTTATGTCACATGCATTATAGATACTCGAATAACTGTTACCTGCAGATCTGAGTGAAATTTGATATGCATAACAGAAATAAATGATATCATAATGAAAGTATATACATGTATAAACAAGCGATAAGAGCTAAATAAAAATAAAAGGCCAATGCTTAAAATGCTCAAATATAATAAGGAAAGCAGCTGTTTCGAAGCGCTCGTTAAGCTTCAAAACAGCTGTCTGCTCTGCTTTATTATATCCTTTCTATTTTTATTTGGTATTTGTAAACAAAAATTTCTTGTATATTATTTATATGTTAAACATAGATTTTATCTCCGTTTCTGATATCTGGAAAGAGCTTTGAAGCACCTTAACTAAAAATAAATATTTATCTATATTCATAAAGAGGAATGTTTGTGTGTTTGTTTGTACGTAAACATGATTGCGCGGACAAAAGTAAGAGCTACATACATAAAATTTGGTGCAGTTATTGTTCATAATAAAGTTTAAATCTTCTGAGCTCTTTTTTTTCGTATTTGATTTAATCTTATATTACTAGAATATAACCCGTCATATGACGGGACTAGTAAAATTTTTAATTTTACATCTTTGTAATGTACCTTAAGAGGCAGGCAAAAAAAATGGTTTGTTTGTTGTCTGAGAATTATCTGGTACACACTCAATAATTTTTGTATCTTCATACTCTTCTAAAGTCCCCTGATACTGTGAATGCAGTTTAGAATCACGTTGAATTCATTTAGTCAAACCGCGTAGTTATGTATAGAAAACAAACACACAAACGAACAAACTTCTTAATTTTCAAAAATATATAACTTAAAAGCTAGATATTTATTAGTCCTTAAAATAGACTCCTAGACTTTTATTAAAAGAATTTGTTGTTAGTACCGGTAATAAAATTTTCATTGCAACGAAAAATAGTCTATTATTAAATTTAAAATTATCACATATGTACGTAATCTATTATTTAATCCAAATATAAAAGAAAACTATTTTTGTAATATCCAAGTTCAGTGATAAAAAGTATGAAAATAATGCAGACGATATTTAAATAATTTAAAATAACAAATGGTTAAATGAGAGGGTTAAAGAATGGAGTCATAATGCTAGAAAACGTTACTTTCATCTACTTATAATGTGATAAATTGATAAATTTAATCGCCTGCGCTTAACCGGTGAAAATAGGGCTTGATATAATGGCATTAAACGCTCGAAAAGGGGTAATGGGTGGATTTCGAACGCTTTAACGACTTGCTTTGAAATTTGCTAACCCTAACTCATCAAGAATCCAATATGGAAGCCCCTATCCATTCCAGGTCCAACTGCTTCATAAATTCGTGGACAGACGGACAGACAACTTAAGCTATTATTATATAGGGGATATTTAGAGATTTTTAGGGGGGTTTCACACATCGCCCTCCGTAAGTATCGAATGGCAACCATGTGTTCCCATATCACCTTAACCTTCAAAAATTTCTTTTCAGACAAATATTTTTAAAAATTTGTAAAATATATCCCCGTTGTTTTAAAAATTTTAAAAAGTAGTCAGTAGTCACTTTTTGGTCTGAACAAAAATTTGATTGAATGATATTTCGTTTTAAAATAAATAATGATAACACTACCCCATAATAATGTTTTGAAATTTATGCTAATTAAAAATTTAAGTATTCTTCGTTTATATATAGTAATATCAATTCAATTTTGAAAGGAAAAACTGACAAAAATGCTATAAAAAATAAATAAAAATAAAAACGTTCAATTATATTGCATACTATTTTCAATTTTGAGTTGCCGTCAATAAATACCGTATTTATGTATACATCCCATTATATAGCTCTCTCATTTCTTTACTTGTTCTTTAAGTTTAAGTAAACAATTTTAAATAAAATGTAATATTTGTTTTATAAAAATGTATTTCTTTTATAAAAATGAAATTATTCTTATTTTGTAAATTTTTTATAATTTTGTGTAATATAATTGAAAAAATTATTTATTATTTTGATTAGAAGCATAACCTTTGGTTGGGAACTTAAATTACTCAGACTGAGGTCTAAGAACGAAACACTAATAAGAAATATCCCGTATATAATAATAGCCTAAGTTATCTCTTCGTCTATCCTCGAATTTATAAAGCAGTTGGACCTGGAATGGATAGAAGCATACATATTGGATTCTTGATCAGTTAGGATTAGCAAAATTCAAAGCGAGTAAAGTTTACATTCTTCTAAACTATCGATCCAATTCTAAAATAAATTGGTATAAATATGCATCATATGACAGCAAAAAATACTGTTGTCTTTAAAACGTTCGAAATCCCCCTTCCCCCCCCTTTTCGAGCGTTTAATGCCATTATATCAAGTCCCATTTTAAGAGCAGGTGATTAAATTTATCAATTTATCACATAATAAATAGGTAAAAATAACATTTTTTTTCTAGCATTATGACGTCATTCCTTTCATTTAATCATTTCTTATTTTAAATTATTTAAATATCGTCTGCATTAATTTCATACGTTTTATTAGTGAACTTAGATATTACGTAAATAATTTTCTTTTATATTTAGCTTAAATAAGAGATTAGGTATATTTGGGATAATTTTAAATTTAATTATCGATTACTTCTTGTTGCAAAATAATTCTCATGAAAAAAAAAGAAAAAAAAACATTTCTTTTACTAGCCTTATAAGGTACTTTACAATTCTGGAAAATTAAAAATTTTACTGATCCCGTCATATGACGGGCTAGTTTTAAAGATATTGTTAAGCGTATAAATTCCTCTGTATAAGAATAAAAAAATATTCTTTTCAAAACTTTGTGAATATCTAACTCCCAACCAATACTGAAAAATGCGCATCAAGCGTTAACTAAGCAAAGGGTAGTTAAAAGAAAATTATTAAATTGAAAATTTTACTGATCCCGTCATATGACGGGCTATATGCTAGTTTTAAATAAATATAGTGAAGCGCATAAATTCCTCTATATAAAAATAAAAAATATTCTTTTCAAAACTTTTTGGATATCAACCTCCCAACCAATACTGAAAAAAGTGCATCAAGCATTAACTCAGCAAGGGTAGGAAAGACTGTATCAGTTCTATAATTAATGCTTTCGGATAGATACAAAGCATCTTCAAATCTCTATTTTCATCACTGATTTTTATCAAGGTTTTGATTTATGCCCTGCATAGGCGACAGCTTAATCATCTCTTCTACTAATAACGATTAACGCACTCTGGAAATATGAAACAACTATTATGAATTTAATTTATATAAATCTTCAGAGTAATTTTTATCTGATTTAAGAAACATTTTAACCGAAATTAACAAGTAAAATGATTGCATGAATTAAAAATACTATTTTTCATTCTTAATTTCGTATTAGATTTGCGAAATTTACATCGACATATATCGCCATTAACATAAACAGGCATTTTTAGCAATTAAAAAATTTTAGATGTAATTTTTTAAAAGATTTTCTTTAACAATGCTTTTACTTTCAAAACGTTTAGCTTTTTTCCTAATTTTTTTTTTTTTTTAATCTTCAAAATTTTATTTTATCTGTATGCTGAAATATTTAGCTTTCATTACAAAGTATAAGATGTTTAATGTTTAAAAAATAATTTTAGAATCACTTTGTATTGGAAAGCAATTCTTGCCCCAGAAGTCCATGTACAGAAATGACATAGAATAGCACACACTAGTTGCAGCTATTGTATACTATTTCTATATTTATATTTAGTCACTAAACTGTTGATAAAATTAAAAAATGAACATAAATTAGTATTTTTAGCAAGGAAAAGGCTTGAGACGCAATTGTTTTACATTTTCTTTTGCAATGATTTTACATTCAAAACATTTAACTTTTAAAATATTTTTTTAATCTTCAAAACAATTTTATTTTATCTGTAAACTGAGATATCTAATTTTCATTATAAAGTGTATAACGTTTATTACTTTAAAATAACTTTATAAACAATCTACCTTACCCTTCGTATTAGAAAGCAAGTCTTGCCTCAGAAATCCATTTACAGAAGTAGCATAGAATAGCTAACACTCGTCACTGCTCTTTTATACCATTTCTATATTTATACGTAAGAAACCACAGTACTATTGATAAAGTTAAAAATGAACATAAATTAGCATTTTTAGCAATTAAAAATTACAATTACATCGACATACATTGCCATTGACACGAATATATAATCAAAAATCAAGCTGCATGGTGTACGTTTTCACAGTTTCCAAACCCTTTAAAGCATTAGAAAAAGTAGCAGTTTCAGTAGGTGCTTGATTATAGATTTCTGTGTCAGAATCGCTATTCGCAGGTTCCGATACCTCAACAATTTCACTAACTTTAGTTGCACAGATAGATAGTCCGTCATCGTTAATCGACATCGTTAATACCGTAATCGTTAAAGTCTATCCCAGGAACAAGTTCTTCTGACGTAAAAAAATAACACGAATTTACATTCACACGAATCTATAATCAATAATTAAGCTGCATGGTGTACGTTTTCACAGTTTCCAAACCTTTTAAAGCATTAGAAAAAGTAACAGTTTCAGTAGGTGTTTGATTATAGATTTCTATGTCAGAATCGCTATTCGCAGGTTCCGATACCTCAACAATTTCACTAACTTTAGTTGCACAGATAGATAGTCCGTCATCGTTAATCGACATCGTTAATAACCATAATCGTTAAAGTCGATCACAGGAACAAATTCTTCTGACGTAAAAAGAATTCGTAAATAAAAAAAAGAAAAAAAAGGCAATTTAAATAATTTGTTAATTTGGGGTTTATTATCGAAAAATCACGAAATTCGTTAAATCGGTGTCTGACTGTATTTATCACACAAAACTAGTCCCTGCTAAACTAAAGATTTCTCTACCATACCACAATTTAAAATTATGTTGGAAATCAATATGGTGTTTTTTAAATCTTTGGAAATATTGAGTACTATTTTTTTATGTTTAACAAGATGAAAGTATAGTATTAGTCCAAACTATTTTCTTTTGCTATTTCTAATCATATTGTAATGTATGATTACACTTTTAAAATATCAAGATTAGTTTAAATTCGAAGATATGAATTTTTTACAGCATCATTACCTGTCTTAAATCCGCCTGCTTAATATTTTCATTTAAAATGTGAATGACCAAAGCAGTTCAAATGACAATGCAAATGTAAGCAGAACGGTAAAACAATTTTTTCGTAGAGTCACGGAGGAATAAATTTGAATACATTCTAAGGTTGTTTAAAAAATAAAAACGAAACAGAAAGTTAAAACTAAAATGTCTTTACGTGATTTTCTTAAGATATAATGACAGCTTTGTGTATTTCACCGTAATTTTTTTTGAATTACGAAATTCACAAAAAATCTCCCCAACAAATGTTTTGAATTCATTAATGTATCAATAATATTACGTAGTCTGGAATATTTATGCATTAAACACAAAAAAGTAGCCTTCAAGAAATCCATTTTATTAAAAATTTAGAATTTCATATACATTTTCTTTTAAATAGTACATTTATACAAGAAAAAAAAGTATGTTTAAAAAGTTGAAAGTCTTGACATCAGTCCTTTAAAAAATTTTATCTCATATGGTTAGTTTTAAGTTAGGAAATTCTAGAATAGTTTTAGAGTCTGTGAGGAATTTATCTGAATGGTTATATCCCAAGGAAAGTTTTCTTTTTAACTTTTCTAAAATAAGGTAAAATTTTATGCACAAATATTAGGTGTTAAACTTTGATGTATATGTATGGGAGTTATTATTTCCTATAGTTTATATTCATTATCTGTTTAACTGTAACTTGGAATAAAACGTGACCGCCAGAGTATTGACTATAGAAGATTAGTAAATGTAATGCTGTAAGCTGTAACGGACAAACATGTCCATAACTCAATGTTCTAAATGTATAGAATGTCTATAAATACTACATCTCAGTCTAGTAAGTCTTGAAATCTCAAAAGAATGTTTTAAAACATCTTTCAAAAATATAATAATAAAAAGAAAGAACATCGGACTAAGAACACTTCTATCAGTCCCAATGTTACATCTACGTCTGCTCTATCATCTGTGCTGTATAATCTGGCTGTAATAATATGGCTGTCATATTATCCAGGTTACAGTTAAATAGATAATGAATATAAAACATAGTGGAAAACAAATTCCTCAAATCAAACAAATCAAAAATATAATTTATTTATTTCAGAAATTGTATCTTTGATAGTTTAGTGGTATTAAGAAAGAAATGGATACTCATTATTATACATATCAAATTCAGGTGCATTTTCTAAATAAGAAGATAGTGTAGATAATTATACATCATTCAAACGATTCGATTTACTTATTGCCATTTTCGATGTCAGCAGATCCAGATCCATTTCAGCTCGGGAAAAGCAACCACTGTAGCTTCTGTTAATCAGCTGCTGTAGATCCTGTAAGAGAAAATACTAAAATCAGATTCAAAAACATATGCATCATCGGAAAGTAAATTTAAGGTACTATACCCATTAAGGCATGATTGAATGTTGTGGTGATAGCAGGGAACGCTTATTAATTTATATAATAAGCTTTATTCTTTCCATGGTACAATAAAAAAATGATATTCAAAACTTTTCAATGAATGGAATCGAACTGACGAAATAAAAATAGTTAAAAAATCCTCTACCCAAAAGATGGATGCCTTGAGAAGAGAATGCAACTTTAAAATATAAAATAATTTAAGCTTATAGCAATAAACTTTAGGTTATACTTCGTAACAGTTAAAGCTTATAACAATAACCAGTGTTAGACACAAAATTTCGATACAATGTTAATTTAAAAGGCCAGTTAACTCATCCGTGACTTTTGAAAACAATCGCCGAAATAACAACAAGTAGCTGTCACATTCAGTTCATAAACATGATTTTTGCATGAAGCCAAATGTAACAATAATAGCTTAACTTGGTAATCACTAAGTAATCCCATTAATCAATTTAAAAAATCGCAGATACTGTAATTAAATGCTTTAAAAATTAAAAATATTTCAATAATAAAAAAAATAAAACATTTCGAGCTAGCAGAACTGAAAGTGTTTTCAGAAATATGGCGTCCAGAATATGGCAACTATCGCCAAGAATTTGGCATGTCACCCTAAAGTTGGATTCAGCCCAAGATGTCTAATTGTGCCTTACTTACATTGGCTTTGCATTTGATACTATACCCTGGTACAAAGATTCTACCTTCACGCATAATTAAAGCTTGATAGAGACTACGAATAATTTATATAACAACAGTTTGAAATGTTTTGAATTAAAGAGAGAGACTATTACATAATATAAAACAATAGAAACAAAAAATGATACCTCTAACAATCTTCTGCAACTTTCATCCATTAATTTTTCTTTTGTTTAGAAACAATAAATAAATAGATAAAAATTTCAAAAAGGGAAAGGGAAAAAGAGAAAATATATATTACTTTTTCACCAGCCGAGTTATGGTAAAAAAAACAGTACAAAATTATCTATTGAACAGGGTTCCATTTCATTGTAGATTCCCTAATGGAAAGTATATGAGTAAATATTAGGGTAGGATACCTCACAGAATCATCAATTAAATAAAAGGGTAAACTCTGTTGAGATGACTGGCATGACTCAAAGGAATAGTCTGAGACCATGAAAGTAGTCGCAGGGCATGAAAGAAACAGTAGTTAACTTGAGACTGAGAACAGAACACAACTGCTCAACCGCACATTTCAGCATTAGAGGCATACTGACTAATTGCCTATGTTATTTTGTAAAACAGACACTATACATAAACAGTATTTACCAGTGTGTCCGAACCTTCACATTACCTTACAGCATGTAGGGAGATTTAAGTCCTCTGTACTGAATGGCTAGAGAACTCATGTACTAAAAATTTCAATATTTCCGTTCTAGACATTTAGTTATATTTAGGGTAGAATCCCAGATCCGGGGGCCGGCCGCCATGTTTTTGGCTCTATTTTTGTACAAGGGATCGCCAAATTGTCGCCAAGTGATGTTTATAACTTGTGCTTCGTTTTGTATTAAGTTTATACCCAATTTCATAGCATATTTTAAACAAAAGGCTTGAAATTTTGTTAAAATGAATACAAATTAAAAATAAAATAAAAAAATAAAAAATAGAGCAAGGTTTGCCAGAAAACTGGGTTCTAGAATTTGACGACATCGCCCAAATTTGACGTGCCCATTGAACTTGGTACGGCGGGCCCCCTGAACTGGGATTTAATCATATTTAGTTCTATTGTACTCGCTTGTGAAATTTTTTAATGTGTTGACTCTATTTTTATTCCTTTAATACAATTTTTTAATGAACTTATTTCCATTTTCATCGACATTTAGTTATATTTAGTTTTATTGTACTTGTTTGTGAAATTTTTTAATGTGTTGACATTATTTTTGTTCTTTTAATGCAATTTTTTTAATGAACTGTTATTTCCATTTTAATTCCTTTAATGTATTTAAATCTTTAATATTTTGACATTGTTTAATGCTGTACAGTTCTTTGGCAAGTGGACTGATGTACAGGAATTGAACAGAAATAAATTGCCTCATAAAACGACCGAGCATAGTCAGTACTGATCCTATACAAGCAACCGACCACATGCAAATCAAAATTGGTTGCTCTTTTTTACAAACCTTAAGGTTGATATTTCACTGCCCTCAAATTTGGCACCATGTGCACTAGCTTTTCCCCGGCTATTAGCAGTGCTGAATATTTAAGACTTCCAATAAATATTTAAAATTAAACAATTTCATATAATTATCTGTTTGTGATTTATCATTGTCAATATTCTTTTCGCAAATTGTACTGTTTTAAAATTCTTTAATGCTGCATAGTTCTTTGAGAAGTAGCCTGATTTAAAAGAATTAGATTCCAATAATTTGACTTATGAAACAACCTTTTCACCAAGCATTGAAAAAGTTGCATTCTTTTCAATACCGATCCTAGACTGACAGTCGACCATATGCAAATCAAAACTAGTCGCTCTGCAAACCTTAAATCTAGTTGTGCATTGGTTGATAAGTATTTCGCAGCCTCTAAATTTGGCCTGTTGTGCACTATCTTTCCCTGGCTATGATTAATCCTGAAAGTAGAGTCTCAGATTTTAAATAGATATTTAAAATGAAAGAATTTCATATAACCCTTTGTTTGATGATTTCATATTTCTATCTTTCTTTTCGCAAATAAGGCGATTTCACGCAGTAGGGTAAATCTCAATTTATGACAATTCTGGCTTTAGTTTCAGACGGAAAGGCAGTTTATTGTTTGTCTATTGGCTGTTGTGAACCTGAAAATTAATTATAGTAGAAGGGCATTATAGTAGTCCTTGACGTTGCGACAAAATACTCTATTGCATTCAGATCGATTCTTTAACTCAAACGACATATTACAAAACAACAATAATTTCTCATCAAACAGATAATCGAAGTATACAGATATCTCAGTTTCAAAGTATACAGATAATTGATTCCACTATAAAGTGACAATAATCAAATGCAATACTTATGATAGCTTAAGAGAAAAATGGCATTTTCAATCACTCTTTTTGACATGGTCTAAATTGCTAAACTTCTGATACCAAAAACTTTTCAAAACCTGAAACCAGCATTGTAAAATTGCAGTTTTCATTTTCATATAAACACCAGCTGCAGAGTTATTGATAGATTCTTTGAAAATTATATGTGAAAAGCTTTTCACGAGTCTGCTCTGAATAATATTATCTTTTGATTTTCCATCTCTTCAAATACTGCCATTTATTTTCCGTCTACACGAGTATGCTAAAAAGAATGCACGTTCTGTATTACAAAGTGAAAACATACGCAGTCACGCATAAGAAAGATGCAAACACGGATTACCCGAAAGTTTGTTTTTTTCGTTTCGTTAAACAACGAAATTTTTTACGCTTACAGGGGTTTTCGAATAGAGAAAACAAGTCAAAAGAATAGTTCGTGACTAGGATGAATCTTTAATTTTTCTACTTTCAATGCAATGGACTTGCAATTGTAACGTCGGTTGCTCACACAAAATATGTGTAAAAGTAAAGTTTATGGCAGTATCATTTTACAGATCCCAGATAACTTTGAAACTACAGACGTTGTTATAATTTTAATGAAGTAGTTTTTTTTAAATCAGCCCTAATTTTATTCAAATTTAAATTTCAAGCAAAATTTACAACACTGATAAACCTCAAATTTCTCATATTCCCGTAAAATAGAAGAGTAAGTAGTACTATCGATATTTGAGTTAGTATATCAGACTATTGGTATATTAGAATAATTTAGTATTTACTATATTAAAGTATTAGTATTAGTAGAGTTAATATTTTGTTAGTCTTGTTTTCGTACTTGAATTTACAAAATCTATGAACACTGTCTCATAAACAATATTTTCTTTTAGCTACGGTAACACGTTTTCTAAGATATCCTATGAATAAAAATAATAAATAATATACATATATATATATATATATATATATATATATATATATATATATATATATATATATAATACAAATGTAGAAAATGTACTGTATAATGATATAATATACATAATAAATATATAAAAAATATAATGTGTAATAATATAAAATATATAAGTACAAAAATATAATATATAATAATATAATATATATAATATAAATATGAAAAATATAATATATAATAATATATATAATATAAATATAAAAAATACAATATATAATAATATAATATATATAATATAAATATAAAAAATATAATATACAATAATATAATACATATAATATAAATATAAAAATAATATATAATAATATAATATATGTAATATAAATATATAAAAGACCATATATTACGCCAAAATAATGCGTATGAAACATCTGCAATAATAATTCTTTTAAAAGAATAACTTTTAAAGTGATTAAGATTTTCCTTGAAATCGTAAACACTTTCCCCTAAATATGCTATTAAGAACATGTTAAATTTTCAGGCAGCTTGGTCGAGAGCAAAATAAATTCATTTGGATAGTTACTGTCCCCTTAAAGAACTGTCACCTTTAACTGAATTTAAATAGCAGCTTGATCTTCTCAAATAAAGCCAGAAAAAAAAAGGAAATGCAAAACTAAATTTATGTACATTGTTAAATCTTGCTTCATATTCCTGATACTTTTAAAGGCTACTCAAAACATCGAGAAATTTTTGACTAGCCTTTTCCTTTCATTGTGTGTTTAGAGAATAATTTAAGAACGTCAAGTACAGGATTTGTACCATCTTTAAAAGTCCTTAAAAACTCTTCAATTTTCAATTCATTTTTCATGCGCAATTAACTTCTTCCCTGTTTTTATTCCAGTTGCTTTTCTATAGCTGCCTCTTTCATTTACGTGATATTTAAATAACTGCAGATTATTTTTTAAAGTGGAATGATAATATTTTTAATAAATGATATTTATGCAAAATCACATTTATTTTAAGTATATTATTTACACTGTAAATCACAGGTAAGAAACTTCCTTCAGTTTCTTTTTCGACCTTCATAAAATGTAAGTCTCGTAATGATTAATGTTTAATTGTATTTTTTAGTGCTGGGGCATTTGTTTTCACTGTTAGCATTCACCTTTATACAAAGCCGCAACTATTTGTCTAGCATTTAATTGTGGGAGTATCGTATAAGTAGGCCGGTTTTAAAATCTAATTAAATTTTTTTAGAAATAAATAAATAAGTTTACCGTTTAACACTTACATTTGTTTCTCAGGATAAGACTATAGCAGACTGGAATAATAGCTGTACATACACAGTTTCATCATTATTCTTATAGCATGATCTAAATTTGCTCTCCTAATTATTTCAATGTTTCTCCCATAATATACCAGGATTTTTAAATGCATTTAGAGCGAATATAAGTTTCATCAAAACAAAATATTTTATATATATATTATATATATATATATGTGTGTGTGTGTGTGTGTGTGTGTGTGTGTGTGTGTGTGTGTAATGAGACGGACTATTGTAAGGAAAATTCTCAGGGGTTTTCAAAATTTAAATCAAGTGTAAAATTCCTGCGTCATTTTCCATTCCCCTTTTTAACCCCTAACCTAAACTGACCACTGGGGCTACAGATTACGCCCTCAGAAAAGGGGCCTGGCTAATTATAAACCTACATGGCCCTAGCTGACAATTTAGGAAATTTCCAAATAAAAAGAAGATACACACTAGCGGAGACACATTTTTGCTAGAGATATTTTCCCACAGATTTTGACCCAGGTGTTACGTGTCTTGTACATAGAACTTCATGCTAGCTAACCGTTCAGTTTGTCCTGTCCCTATGATGAAGTGGGAACCCGTCCGTCAACGTTATCTTAATAAAGGTCTTTAGCTGAAAAGGTATCATTTTTATGGCCATAACTGCAACCCCCCATCGAGAAGTCCGTCTCATTACATATAAATATATATACATACACACACATATATATATATATATATATATATATATATATATATATATATATATATATATATATATATATATATATATATTTATTTATACTAAATGATTCGATAGACGTTGTCTTGTTTTAACACTGTAAGTCTAAAGATTATAAAATGTTTTTAAATAAATTATAACGTCGTGATTTGTAGGTAATTTCTGATTGGTTGGCACAAAAAATTATTTATGCAGAATGTACAAGTTTTGAGAGAAGTTCATCCTTAAGAGTCAAGCATGAGTAAACTATGTTAATTTGATGTAAAAACTCCGTTGTCTTTATTTTATCGTCATTCTCGTCTAAAATTCCACGACTGCAGGGCTGAATTATTAGGAAATTTCCTCCGAGAGGAGGTAAAAAGTTTCATGTCATATATATATATATATATATATATATATATATATATATATATATATATATATATATATATATATATATATATATATATATATATATATATATATATATATATATATATATATATATATATATATATATATATAAGAATACAAAACAAATATATGTATTTATATATATATATGTGTGTGTGTAATAATATATGTAATGACCATAACCATTTTTCATTTGTTTTGGGTCTAAAGCACCCATTACACACACACACAAACATATGTATATATATTAGCTAAATCGTTACAAAAATATGTGTACACCCTTTGTTTACCTCCATATTACATTTTCAATAGATTTTCATTTGGTATCAATTGCCCCTTTCCTCCGTTCTTTGGTGTTGCCCATCAAATTATTATCAAATTTTTGCTTCTTTGCCTCCTTTAAGAGTAGTCACTACTTCTTCTCCTTTGTGAAATCTGAGCATGATTACATCTCTTTTATCCCTTCATTTCTTTAGCATCAGTGAATCTTCAGTATATCGGACTTCAATCTCCCCTTTCTCCAACTTCTTCCAAACAACATCTTTAGGGAAGACCGATTCTATTTTTACGCACGGTTCCACAAATATCTGTCAGATTTTCTTTCAGCAGTAAGGCTGGAATAATAGCTGTATATCCTTTCCCAAGTAGATTTTCACACGGTTTCATCATTATTTTTATGGCATACCCTGAATCTGCTCTCGTAATTATTTCAGAGTTTCTCCCATAATATATCAAGATTTTTAAATGCGTCTAGAATTACATTCAGATAGAATATAAGTTTCATCAAAATATTACACAATCTTTGAGTATATTTCGTAATGTGATGTCGCTTTATAAATACCGTCAAAGAGTTCAAATTTTTTTAACCACTAATTTTCATTTTGAATTGGGAATTACAAATTTGAAACTGTTAGCAAAGTTAAATATTTAGGATCAAAAGAATGATTTAATGCCTGAGATCTGTAGCAGAGTCACAGATGCTAACCGTTGTTGTTTCGGACTAAAAAAATACTTGAAGTCCAGCTTCACTAGCAGAAAGACGAAGATTCAAATTTACAAAAGCTTAATCAGACCCATTCTTACTTCTTAGTCTGCCGAGACCTGGGCAGTGACAGAAAAAGTAAAAATATCATTTCTGTTTTTGAAAGAAAAATTTTGAGAAGTATTTTTGGTGGCATAAAACATAATAATATCTGGAGAAGAAGAACTAACTCTGAACTCTATAAATCTTTTAAAGATCTAGATATAGTACAATATATAAGGATTCAGAGAATTAAATGGGCAGGACACCTGTGCAGAATGGACGAAGATCGTGTAACAAAAAAGATCTTCTCGGCCAGACCATTTGGCACCCGAAAAAGAGGAAGACCTAAACTTAGGTGGCTCGACTGTTTGGAATCAGACTTAAGACTTTTAAAAATTACTAACTGGATGTCCATGGCCAGGGACAGAAGAGCTTGGAATTCGATTCTGAGGAAGGCAAGGGCCCATTCTGGGCTGTCTGGTCATTGAAGACGAAGAAGAATTTTCATTTTGAATATTCCTTTATATTTTGAGAATATAATAATCTTCAAATTAAATCTATGAACATTTTGTTAGACGTCAGTATGTATTAAAATAATCTGAAATAAATACCACAAAGTAGTACAGCGTTTATAATACTTGCAATTTTACAAGTATACCTAGCAATCAGCACAAATTTCATTTGACATAGAGTACTAGTTTACATTTAGCCACACGAACGTTAATGAGATAGAGGAACTAGTACTTAAAGTCGATTACAAACGTCTAAGAACATGCATACCAGTAGAGACATTCAAACCGAAGAATTCTAGGACCGAAGAGCATCACGATACATAATATTAGAAACGAATGGTAAAGAAATAATTTTAAAAATCTATCGACAGATAGCGTTATGTTTCATAGAGTTTGTAATACTATAATTATATCCTTAAAAGTTTAATATTTCGTGGTTACTAATGGTGGTATTACACAGATCAACTTTTTGTTAGGATCATATTTATGGCTCCTCATCAGACTGAACCGATTGGTTGCAGCAACTTTTTGCTAAAATTGTTTTTATCTTAAATGTTTGAACCTAAAGTATAGGCTAAAATGCCCTGAAGAATTGCTTGTAAAATACAAGGTTAGCAAGAAATAAGTTCCCTATTTCTGATAACTCTAGAAAGCTTTAAATTGATCCAAATTGGATAGAAATGGAACAACACATAACTCAAATAATGCGCTTGACATTTATTACATATAAAGATTTAGTACAGATATCCGCTTATAGGTGGTGCTGTGCTACACATACATTTGATATGCTTTATAAATGTTTAAAAGCAGCATTAAAAATGCTAAATATGTCCCCCCCCTTCTTGTTCAACAATATGCTGTTATTACAGAACCATATTTTCGACAGCTGACCGGAATGAGTCTGCTGTCTATCAAGAACATCGCGTCTTTTAGATCTAGCACAGATTACGATAGATCTTGTCCTTTGTTTTCTGCAACATAGGTATGATATACAGACAAGAAACTAATGCTCGAGTTAACTTAATGGAACTAAATAAATGCTATGTGTATTACAGCGCCTCCTAAAGGTCAATTTTTGTACTAAATTTTTTTATGTAATAAATGTCAAGCACATCATTTGAATTATTTGTTGTTCAAATTATATCTCATTTGGACCAACAGATCATTTTGTAGAGTCCTCAGATGTGGGAGGGGGGCTTATTTCTTGATAACCCTGTAGTTGCACTGTGTAAAAAGCCTCTTAGTCGAGTAACTAAGAAATAATTACTATTATGGATTTACAGTCACTGCATTGTAGAAATACACGAATAGTCTGTAAACGAAGGGAATTCGACAATATGTGACTATGAAACCTTTTATAAATTGATAAAGAATAGTATGTACAAGACGAATGGAATTTGATGTTTTGTGACCTTGAAAACTTTTATGAATTGACAAAGAATATGTCTGTACAAGATGTTGATAGGCAAAACTAAAGAGTATGGACTATCAAAAATACTCATTATCTATAATAAATGCTTCGTCTTTCTACAAAATTCATTTATAGATATCAGATTTACATTAATAATTATAAATTTATAGCAAATCAAGCCTTGTGTACTATATTTTACTAGCACTGAAGATTTTTGAAGCAATATACAATTATTTGGAAAACAACATATCTGCAGGTAGCATGCTACTATTTTCATGCAAGATCGATCTCCACAACACATCGCAACACTAGTGAAGCGGTAACTTTATAACTTTACTGTGTCATTTCGGAAATGACATAATCAGCTGCCGTTTTTCTTATAACAGGGACAGTATGTTCAGCAGATTTAAACGCGTGTGACTCTTGGCTTCGGAGATATCTAAATAATGCCGCGTCTTTAATATAGACACATTATAAATTTAGCGGAACTGAAAGCCGGCATCACGCATCACATCCACACGTCTACTGTAGTAACACTCAAATCTGTTGTTGGACATGCTACTTTGCGAATTCGGCTTATATCAGAATGCGAGGAACTGTCTACGGACCATTTGTTATGTCAATCTTAGATGCTTATTACTTTTGTATTGTATTCAGCTATGACAGAAAGCTAACTAAATTCTTAGCAACTGATTTCTGAACTAATATATTATGTCGAATATCAACCAAAATTTTAAGCTGTTCAAACTACTTGTACTTCTATACCAGTGGCATAGCGAAGGAGGGATATAGGAATCATCACTATCTGATCATGCTTAGATAGGGCTTCCATCAAGGTGTTTCTCAGAGCAACTAATGTTATCACAAGTACTTTAATCATAAATTGCACAATTCGACATTAATGTAATTTTTATTGCTAAAATTTCGAGAAACCAACTTTAACAAAATATTTCAGTTGAAAAAATATCATATTAAAAGATGTATTGACAATTTATATATAAACGAAAATAGCATTTTGTCGAAAGTGAGTTACTAGAAATAGAGAAAAATATTGACGACATTCAGACGAGCTTATAAACCCTCTATTGAACACTACCTTTTGACTACTAGGATATACATACACGCACACACACACACACACACACACACACACACACACACACATATATATATATATATATATATATAGGTATATTTATATGTATTATGTATGTATGTATAATATCTATGTATAAATTTATATATATGTATAAATAAATAAATAAATATATATATATATATATAATATATATATATATATATATATATATATATAATGTGTGTGTGTGTATATATAGACGAGGTCACCTATAGGGTAACGCACACTAGTGTACTAATAAAACTTGCTACTTTAACTCTTATAATCATAAATAATAATTAAGAATTTAGTACTTATATTTTTGTAAAATCTGACGAAACTATAAAAAAAATATTTATCAATACTTATAAGGATTTTTTCACCGTGGTACAAGGGGAAAAATAATAATATATCTGTTATTGATAGTAATAATTTAACAGCAGTAAAGTATTTATTTTTAACAGTAGAAAAACATCTGATAGATCTATTTTTGAGTTAAGCAGTAGTAATATATGAGAACGAAAAACATCCTTAAATGAGAAAATAATGACATGAAAATGTCTTTAACAGAGAATGTGCATCCGGATATAAAAAAAAGAAAGATAAAAATTTTTCAAAACGTGAGCGGTTTAATAGTTAACACATCTGTCAAGATATCAAATATCATCTGGTTTAGATTCCCAGCTTAGACTGATGTACTTTTTATAGAATTTAAACGCTAAAATTTTAAAAATGTGATGAAGTCTTCAAATTTCATATATTTTACTTTTTATTGAACAATCTTTATTCTATCTGAATAAAATCTACCAATTCCTAAGTATTGAACCAAATTTTTCTGAATAATCTACAAAAATTCAAATAAAACAGACTGGTTTCTTAGCTTACGTTATAAATAAATATATATCATTCATTTCTTTTTCATTTGTTTTAATTGTATTTGATACGTTTATGAAGCATTTATCCCCATGTAAGTCATTAACTGTTCCATGGGCAGAATCATGATCCAGTGGTAAAGCTCTGCTCTTCGATACCAAAGCTAGCAGGTTCGAATCCCACTGCTAACATAGATGTTCTTCGCCATTCACAATCAGCTTTAAGAAGTAGTGCTCGGTCTCGTTAGCCGTTGTAGGTCCCGGTCTCATTAGCCCTCGTGTTGCAAAAAAGTAGACCGTAGCACTCCAAAACCAAACCAAAACCAAAATCTCGTTAGCCGTCGTGAGCAAAACAATAGATCGTAGTGCTCTAAACCAAACTATAAATTGAATATAGATTTATTTGATGTAATCAAACTGTTTGGTCTGGCTGTCAAAGAGTAGCATATTGATTTCTGGTAAAAATGTGATTTATTTTGATATTAATACACATGTTTTACAAAACTTATGAAATCCTAAGCAATCATTAGGGAAATTTTTAAGAATATTCTACCAAAATTTGGACAAAACACAAGTCTGAACCTTAACATCTAAGGCAATTCTTACGCTGGCCCAGCCGAAGACATACAACAGCAACAAACTGAATATCAGTACGCCACGACAGCAACCACAACAGCTATAAAGCTGCTACTGTCCTACGAGAGTTCCGTCATGGACTGTTTTAATATTGCCAAACCCAGTAAGTCAATTCTTAGCCCTGACCCATCCGAAGACATAAACCAGCAACAAACGGTAGACCAGTACACCACGACAGCAACCACAACAGCTATAAAGCTGCTGCTGGCCTACGAGAGTTCCGCCATGGTCCGATTTCAATATTATCAAACCCAGTAAGTCAATTCTTACGCTGACCCATCTGAATACATACAGCAGCAACAAACTAAAGACCAATGAGCCACAACATATATAAAGCTTCTACTGACCTACGAGAGTTCCGTCATGGTCCGATATTAATTTTGTCAAACGTGGTAAGGACCACGAGAGTTACAGAGGTAAGCTCGAGACTACCAGGAATAACTGAAGACCTATATCAGTCGGGTATATTTCGGGCTCGTGATGCCAGTGTATACCTAAAGGAGGTATACCCCTGAGGTTATCTCTCCTTTAGCACTAACTAGAGTACACGTACGGATAGAGCTCGTAGTCGCGGAGGCGAGAGACGTTGCCCCCATGTCAAACCTAATTAAGATCACACTCTACAAAGGTGAGCTCCAAACTACCAGGAATAACTCTTCACTTACTCAGAATCGATAAATAGGAGGCATCAGGTACCTAGAGCACAAACCTGCTCAGGCTATAAACTGATAAACCCGCAACATCGTCGGCTATGTACATATATTTTTCTCCATTTGTGTCTTAAGAATGTTATCTGCGCTTTAGTTTGTTCATCTTATTGTTACTTGTTCTCTCTGTATATATTTGTTTACACTTTACCTATCAATGCTTCTCTCACAGCTTATCAATTATGCCTCTGTATTAAAATCATGCCACTGGTATCAAAGAAAACTGTCAAAGTAGCCAACTCGACAGTCATGTAAAAGGCAGTAAACCGCCTGGCGCTGCGAATTATGTACACTACTTATTGTAACAGAAATCGGCCATGGCAGAACTCCTGTGGAGGACCCTCCCCCCCCCCCCGCGATTCTGGGACTTGTAAATTGTAATCTTTTTTATGCTTGTTTCAATAAACATCCGAGCGGCGGATGGCTCGGAGTTCTGACTTCGTCGTTGGACGAGTAATCCGAATCGGCACTCAACGCCCTACACTGGCTTCGTCTGGTGGGCGGCCGATTGCAGGTCAAGTCAATAACTGAAGATCTCAACTTATGACGATTTTGGCTTTCGTTTCAAACTTAAGGCAGCTCATCGTTTGCCAATTAGCTGTCACAAATATGAAAATGAATGGGAAGGGCATTAAACTAGTTTGTGAAGTTGCTTGTAATTGTTTTTTACTTAATTTTAATTATTTAATTATTAACTTATTACTTTTAATTATTTTTTACAAGAAAATTAGTTTTTTTTATAAAATTAGAACATTATTAAGGATTTTTAAAAAAATTTATTCTAAACAGAATAGATCTTTTCAATTTTACATATTTAATATATTAACTTTTTTATTTTACATAGTAACTTTATATTTTTATTTTTATATTATATTGGTTTTTAATTCTATATGTATACAAATTTATTTTATTTTATATTAATTTTTATTTTATATTATCTAAAATAATTTGTTTTAATAAATACTTTTCAACTTTAAAAGAATTACGCTCTTTCAAGGTTAACAGCTAGACTAAACAAACCGTTCTTAATCGCTGATTAAACAATGATTTATTTTTTAATCGTTACGCATATTTTTCCGAAACCTATAAAGAGACGTCAAGCTTCCTTTTTTTTCCCTTCCTCACTGCATGAATGGATACACTGCATCCATTCATGAGTCTTGTGACACCCGATCCTCACTTCCTCTTCGGAAAAAAGGCATTATCTTGGGTCAAGATAAGGAAAAGAGCGAAGGTAAATAATGGCGACGCAGGGCTGACAACTTAATCGAAGGACGCTAAGCCATTTTTATCGACGCCCACGATAACAACACTCCCGTTGACGGAGAGGCCCCCCCTGCACCCCTCGATATTCCTAATCATTGATTACACAATGAATTAATGGTTGTTTTTATTACTGCAGGTAAGTTTATATATATATATATATATATATATATATATATATATATATATATATATATATATATATATATATATATACAAAAAATATTTTGTAATCCATCAGTTACTTTTTTATTTACTTTAATACGTACTGTAGAGTAAATTAGAGCACTCACATCATATTATATATATATATATATATATATATATATATATATATATATATATATATATATTATATATATATATATATATATATATATATATATGTATGTGTGTGTATGAATATAATATATATGTACGTATATAGACAATACAAAAATTATTTTATAATCCATTAGTTACTTTTTATTTACTATAATGAGTATAGAGTAAATTAGAGCGCTTATATTGTATTATATATATATATATATATATATATATATATATATATATATATATATATATATATATATGTGTGTGTGTGTGTGTATATATATATATATATATATATATATATATATATATATATATATATATATATATATATATATATAGAGAGAGAGAGAGAGAGAGAGAGAGCGCTATAAACATAGGTAGATAGATAGATAGATAGATAGATAGATACACAATAAGAGCGTTTTAACCCTTAATTTGACAAGATGTTTTTCCAAATATCGATTAAAAATATATTCAAATAAACAATAATAATAATTTAAATAATAATAATAATATATAAAATATTTAATATATTATATATTATCGATAAAAAAATATATTTATTATAAAGATTTTATTTAATTGATTGTTCGTTGTAGCGGACCAAATTAAGGGTTAATTTACTCTACAGTACGCATTATAGTAAATAAAAAAGTAAAATATAACTGATGTATTGTAAAAAAATTTTTGTTGTTGTTTATAGGAGAGAAATGAGATTAAAATGGATTTTTCTTTAATTAGGTCTACATTTATTTTAAAACTATTATTTTTGTTTTAAAATTTATATATATGTGTGTGTGTATTATTCTGTACACCAGAGATATACTGGATATTTTACTCTAGATCAATGACATCACGTGTCTCTTTGAAAATGTTTTTTGTATCCTATTTTAATTTCAAATAAATTATGACGTATCAAATAAACATCAACCTATTTATCCTTTGCGACTTAAAATAAATTTTTCGTTTCCCAGCACCTAAAGTAACTACTAATTAGAAATTTTTTTAAAAATTTGTTAAATGTTTTATAAATTTCTGAAAACGTTAAATTGAAAAGAATCTTTTAGAAGATCAAGATGATGCGTAGATCAGGATTGTACAGCCATTCATTTGCTTGATGCCGGACAAACGCCAAATCGATAGGGCGCTTAATTACCTTATAACGCTTCTCAGACCCGGAGGGGTATGAGGCGTTTGTTGTACTACACCGGAGATATCTCTCAATTTTGATCATAATCAAAAGGAGGGATTTCTCACTTCTAGTGTCGTACCTCTTTTCCACCTGTCGGCCTTTTAGCAAGAACATCGAGGCACACGATTTATTCTACACTCTAGGTATAAGCGATAATGTAAACATGCTATATGCACAGTAAATTCCGCCGGCAAAGATTGGACTCATTCTAGTCCTGCATGTTGATGGCACTAAACCATGTCGGATGCTGTATCTGGGTCTCGACGGGCGCGGAAGGTACTTCGGCGGGAGTCTGCGAGGTGGAGCGGTTCAGTACACAAATAAAATATAGCTATCAGATTATAAATAATTATTAATAAGTCTTTAAAAACGTGTAAACTTTTAGAAAATTCGAATCTTAGTTCTTCATTTTTAACAATTACGTACGTTAACGCAGCATTTAAAATTTTCCCTTTTATTAATGCAATATAAAAATTTAAAACGCTCTCAATGATAAAAACTGTAGTTGTAAAATTAATATGGGATGTAATTTTAAAGAGCCAGTGGACGAAAAGTCGAATGTTTCTTCTAAGAAATAGAAGGCCTGTTATTCACAAATACATTTAAAAAAAGCATTTAAAAAATAATCACAATTTTTTAATGTATTTAAATTTTTAAAATACTTATCTAATTTAAAAAAAATTAACAGATTTGTTTGATTTATTTTACACTTTAATGTATGTAAGTACAATTCTTCATAACACTGTGTACACTAACTTACAAATGCGATTTGTAATGTCATGCAACCCCTTAAAAAAATTAAATAATTAGTAAAACTTTATATATACATATATATAAAAGAAACAGAATGGCTTTCCGATCTTGAAATCAATAGCCCCATCTATCTAAAGTATCAGGCAACAGCTAAACATTACATCGACGACGCGCAAATCCCATAAAAGTCACTTGAAAGTTCACATAAAAGTCCGGAAAAACGTTTAAACCGCGACCCCGGGGCGGCCATTACTGTCTTTATTTGAAAAGGAAGCATTCAATAAAGAGTGTATATGGCGTAGAGACACTACTCTGATGAACAAGACAGCGCCGTCTAGTGGTACTGCTGCGGGCTAAAGAGATGCACGTTGCCATAAATCAGAGAAGGATTGTGCCCATAAATTAACGCGGCGGTTTTTCTGAAATTTATCTTGACTTGAGTACAACAGGAGTTGAATACGAAAGCTCTTGTGAAGAGCCCCGGTTTTTTTTTTTTTTTTTATCAATTTTTTCGCCTTCGTCTTTTTTTTCCTTTTCATTTTCTTCATTAAGTCTGAGATTAGATTTTGTCAAGTAAAAGTTTTTTTCGCAGACATGAGAATCACGAGGATGTAAAAGTTTTAAAAATAATATAAATTAATGTTTTGTTATCTTTTGTGTTCTCTTTGAATAAAATTTTTCAAAGTTAGAAGTTTTAAATTTTGCATGCCAACTACATGAAAATTTTCAAAATTTTAAAGGGGATGTTATTTACAATTTATCAAAGTGTGATAAAGTACACGAATATTCACTTTTAACTTAAACAAGTTTAGCTGTAAAGTGAGAATCTAAACTACGTAAATTTTCAAAAATGTTCTCTTAATTTCAACGTAAAAGAGCATAACTGTTTGACTTATATTCAAAATACTTTCTTTTCTTTTTTTTTCAGAGAACCTTCAGAGATTTTTGCATATTTACAGAAATACGGTAGAATTTACAATTATTATAAAATAAATGCATTTTTAAATCTTGGAGTATCGCATATGTAATTAAAAATTCTATGATACAATCCGTTTAGAAATAGATTAAAGTAATAAAATACAGAAGAATTATCTTTGAATATAATCTGTGAAGGTTTTATTCAAAGCTCTGACAGATTCAATTCACTGACATTCATTTGGTTTTGATAATAACTCCTAACGTTTTGTTAATACCTTAAAATTTAAAACTTTGTATATTATAAAAATTATAATTATAAAATGAGTATGGAAGGTAATTATCTTACAGAGCCGGTGAACAATAGAAAGTGTATTTGTAAATTATTTACTTAAAGTTGTGAAATTTTGTAAAAATAATTAGCGTTGTGTAACTAAATGAAAACATTAAGAAAATTATTTAAAAAAAAAAAAAAAAGATAAATAATAAATTTTTATTACATTTCTTTGTCAATTTTCAAAATGTTTCTTGAGCATTACATTGCATTTTCTCCCAATTTTATTTTATAATTATGCTAAATTATATTTTAAACATATCTTGTCATTATATTGTTGGTAGACAGCCTAGTTAATTTAAATTAAACAGTTTAATATCTGTATAAATTTCCTGAATCAAAAAGGATATTTAGTGAAATATAAAAAATGAATCACATTAAAATTAAAAAAAAAAGACAGGTAGAAATTTTTTGTTAATTTTTTTTTAAATTTTAACATGTTTTGGTATAATTTTGTGGATAGATAGCATAGTTAATTTATACGGAATAGTTTAATGTTTGTACAATTTTAATAAACTCAATTTAAATTTTAAAATAAATACGCAGAATCACTTTAACATATACTAGGAATAATTGGTAAAAATTTTGAAAGACCCTGTAAAATTAATTTGCAGGGAGTACCGTGCTTACTTTTATAGTGATAATTTTTTAAGTCATCACTATAAAAGTAAATGCTTTAAGTAAAAGTGTACTTTAAAATAAATAGAAACATATTATTGTCTAATTTAATAAATTTTTTCCTTTAAAGTTTTGTATTTTTGTTTTTAATTAGTACTATAAAACGTAATTTGCACATTTTTACTTGTGTCAAGCAATTTTTCACCTGAACTCAATTTAAATTTTAAAATAAATAAGCAGAATCACTTTAATATATATTAGAAATAATTGATAAAACTTTTGAATGACCCTGTAAAAAATTAATTTGCAGGGAGTACAGTGCTTACTTTTATAGTAATCACTTAAAATAAATAGAAACATATTAATGTCTAATTTAATAAATTTTTTCTTTAGAGTTTTGTATTTTTGTTTTTAATTAGTATTATAAAACGTGATTTGCACATTTTTACTTGTTTCAAGCAATTTTTCACCTGAACTCAATTTAAATTTTAAAATAAATACGCAGAATCACTTTAACATATATTAGGAATAATTCATAAAAATTTTGATGTTACCTAAAAAAATAATTTGCAGGGAGTATCGTATTTACTTGTATAGTGATCACTTAAAAAGAAAAATAGAAACATATTATTGTCTAATTTAATAAATTTTTTCCTTAAAGTTTTGTATTTTTGTTTTTAATTAGTACTACAAAACGGAAACTTAAAATCACTTTAAAAAAAATAGAAACATATTACCAAATTTAATAAAACTTTTTCCTTAAACTTTTGTATTTTTCTTTTTAATTACAACTACAAAACGGAAACATAAAATCACTTAAAAAAATAGAAACAGATTATTAAATAATTTAATAAAACTTTTTTCTTAATGTTTTGTATTTTTGTTTTTAATTACTACTACAAAACGGAAACTTAAAATAACTTAAAAAAATAGAAACATATTATTACCTAATTTAATAAAACCTTTTGCTTAAAGTTTTGAATTTTTGTTCTTAATTACTACTACAAAACGGAAACTTAAAATCACTTTAAAAAATAGAAACATATTATTACCTAATTTAATAAAACTTTTTCCTTAAAGTTTTGTATTTTTGTTTTTAATTACTACTACAAAACGGAAACTTAAAATCACTTAAAAAAATAGAAACATATTATTACCTAAGTTAATAAAACTTTCTCCTTAAAGTTTTTAATTACTATTACAAAACGGAAATTTAAAATCACTTTTAAAAAAATAGAAACATATTATTACCTAATTTAATAAAACTTTTTCCTTAAAGTTTTGTATTTTTGTTTTTAATTACTATTACAAAATGGAAACTTACAATCACTTTAAAAAATAGAAACATATTATTACCTAAGTTAATAAAAGTTTCTCTTTAAAGTTTTGAATGTTTGTTTTTAATTACTACTACAAAAAAGAAACTTAAAATCCCTTAAAAAAATAGAAACATATTATTACCTAATTTAATAAAACTTTTTGCTTAAAGTTTTGAATTTTTGTTTTTAATTACTACTACAAAACGGAAACTTAAAATCACTTTAAAAAAATAGAAACATATTATTACCTAATTTAATAAAATTTTTCCCTTAAAGTTTTATTATTTAATAAAACTTTTTCCTTAAAGTTTTGTATTTTTGTTTTTAATTACTACTACAAAACAGAAACTTAAAATCACTTTAAAAAAATAGAAACATATTATTACCTAATTTAATAAAACTTTTTTCTTAAAGTTTTGTATTTTTGCTTTTAATTACAAAACGTGATTTGCACATATTTACTTGTGTCAAGCAATTTTTCACCTGCTAGAGCTCAATATATTAAATCTATTGGACTTATATAATTGTCCTTTATTATGTGCTAAAATGATTTCGCATAATAAATACGAATTTTTAGCATAAGATATTGTGGAAAATTCCCCTTACCACCACCGAAAATCAGGCCTTCATAATAAGTTTTCTTTATCAGTGAGCAATCCCACCTATGTCCAAAGTAAAATGACCACTGACCATTCTTTCCTTTAACCCTTTCTTAGGATTGGATCTGCTCAACCCTTTTGCTCCAGTGAAGAAATGAGAATTTGAAAGCCCATTGGAGGATAACAAAGGATCCTGGATTAAGATGAAGCTCTCCATTGGCTGTTCCAAGGACCCATTCTCCAGTTGACTGTACGTAATTCGTACCTCAGAAACTCTTTATGAGTTAGATAATACATGAATGAAAGATATTAAGAGATTTATAATTAAGTTATTATTATAAATTCCCTAACTGTTATTAAGTTTTAAAGCTGTACCTAAGAGTTTAAAATCTGTTCTAAGATACAAGTTAAATATCATAGTTTAATAAAAAGTAATTTACATAAAGATAATCGTTTATGAGTAAAAAATATTAAGAGCTATAAATGAGCAAAGAATTATACATGAGTGAAAAATATTAAGAGATTTATGATTCAGTTATAATTATAAATTCCCTAACTGTTATTAAGTTTTGAAGCTGTACCTAAGAGCTTAAAATCTGTTCTAAGATACAAGTTAAATATCATAGTTTAATAAAAAATAATTTACATAAAGATAATAGTTTATGAGTGAAAAATATTAAGAATTATAAATCAGTGAAGAATTATACATGAGTGAAAAATATTAAGAGATTTATAATTAAGTTATTGTTATAAATCCCTTAACTATTATTAAGTTTTGGAGCTGTATCTCAGAACTTAAAATCTATTCTGAGATGCAAGTTCCTGAAAAAGTAAAATACATAAAGAGAAGTGTTTTATGAGTCAGATAATGTATGAGTGAAAAATACTAAGATATTTAAAATTAAGTTATTATAATAAATCCCGTAATTATTATTAAGATTGTTAGAATTAAATACCTTTTCAGAAAACCATATTTATAAAGTGTTGATGTTTAAAATTTTTTTTTAAACCTTAAAAATGTTTTATACGACCTAATCTAAAGAAAAAGGTAATTAGAATCTCAAACGATGATATTTCAATAACATTGTATTTTATCAAACATTGTATAATTTATTATTCCGCATGTTAATTATACATTCATATTTATAGAATAAACATTATGAATCTATATTAATATTCTTCATTATATCGTTTATCAAAAATAATAAAGATTTTGTCAAAAAAGTCATGTTTATTAATTAGAATCTCAAACGATAATATTTAAATACTTTTGTATTTTATCAAACACTGTGTAATTTATTATTCCGCATATTAATTATACAAATATATTTCTAGAATACACATTCTGAATCTATATTAATATTCTTCATTATATCGTTTATCATAAATAATAAATATTTTGTGAAGAAAGTCATGTTTATTACTTAGAATCTCAAACGATAATATTTAAATACTTTTGTATTTTACCAAATATTGTAGAACTTATTATTCCTCATGTTAATTATACTTTCATATTTATAGAATAAAAATACTGAATCCATATTAATATTCTTTATTATATCTTTTATAACAAATAATAAAGATTTTATGAAAAACTCATGTTTATTAATTAGAATCTCAAACGATAATATTTAAATACTTTTGTATTTTATCAAACATTGTAGAATTTATTATTCCGCATGTTAATTATACATTTATATTTATACATGTTGAGTTCCACTTTAATAATCTTTATTTAATCTTTTATTGTTAGTGATAAAGATTTGTGGAAAAAAATTCAATGTACTAATTATAAAATCAATGACACCAAAAACATTTAAATTGTTTTGTATTTTATTAGATATTGTGTCATTTATTACCCCGCATATAAATTAGACATTTATATTTAAATTTATACTATGTTGAATTCATATTATTTTTTTTTGTTAATATATTTATTATGAATTGCAAAGAGCTTGTGAGAAAAAAAATCATGTTGAAGTCTTAAACGATAATATTAAAATAATTTTCTGTAAATATTGCATAATTTATAGTATATAACATAAATATAATACTCTCGCTGGCATAAAAAAACCTATTTATTTGCACAATAAAAATTTAAAAGTAATTTTATATTTTACAATTAAATAACAAGAGTCGAATTATAAATAAATTTATAGTTCATATTTCACTTTCTACAATAGAGATATTATGAATTCATAGCTTAGGAGTAAACAATGAATTTCATTGGTTAAAGAGGAGTAGTGACGTAGTCCATGTTACTTTTCCAGTCACTGAACCAATGAGAGTACAGAAATCTCATATTAATAAACATCTTGAAAGCAGTGGCAATAATTGCTAAATAATTTCGGCAAATCTCCAAGGTTGTATTTAGGACCTTTTATATCGATTTAATATGATAACCCGTAATTCCAACATCATGTAAAACATTAGTAACAACACAAACCTTTACGGCTGTTAACATCAAAATATTATCACAGCTGAAAAATAACACTGATTAAACCCATTTAAAACTGGAAGTTTATTCATTGCGCCCATTAAAATAATGATAATGATAATAATGGTAATAATTAAGAGAAATTGTTTTTGATTTAAGCTTTTATCTAGGAAAGAATTCACTCAAAATTTTAAAGTAATCAGTGTTTCTAATGAGATGAAGTATATCTTAAAATAAAAGAAAATTATTTATCTTAAAATTTCCTTTCAGTACGTTGTCTTTTTTTTTTTTTTAATCTAAAGGAAAGTTTATAAAAATTTTAAATGAGTTAGGCAATTATAAAGTTATTTAATTTTTTGTTTTGTTTAAAATGAAAACACAAATAGGGAGAGATTTCTTTAAAAACAAACATATTATATTGTTCAATAGTGAGATATATTTTTGTGTAATAGAAGAGTTTACAAACACACACACACACACACACACACACACACACACACACACACACACACACACACACACACACACACACACACACACACACACACACACACACACACATATATATATATATATAGATATATAGATAAATATATAGATAGATATACAGATATATATATATATATATATGTGCATATATATGCATATATATATGTATATAATATATATATATAATATATATATATAATATAATATATATAAAATATATATATATACATTTATATACATTTATATACACACACATATATATATATATATATATATATATATATATATATATACATATATATATACACACCATATACATATACACGTATGTATCTTTTCAAATATGTATATATATACCCCCACATGTCTATAGGTTTAAGCAACTAATAGAAGAATATTTTTAGTTTTGATATATTACTATAATATTAAGAGTGCATACAAACACATGGTTAAAAAAGTTCATTTTACCTACTCTTACTAAATCTTAAACAAATTCTTCATACGTTTTGTAAATTATTATAATAGATGCATTGAAATTCTTTAAACTATTAAATTAAATAAAATTATTTTTCATATTGCTATTATTAACTCGTTGTTCATTGGATAATGACATTTCAGGAAATTTCACAGTTAATCAATTAATCAGAAAAAAGTACTCTTAACCTTAAATTAACAAAATATACTTCATTGAAGTTTTCAACGAGAATGTTAACATATGTGTAAAAAATTAATCAAAATAAATGTATGAAGGATTTATTTTCTTACAATAAATATATAGTATTCTATTCCACAGATTACAATTTCCACAGTACATTAAAATCCTTAGTTCATTAATTCTTAATGTGTTTGTTAGTTCTCTCACTTTAAACAAAGTAGGAGGACAAAGAGCATTGAAATGGCAGAATTCTACCAAAAGTGAAATACAAAATGCTTTGTGTTTCGTAAACAGTCAATCTAGTCTCCAGGTGAAAAAAAAAGAGGTAAAATATTTTTGTGTTTGCCAATACAAGTTTATTGTGTATATTAAATATGCCGTTAAACTTCAACGTAGAGTGGTCTGTATTTTGGACAAAGGCTGTGATCTGAGGGTACTGTATACACTGCCGCAGAAGAAATGTGGAAATTTACACGTTGGGAAAGATTCGTCTCATTTAGGCCTACATCGTCATTTTCTTGGTGTTTCTGCTCCTGCTTTGTAGACACCATGACGTTTTCATTTCAGTAAACTGTGTCCTCGCCTGTTTTGCTCTTGTTTTTAAAAATTATCTCACTCATCATTTAAACTCGCCTTCTCTTAAAGGTATTTTAAATGATTTGTCTCAATCTAACTTCTTCATACTAATAAAAGACATTGGATTTTATCTCACATCTTGCTTTAATTCTTCATACCGTTTTTATCTGCATTCGTTTTAGGTGCCTCTCGGCTTGGACTTTGTCTACAGTTTTTCTTTTTCAGCTTATATTACGTGGTGATTACTTTTCCTTATTTTACCCTTACCATTTATAAACCTGTGGTGCTTGTATAATTTATCCCATGAGGATGTGGTGCAAAAACACCTCAACCAACCAACCAATCTTTTCAGTTATGAACCATTTTCAGAAGGGTAAGAGGGTAACCTTTTTTCAAGCAGCACATGTCATACCGTATTCGGTTGGCATCTTAGACGAAAACAATTGATTGTGTTCTTCATTCTACCTAGATCTCCACGTTCTAAAAAATCATTTTTTTAATCAATCTTACTAGTATTGTAATTCCGGGTAGATAAGCCATATTGACGTTTAAGCCATACACGTCATAATTAACCGAAAAAAATAGAAGCCAATGGATTTCACCCTCACATCTTGCTTTAATTCTCCATACCATTTTTTCTGCGTGCGGTTCTCGGTATAAGCTTTGTCTACAGTTTTTCTTTTTCAGCCTGTATTAGGTCATGATTACTTTTCTTTATTTTACCCTTACCATTTATAATGCCGTGGTGCTTGCACAATTTATCTCATGAGGATGTGGTACCAAAACACCTCAACCAACCAACCAACCAACCTTTTAAGGTATGAACCATTTTCAGAATGGTAAAAGTGTAACTTTTCTCCAAACAACATATGCCATACAATATTTTGATGACACCTTAGACAAAAGCTATTGATTGGGTCCTTCATCTTGCCTAGACTTCCAATTTCTCAAGAATCATTTTAATCAATATTATTAGTATTGTAATATCGGGTAGATAAGCCATAATGACATTTACAACATACACATGATAATTGACCTAAAAAAAATAAAAGTTCATTCAACAAGCTACACTGACTTCAACGGCACACATTGATAATTGACTTTAAGAAATGAAACCCCACAGGGCCACCGTTCTCTAATAAAACTTTCATTCTCAATTTTTTTAACAATTTACTTTTGCTTGCAGGAAAATTTTAACTGTTGACACTGATAATCACTTTTCTCTTTGCTCTATTTTTACATTTCTCTAAATAGTCATCCAAAACAGGCCAGGTATTGACACCTTAGATATTAAAACACAGTATTTTCAGCTAACGTAAACTATCGCCTAAGTCGGCTCCCACGCATTTGCATAGGAATAGCACTCGCTGATATGATAAGAATTCAGGCTGATACTGTACGGCACAGAATAGAACAATAAATTGTGTAATAGAGACAAGTAAAAAACTTTTAGTTAAAAAAAAAGTCTGGGTTGGTAACAGGAAAAATTCTTTTTGAAACGCTGGACATGTTCAATTTCAACTTTTAAATACGTATAAGCCTCGTCTTATCTACCCGAAATTATAGTATATATATATATATATATATATATATATATATATATATATATATATATATATATATATATATATATATATATATATATATATATATATATACATATATATATATATATATATATATATATATATATATATATATATATTATATATATATATATATATATATATATATATATATATATATATATATATGTATGTATATATATATATATATTATATGTATATATATATATATATATATATATGTATATATATATTTATATATATATATATATATTTATATATATATATATATATATATATATATATATATATATATATATATTATATATATATATATATATATACACATATGTTTATATATATATATATATGTATATATATATATTTATATATATCCATACATATATATATATATATACATACATATATATTTATTTATTTATATATATCCATACATATATATGTTTAATTTTTCAACAATATTATCTCATATAAATGTTATTCCTTTCCCTTCCTTTAGAGGACTCATATGTGGCTTGTGGCCCCTCCTTACCCCCTTGAGATCTTATACTCGAGCTTAGGCATTACCGCTGTACACGTTGAATGTTTGTGTATAAAACTCAGATGTCAGATTCCCAGATGGTACGGGGCCATGTCGTCAGCAAGCTTCTCACGAACGTTCCAATATTTTCCGCGGCAGATTACTCCACGCGACTTAAAAAATCTCCGTGCAAGCGACAGTCCGGGTCACTTTATCACGAGCGATTTTTATCTGCCGGTGGCACAGACAAATCTGCCAGGCAGATAATGCATCAAGGGCTCCGCGCGATAAAGTCATACTACAAGTCGAGCTGGATAAGTCGCCATATATTACCCCCAGACTCAGTGCAGGGAGCGGGATTTGCTAGTCATTTATATATTTGCTGTGTGGGAGAAATAGGAAATTTTATTTCTCTTTCTATATCTGTATTTATATACGTTGTACGTTGAAATATCATTTTCAGTAAAATTACAAAGATGTTGAACAGACTGTGTAAATATTAATTGCAAATTTACAACTTTGTTCTCCACATTAGTATAACAGACATAGATAGCAATTCAATGCATTGTTTAAACATGTTGCCCCAATACCTTAGGCAAGGGAAGGGATTTAAGGGACAGGTCCCCCTCCGAAATTCTTAAAAACCGTCTAGTGGGGAAAAAAATGGACCATGTGTGTGGGTGTGTCATCTGGATAGCTGTGCATAGACAACAATAGGCTTAGAACAGTGATGTTCAGTTAAAAAGTAGGTGCAAATCCGAATCGACACGTAAAAACAGTTTGACTAGCACTTTTGACAATTGAGCACAGGTCGGAAGAAATTGGGAAAATGTTTTGGTAAAAATTTCAAAAATGAGGATATTTTATAATAACTTTATGTAGAATTATGAATATGTAGAAGAAACCGTCCAAGCTTTTGTAAAAGTGAATGAAAAAGAAGCCTTCAATGTAATCAATGTCTTGCGTCAATATTTTGAAGGACAATTAAATTCTGAAGATTTCCTTCAAAATCTAATGGATATGGAATCAGTGATAAGGAAAAATTCCCAAATGAACTTGAAACAGGCTTCAATAAACGACTTTTTTTCAAAAATCCAGTGATGGAAATACAAATAAATAGAAATGTTCTCTAGGTATGTACTGTTGCATCATTTCTTTGCTCATTTTTTTTTATTATTTTTTCAATTCGTTACAACGACCATATGATGTTGGTCCCACATGGGTCGTTATACCGAGGTTCTACTGTAGTAAAAAATATACCCCCACCCCACACTTTATGTACCCAAGTCATTAGAATTTTTACCTATATTAGTAATAATAAAATTAAGCAATTGAACGATAAACTGTATTAGTGATTGTTATTAGCTGTACTATTACCCCAAATGTTTAGCTGATAACAATTGAATAATCAACAAATAATCTCACAGATTCAAATTTATTTACTAATAATTTTTATTTCTTCCCATATCATTAATTTCTCACAATCACTTTCACACACAAAAAAAAGTGATGCTGTATAATTAACCTCAAGGAATGGGCCTAAATGAATTAATGTAAACAAAACATTACGGAACCACTTTTTCTTATGTCACTGAATTTTGATAATGTAAAGGTAATTTTGCATTACCTAAAAGATGAATAGATTGTATTTAGTCCCACTATTGCTCTGAATTTTACGGATTACAGCCTTTATATGTTCTTAGTAACTTTTCATACATTTGTAAAAATAATTTTTAGAACAAAATTGAAATTTTTTAATTTAACCCTGGTAAACCCGCCTGCTAACCAGGACCGCATTAAACCAGTTCGAAGTTCTAGACGCTTTCTTTAAACTGACTCCCGTAAAAAATAGAGCACACACAAAAAATATGTATAAAACAATAAATGAAACAAAAATAATACTATGAAAAACTGAAACAAATTTAAAAATTTTATTAATAAAAACTCTTTAATATACAACTTTACATTTTAGTTTTTCTGGAACCGTTTAAACGTTTCTTTAAAAAATTGAAATTAATTTTACAGTTTGACCAGTACTTGAAGATTTGCCTATATTGTTTATGCGATGTTCCTCCTGCCAACTCCTCGATTCCAATTTTCAACGTAAATAAAGGAATAAATGCAACAAAAACCACTCCCCAACCTCGCAGAAACCTGAGTCATTTCGTGCACTTTTTCTCCACCGAGAAATATTTTCATATCCTCAAGTGCTGCACGGCAAACATGATTTTCTCGTGGTATCCATTGTTTACTCGCCCAGTCCCACGCTGACACGAGACAGGTTGCAAAATTATACTTTCGCTGCAATAATATATACTGAAACAGTCACAAGTTATATTTTCAGTATATCTACTAAAAACTTTTCATCAATATTTAAAAAGAAACACAAAAACAAAATTGGAATTTTCAAATTTAACCGTGTGAAGAACTCATTGATTCTTATTTTCAAGCGAAATAGAGACATAAATCCAATAGAAAGATACCTCCCCCCCCCCGAATATCGTTGTTATTTCGTGAATTTTTCTCTTCCGAGAAACTTTTTCGGATCATCACGTGTTGCACAACAAAGACAATTTTCTCGTACTGTGTCTTACTCACTTACTACTATCTACTCACCCAACCTTAAATTGACAAGACAATAGGTTTCGAAATTATTCCGTCAAAAACTTATATTTCAGGTGCAATAATACATACTGAAACTTTCCTTCGATTCCGAAAATATAATTATCGCTGAGCAAAATTATATTTTCAGTAAATCTACAAAAAATATTCATCGATTTTTAAAAATAAATACCAAAACAAAATAGAATTTTTTTCAATTTAACTCCTTCAAACCCGTTTGCTAACTTGCCAAATCCCATTTCCTATTTAAATAGAGAATTAAATCCAACAAAAACAAATGAAATTTTTCTTCAAGGAAGGACTTTTTTGCATTATCACGTGCTGCACAACAAAGACGGTTGGTTCTCTCGTGGTGTGTCTTCGTTGTTTACTCACCAAGGCTCAGGTTGACACGACGGCAGGTTGCAAAATTATCGAGGCACAAAATTATATTTTCACTGCTATAATATACACTGTAATATTCACAAATTATATTTTTAGTAAATCTACCAAAAAATGATAATCGATTTTTAAAAATAAACACCAAAACATAATTGAAAATCTTTGATTTGAACCTGTGAAGCTCACCTGGTAACGCACCGATTCTTATTTTCAATTTAAATAGAGGAATAAATCAAACAAAAACAAACCCCACCACCACCATCACATACCCCAGTCATCTCGTGCGATTTTTCTCCCGGGAGAGACGTTTTCAGATCATCACGTGCTGCACAGCAAAGACGGTTTTCTCGTGGTGTGTCTCCATTGTTTACTTACCCAGCCTCACGCTGACACGACGACAGGTTGCAAAATTATCGCTGCACAACTGCGGGAACAGTTTGTTATCCAGTGCTGCGACGAAGGTGCACTATGATAAAGTGGAACACCAGAGTGGAACTTATAATGGCTTTGTTCGCGCTATCATCTGTCAGCACGCAGGGCGCAGGATCTTTTGAAAGATTTTTGTTTTAACTCGCCCATTCAATAGCGAGTCCCACTATTTATATGCCGGGCAATATTTCTATGTCACTGCTGTGTTTTTTCTTTCTTTTTTTCTAGTAAGTTAGCAAGCGTAAAAATTCTTAAAAAATAAAGGAAATCAACTCTTCTATTCTTAGTAATTAAACAAATATTTTTAATCTGCTTTTTCACAAGGTTAAAAACAATACTGCTTGTAATAAATTTCTAACGTAAAACACAACTAATATTTAAGTTTTAATCTAAAGTTATTTAGATTTAAAACATTATAAAAAAAACTAGCATATAGCCCGTCATATGACGAGAGGTAAAAAAAAAAATGGTTTGCTTTCTGGCTGAGAATTATCAATTAAACCCTAAATATTTGTAGTTTAGAATCATTTTGGATTCATTTAGAAAGCTAATTCCCAGTTTTCAGAGTTACGTCGGAATTATCGTTAAGTTCTTACCAATTTTTTGCCACAATAATTAACGGATGTAAAGGAATGAAGCTATAATTTGCACTACACTCTGGAGATAGATAGAATTTGTTGTTAATACCGTTATAAAATTTTCATTGCAACAAGAAATAATCGATGATTAAATTTAAAATTTCACATATGTACTAATCTATTATTTAAGCCAAATATAAAAGAAAATTATTTACGTAATATCTAAGTTCAGTGATAAAAAGTATAAAAATAAAGCAGATAATATTTAAATAATTTAAATTAAGAAATGATTAAATAAGATGGTTAAAGGAATGACGTCATGATGATAGAAAAAAATGTTATTTTTACCTATTTATTATGTGACAAATTGATAAATTTAATCGCCTGCTCTTAACCGGAAAAAATAGGGCTTGAAATAATGGCATTAAATGCTAGAAAAGGGGGGAAGGGGTGGATTTCGAACGATGCTAACCCTAACTACTCAAGAATTCAGTAGGGATACCTGTATCCATTCCAGGTACAACCGCTTCATAAAGTTGAGGACAGACAACTTAGGCTATTATTATATAGGGGATAAACTTAAAAATTCAATGTCTTTAACAGTTTATTGTTATCCTTATTATTATTATTATTATTACTATCTATAATGTATAAGTTAAATTTACACGTTTACGATTTAATAGCATACCTTACATTACGAATGGAAAAATATATAAAATAAAGTAATCCTTACACTTATGTGTAAAACCTTTTAGATGTATTTATTTAAAAACTTTTTTTTTCTCACTACGTGAATATTAATTGATTTTCATAGTATAGAGAACTTTTAGAGTCATTTCTGCACATGAAAGAAGTGCCAAATACCCACTTGAAAAAAAAGAATGCTTTTCAGCCGAATTACGCTTGTGAATTATTAACGCATTTAAAAACTCAACTGAACTTACGGGACCATATTTTCTTAAAAATTCTAGTCGTTAGTATTTATTCTGAAAGTGGTTATAATATAGACAATCATTATTAATATATAATAATAAGTAACTGTTTCCTATGTATGAAGTATTACAGGAAAAAATATATAAAATAAAATAATCCTTACACTTATGTCTAAAACCTTTTAAATGTAATAATTTAAAAACATTTTTTTCTCGCTACGTGAATATTAATTGATTTCATAGTACAGAAAACGTTTACAATCATCATTTCTGCACACGAAGAAAGTGCAAAATATGCACTTAGAAAAAGGCATGCGTTTCAGCGAGATTATGCTTGTGAATTATTAACACATTTTAAAACTAAATTTAACTTACGGGACCATTAAAAATTCTAGCCGTTAGTATTTATATTGAAAGCGGTTTAAATATAGACAATCAATATTGATATATAATAATAAGTGACTGTTTCCTATGTACGAAGTATTACAAAAGATATAAATAATTTATTTCCGAACAGTTTACTTCCATAATCTTTTTGAAATTATATTAGAAAATTAAACAGTTATTTTTAAATACATCACAGCATTTCTAAAGAATAAATATTTCTTTAATTGTCAGTAATTAAAGAAATATTTTTAATCTGCTTTTTCACAAGATTAAAAACATTACTGTTTGTTATAAATTTCTAACTTAAAACACAACTAATATTTAAGTTTTAAACTAAAGTTATAAAAAAATTTTAGTCTTAAAACATTATAAAAAAATAAACTTAAAAGTTCGATGTCTTTAACTGTTTATTATTACCCTTATTTTTATTATTATTACTATTTATAATGTATAAGTTAAATTTTTTACGTCTACAATGTAATAGCATGCCTTACATTTTGAACAGAAAAAATATATAAAATAATGTAATACTTGCACTTATGTCTAAAACCTTTTTAATGTAATCTTTTAAAAACATTTTTTTCTCACTACGTGAATATTAATTGATTTTCATATTATAGAAAACTTTTACAATCATCATTTCTGCACACGAAGAAAGTGCAAAATATGCACTTGAAAAAAGAATGCATTTCAGCCGGATTATGCTTGTAAATTATTAATGTATTCTAAAACTGAATTAAACTCACAGGACCATTCTAGTAGTTAGTATTTATATTGAGAGTGGTTTAAATACAATCATTATTGATATATAACAATAATTAACTGTTTACAATGTACCAAAGTATTAAAGAAGGATATAAATAATTTATTTCATAGCAGTTTACTGCCATTATTTTTCTGAAATAATATTAGAAAATTTAACTGTTATTTTTAAATACATCACAGCATTTATTGGGAATAAACTATAATTAAATCAATTTACGCTGACCTTTTACATTTCACTTGTTTAAGTTCATTATATTTGAGCATTCTAAAACTGAGCATAAAACTATTAAAAATTCTAATATTTAGTATTTATACCCAGAATGGTTTATGAATTTCCATTTAGCATCCGTTGAAAATAGTAGACACATGGTAGTAAATAATTCATTTTAGAACAGTTTACTACATTTATCTTTCTAATTAATAATATTAACAATTTCCTTGTTATATTTAAACCCATTTCTATGGAATAAACTATAATTAAATGAATTTACAGTCATGACTTCTTGATGTTTGCAGTTTATATTTTGATATAATCGCTCCGATAGTTTTATGCATAAATTTAATTCTTTGCATTGTTGTGATAACTGCAAAACAAACTCTGCTAATTACTAGTCTTTTTACATTTCACTTGTTAAAGTTAAATATATTTATACGTTCTAAAACTGAACAAAACATTTTTAAAACAAATAGAAATTCTAATATTTAGTATTTATGCCGAGATTGGTTTATGAGTTTCCATTTACCATATATTGAAAATAGTAGACACACATATGGAAGTAAATAATTCATTTTAGAACAGTTTACTACATTTATCTTTCTAATTAATAACATTAGAAAATTTCCTTGTTATTTTAAACGCATTTCTAGGGAATAAACTATAATTAAATGAATTTACAGTCATGATTTCTTGATATTTGCAGTTTATATTTTGATATAATCTCTCCGATAGTTTTATGCATAAATTTAATTCCTCACATTGTTGAGATAACATCAAAACAAACTCTGCTAATCGCTAACCTTTTAGATTTCACTTTTTAAAGTTGATTATAATTTTGCATTCTAAAACTGAACAAAACATTTTTAAGACAATTAAAAATTCTAATATTTAATATTTAAACTGAGACCGGTTAAACAGAAAAATACATTAAATATATAATTTATCGTTTACCATATGTCGGAAAAAGTAGACGCTTACATGGTTGCAAATAATATATTTTAGAACAGTTTTTACCATAATATTTCACGATAACAATAATAGAAAAGTTCTTTACTATTTTTAAACGCATTTATAGGAAATAACCTACAATTAATTCAAATTACAGTCATGACTCTTTCATATTTTAAATCAGCAGTTTCGACAGTGATATACTCGAGCAGTTTGCTTTATGTAAAAATTTAATTCCTCGAATTGTTGTGATAACTGCAAAACGAACAATGCTAATCTCTAGCCTTTTAGATTTCACTTGTTAAAGTTCACTATATTAGGCATTCTAAAACAGAAAAAAAAAACATTTTTATAACAATTAAAAATTCTAGTATTTAGTATTTAAACTGAAATTGGTTTAAACATAAAAATGCATAATAATTAAATATATAATTAATCGTTTACCATGTGTCGAAAAAAGTAGATAATTACAGGTTGCAAATAATTCATTTTAGAACAGCTTTTACCATAATCTTTCTGGATAATAATATTAGAAAAATTCTTTTCTATTTTTAAACGCATTTCTAGGGGATAAACTATACTTAAATCAAGTTACAGTCATGACTTCTTGATATTTGTGTTCAGCAGTTTCGATAATACGATAATACGATAATGATATACTCGAGCCGTTTGTTTTATGTGAAAATTTAATTCCTCGTATTGTTGTGATAACTACAAAATGAACTCTGCTAATCGCTGGTCTCCTTATATATATATATATATATATATATATATATATATATATATATATATATATATATATATATGTGTGTGTGTATATATATATATAGTCGAACTTCGATAACTCAAAGTTTCAGGGACCTCAAAAAATATTTGACTTATCCGAAGTTCGAGTTATCGAAGTTACCTACCATTCCTCTCAACAGGCACTTAAGATGGGTCGACATGGTTTAAATGGTTTGATATGGACCATAATACTATAGTTTTACGCTTTTCAATTTTTTAATAGCCTATGTAAATAACAAGAGAAGAATGGATTTAAAAGGTTTTACTCAAGAAATTTGGCCTTATAACATATTAATTAGTATACATACCATGTAAATCTCATTTGAGTAAAGCAGTTATTTTTATGGTTATTGGCATTCACAAAGTCACATAATTTTTGAACTCGGTTAAATAGGGTGTTGTCTGTACCTTTGGTGGTCTCCGGGAATTGTTGTAAGATGTGAATAGCGTCCTGTGCTTGCTCGTGATCTTCCAGAACCTTCGTTCTCGAAGGTCACGAGTGGACTGGCATTTGAAGTTTTGAACAGAATTGTGTTTTTTACCGGGGAAATCTATCACAAAAATTCGACTTAGAAGATGTTCACTTCGAGTTATCGAAACAGTTTTTTAAAGAAAGGTATAGAAATGATTCGGGACTTGATTTAAAGTTCGAGTTAGCGGATTATTCGACTTATAGGAAGTCGAGTTATCGAAGTTCGACTGTATATATATACATATATATATATATATATATATATATATATATATATATATATATATATATATATATATATATATAAGCATTGTAAAACTGAACAAAACTTATAAAACCATTAAAATTTTTAATATTTAGTATTTATTCTAGGAGTGAATTAAATATAGAAATGTATTATGTACAATAACTGTCTATTTACCATGTATCGAAAATTGTAAACACATGGTTGCAAATAATTCGCTTTAGCACAGATTATTTCCTTTATTTTTCAAATTAATAATGTTATAAAATTTCCATTTCTAGGGAATAAACTGTAATTAAATAAAGTTATAGTCATGATTCTTGATATTTCCGTTCACCAAAGCAGTTTCGATGGTGATATATTCGCTCCGATTGTTTTGTGCAAAAATTTAATTCCTCGTATTGTTGTGATAACTGCAAAACGAACTCTGCTAATCGCTGGCCACCTTGATTTCACTTGTTGAGGCACATTCACCTCTTCAATACGCATCAACACAAATCTTCCCCTCAGCGGGACAGACCCGAAACTTCAGGAACAGATAACGAAGTCGCATTTTGACAGCGCGAGAACGGAGCGGGACTTCCTAATAGTTATCCGTCGCTATCAGTAGTCGGCACAGGAACGTGCGAGCCCTCAGAGATGCCGTATTTAATTGACTGCAATCAAAACGAAACGCTGGGATTTGACTGGGACCGCCGTTCATGACAAATGGCGGTCGAGATACGTTAAGATGCCGTTGAGCTGAACTGTATGGGGTGTTGGTTATGAGAAAAAGCACCACCATCAATGCAAGGAGTCATAATTCGTTGAGATACGCCTGGACCGGTTTGGAGTGAGATTTCGGAGACCAAATTGACCGACTTTGTATGCGATCTGCGGTTTACATCAGTACGCTATTGTTGGAAATTCCTTGTTACGTATTTTACACCTCTTCAAAAGCTCTTTGGATGTAAGGGGAGCCTTCTTTTAGCACCTGGCTACGTGTACAATGCACTTTGTAGAAAGGTGTGAATAATGGGAAATTGCAAACCAATACCATATTTTTATTTACAGCCTTTCCCGCTCTAAAAATTCTTTCAAGTTACGCTTAACTTCATTTATGGGTTATATCTGGAAGAAAAAAATCAAACAATACTTAGATAAATTGTTTAACTTAACTGTTGTTAGATAAATTGTTTAACTTAACTAATAATTTCCATCATTTTCATACCTTTCATTATTTTATAGTTGTATTTCACAGTTGTATCTTCGCTCTAAGTTATTCGCTTCCAATTTAAGGTTATCTATTTATAGATTATTCTTTAAATAAAAGCTATTCAATCTTTAATAATTTAGTTAAGTTATAAACCCAACAAAACTTATTATTTTAAATAAATTACTTAATTTAACCAATAATTTACATCATAATCATACCTTTCATCATTTCATAGTTGTATCTTCGCTCTAAGTAATTTTCTTCCAACTAAGCTGATTTTCATTTTTAGATAATTTTTTAAATAAAAATTATTCCATCTTTAATAATTTAGTTAAGTTAAAAAACCCAACGAAACTTAATAGTTTAAATGAATTACTTAATTTAACTAATAATTTACATCATATTCAAACCTTTCATTATTTCATAGCTGTATCGTATTTGTAGTTGCATCTTCGCTCTAAGTAATTCGCTTCCAACTAAGCTGATCATCATTTATAGATTATTTTTTAAATAAAAGCTATTCAATCTTTTATAATTTATTTGAGTTAAAAATCTCACAATACATATTAGTTTAGATAAATTATTAAATTTAACTAATAATTTGCATCATATTCATACCTTTCATTATTTCATTGTTGTATCGTATTTGCAGTTGCAACTTCGCTCTAAGTAATCCGCTTCCAATTAAGCTTATCTTCATTTTTAGATCATTTTTTAAATAAACGCTATTCAATCTTTAATAATTTAATTGAGTTAAAAAAACTCACTTATTAGTTTCGATAAATTATTTAATTTAACTAATAGTTTACATCATATTCATACGCTTCATCATTCTATAGTTGTATCTTTGCTCTAAGTAATTCGCTTCCAACTAAGCTGATCTTCATTTATAGATTATTTTTAAATAAAAGCTATTCAATCTTTAATAATTTAGTTGAGTTAAAAAACTCTACAACTAATAATTTACATCATATATATAAATACTAACTAATAATTTACATCATATTCATAACTTTCATTATTTCATAGTTGTATCTTCGCTCTAAGTAATTCGCTTCCAACTAAGCTGATCTGCATTCATAAATTATTTTTTAAGTAAAAGCTATTCAATGTTTAATAATTTAGTTGAGTTAAAAAACTCACAATACTTAATAGTTTTGATAAATTATTTAATGTAACTAATAATTTACATCATATTAATACCTTACATTATTCACAGTTGTATTTGCAGTTGCATCTTCGCTCTAAGGAATTCTCTTCAAACTAAGCTGATCTTCATTTATAGATTATTTTTTAAATGAAAGTTATTCAATGTTTAATAATTTAGTTAAGTTAAAAACCCAACAAAACTAATTAATTTAAATGAATTACTTAATTTAACTAATAATTTACATCCTATTCAAACCTTTCATCATTTCATAGTTGTATCGTATTTGCAGTTGTATCTTCGCTCTAAGTAATTCGCTTCCAACTAAGCTGATCTTCATTATAGATGATTTATTAAATAAAAGCTATTCAATCTTTAATAATTTAGTTAAGTTAAAAACCTAACAAAACTTGTTAATTTAAATGAATTACTTAATTTAGCTAATAATTTACATCATATTCATACCTTACATTATTCACAGTTGGTATTTGACAGTTGTATCTTCACTCAAAAAAACTCTTTTCTAGTTAAGCTTATCTTCATTTAAAAATTGTTTTTCAATAAAAGCTATTCAATTTTTCATAATTTAAGTTAATAAACATGTTACTTCGGTTTTATTATTTACTTTCACTCTCTCGGTAAAAATGATAGATTACTGAGAATTTTCTGTTAACACTAATATCAAATGTTTAATTGTAGTCCATTATAAAAATTATGATAAAAATAATCCAGAGAAAGTTATTAATTAAAAAAAATAAACATGATTTTTTATTAATTTTTATTAATTTTTGTTTATTTTTTTATTTTTTAAGAAATTATAGTCTTTTTAAACGGTATTGCAGGTTGAAAAGTTTCATACTTATGCAACGCTAGGTCAACATCCAATTTGAACAAAATTAAACTACGATTTTATACAAATTCAGAGAAAATGCCTTTAGATAATTTTATGATTTAAAAATACAGTGTGTGAAGGTTTTTGTGAATAAAAATTGAGTCATTATACATAAAAAATATATTTTGCTCGTCGCAATAGAAAATATTATCACATACATGAAAAGCGTAGATGCCAGTCTGTCAGAAGAACAAAGAAATAAATCCATAGACTGATAGTTGTGAAATGAAGTTGTACTGCATTCAACAATCCATCTTCACCGGAAACCACAGAGTGTTACCGTACTTTGAAAACCACAATGTACTCATGTAGTATTGCTATAATAATAGGGCAGAGATTCAGTTTAACTTTGATATATTTATTGGTACTAACACTTTTTCGTTTGATAAATAGAAGTTACCTTCTGTTATCTTCATTGCTTCCAGATATTAAACAATATACATGTACTTTTGTGGGAATTGTATTTCGAGATACTCTGAATTTTGAGTTTTTGGCCTTTTGAAACATTTTTTATTGACCATGATATCTTCCCTTAAACACTTACCTGTCATTTGAGAGTAAATTCGACACTACAGATTGAACAGACATGATGTCTGCAAATTTGATGATTGTACTGTATAAAAAAGATGATATTCGAGGCATCATCTCTTGGGATGGTCTACTATCAAAATTAAAAGATTAGGATTTAAAAAATAAGGACTTTAATATGGTGAGGTTACAATAAGTGTGCATTATGTTTTAAGTTAAATTTTCTAATCCCCTGGGATAAGGTTTAAAATTTAAAATTGAAATTGAAGGGAAAATTCTGAATTAATTTTGAGTTTTTGGCCTTTTGAAATACTTTCCAATTGACCATGATCTCTTCCCTTAAACACTTACCTGCCAGTTGAGAGTAAATTCTACACTACAGATTGAACAGACATGCTATGTCTGCAAATTTGATGATTATGCTGTATAAAAAAGATGATAAAAGATGATTCGAAGCATCATTCCTTGGGATTGTCTACTGTCAAAATTAAAGGATTAAGGTTTAAATAAAAAAGGACTTTAATTTGGTGAGGTTACAAGAAGTGTGAATTGTGTTTTAAGATAAATTTTCTAATCCTCTGGTATAAGGTTTAAAATTTGAAATTGAAATTGAAGGAAAAATTCTAAATTAATTTTGAGTTTTTGGCCTCTTGAAACGCTTTTCAATTGATCATGATCTTTTCCCTTAAACACTTACCTGCCAGTTGAAAGTAAATTCTACACTACAGATTGGAACAGACATGCTAAGTCTGCAAATATGATTGTCTACAAATTTGATGATTGTATTGTATAAAAAAGATGATATTCGAGCTATCATTTCTTGGGTTTGTCTTCTGTTAAAATTAAAGGATTAAGGTTTAAGATAAAAGAACTTTAATTTGGTGAGGTTACAATAAGAATGCATTGTGTTTTAAGCTAAATTTTCTAATCCTGTGGGATAAGGTTTAAAATTTGAAATTGGAATTGAAGGCAAAATTCCTTCCCTTATAAAGAGTTTTCAGAATCTAGCTTTCTAGGTTCACAGTGCCGAATGATGGAGCAAAATGGTGAAGAGACCAAAGATGAAATATAAATGAGTTCTTTTTTTTTCTAAGCATTTCTCCTCCCCCCTCCCCTCTTTTAAATATTACCACCAAAATTGTCGATTACTTTTCGAAAGTTAAAATTAAATTTCCTGGATATTCATTTACAATAATTACGATAGTTTTACTTGGGTTTTCCCGGTCCATTTCGACCGAACTTGTTCCTCCAAATAATGCACCCAACAGAAGATTAACTATACTGAATACTTTTCACTGCTCTTTTTATCTAAAAATTAAGTATGGAGTTTTCAAATGGAATTTACCAATAGAAAATTTGCGTTGGGAAAAGAGAAAACTAAGTAGAGTGTAACTTTGATAATTTGAAACTGAAGGGACCACTAAAAATTTTCGAATTATCACAAACTTTGAATTAAAAAAGCTACATTTTTAACTTTAATTTCAGGTAAATTTTAGAAAAGATTATTCTATTAATATTTATTTAGAAAAATCCCGACATGAAAGACTTACGCATTATATGTAAAATTTACATTTTGTAGGCGACAGTACAAATTACTTTGAATACAGAAAGTTATAGTTTTTCAAAAATCTGTGCAATGTCTGATTGTTTATAGAATTGAGTCACTGAAGGTTTGTAAACATGTTTAGTGAAGAGCTTCACTTACGGTGAGCTGTTCTTCAAAGTACTGACGAAACGAAATGGCGCCTCCTATGATAAACGGTTTCTTCCGCCTCGATATTGTCTTATTTAACGTTTCTGAAAAAAATTCTTGATCGTCACAAATTTCCACATGTTCGTCCAAATTGACGCCTTCTTCGGAAGTCGGGCTCATTTTCTTCTAAGTTTGGTCAGTTATGTTAGCAAATCTTACCTGTGGAAAGTTTCACTCTGTAAAAACAATCTGTCGAAAGTGTCGAAGCAATTTGATATTGTTGTTTAAGTTACTTGCACTGTCTCGTGTCGAACAAGTGGAGGTATTCCGGCAATGATTTCTTAACCATGAAAGGTTTTGATTATGGTACGAAACTTTATTCGAATTAAGGAAATCGAACTTCGAACAATCCAAGATTTTTTTAACATTGATTTAATTACCATTTCTTGGGACTAAGAGGAATATTCAATTTAACGTCTTTTCGACTTAGAAATGTCCATTTTATCAAAGTACAACTGTCCAACTTTGCGTTATGTAAACAAGAGACTTTATTGTCGTTTAATGGTTACGAATGTATTGAAAATGTATTAAAACATTGTATAAACATAAATGACGTATAAATGAAACACTTATAAAGGATGATTTACTGTAATAGTTTAAATGAAAAGAAATACACCTGAACATTAAGTGGGGGAACTCAATAAATGATAGATTTTGAACTTTTCATTTGACTCTCATACTACTCTTCTGTTTCTGAAGAGAGGTATTGTGAAGCGAGGCTACTTAGTAATGAGCAATATGGCTATTTTTTAACAAAAATTCACCCATAGGAAAGAAAAAGTTTTCTTTATGCTGCAATATGCGAAAAAACTGAAAATATAGTCACTGAAGCAGTTATTACTCTCTAGTCCAAAACGGTAATAAAAACACTCAGAATAAAAGAAAATAAACAAACCTTCCAATATGAAGTAAAAATTTTAAATTAGCAAAATAAAAACTGCCATTATGTCTTATCGAGATAAAAATCATTTCCTCTGTGCCCCTGATAATTTTTTACAATATATTTTTTATACCTCAGATAAAAAACATTAGCACTTAAGAAACTAATCAAGGTTCATTTAGTGTTTTTGCTTGAGAGAAAAAGAAATCATTAATTAATAGGGTTAAAAAGAGCATTAATTTAATAGTAATGTTCGACATTTTTTTTAAACCGTATAAAAACCGACTTCGTTGTTGAAACTACTCCACACCACACGGTGGCTCTGTAAAAAAATCCAAAGCATTCCCATGGTGAAATTTATGTCTCATACAGAATTATATTTTGAAAAAAGTTTGTGAAAGAAAGGACAAAAAAAAAAGTTGCTTCGAGAAAAAAAACTCCTAGCGAAATTTAATTGTTCAAAAAATACTATTGTTTCTCAAAAAAAAATATTTTCCAAATCAGTCATGAGTAAAAAATACATCATTATTAGAATTTATTTCTTAAATCTTTCTTTGTTATGATTTTTTATTGGAGTTTTTTAATGTAAATTCCACATTTCTGATTGCTTTCTCTAGATGGACGATGTAAAAAAAATTACACAACTAAATTTTTCAGAGAGAAAATTCCCGTACAAAAAAATTAATAAAAGAAAGAAAGAAAAATCGTAAGTACGAAAACTCTACTCGCTTCTGGGATTGATGGAAAAGAGGGTGGACCGCTCCAATTTTTTCACCATTTTTCCTTCCCCGCGCCGATTCGATAGCAATTCGATATCGATATTTTCCTCAGCGTCATCGATTTCCAATCGAAAACCGCTCAACAATTCTAATTTCGTTTGCAAACAGAGCTCAGAAGAGTGGGGATGTGAGAGAATAAAAATAATGAAATAATTCGCAAGAATAAAAAAAAGTGAAAGAATCCTTGTGGAAAAGATATGAGCCGCTTTTTCCTGACGTACATTTATTTTTCGTGTCACGTGTTTCGTAACTAACGAAGTCATCATCGGCGTGATATAAGAAAACCCAATACGCATTAATAGAGGATTTCTGGAGGTATAGAGGATAACTTTATGACTTTTGATACCAGCTTGTAAGGGTCTGGAATTAAAAGATTGAAGGGCCGGAGCTTCTAGCAAATGAGAAATCTTTTTTTTTTTTTTTTTTTTTCTGAAACTGTAGAAACGATGGAGTTTTTTTTCTTCTTCCTGCCTCCTTATGACGGCAAAATTGCGAGGATTTGCTTTGATTCGTTCCGGGAGATCTGATAATTTGCCAGAGCCAATATGTGACTTGAAAGCTTAAGGCAATAACTTACTGTTGGGATAATTAAAATCACATGACTTTTGATCTGAATAGACGAACTCATTTTAAAGTCATCCATAGAGAAAGTGCATGTTTGTAAACAAATACGATTGCTGACTACAACTCAACTTTTCGCGGGCAAAACATTGCTTTTTTTCATTGTATCTTATGAGCTTCGATATGGATCACGTATACAACAAAACTAAATTTTATTTAAGGGAAGAGGAAGGAAACACCAGAAACTATCCATGTGATTCTAAATAGATTTTTTTATCACTTACAAAAGTATATATATATATATATATATATATATATATATATATATATATAA
>CM063511.1:120605694-120648194 GCA_032207245.1 Pardosa pseudoannulata
TCAGAGGGTTAATATATAAATAATTTTTTCACTTTTGTTGACTTCGAAAGGGTAACAATATGGTCCAGCAAATGTGAGATCTTTTATTCAGGCCAAGCCTATGGGTCTTCTGCTTGCTTCAAAATTACGAGGACACACTTGAGCATAAGTCGTACTTTCACCCTTGTGGTGCTTGTTAAAACGGAAGGAGTACCCCCTTTGCCTTAATACAAGTAGCGGATAGCTCAATGGGGCTTGGTTTGACTAAGTGGCATCATAAACAACAATACTTGAGTGAAAATAAAGATGGATTCCTCTCCATGTAAGATTCCTACGTCCAACTTACGTTTCCAATTAACAGGAAAGTGATTTTTGTTAGCTCAGACATTTCATATTATAAACAATTTAAATAATGTGTAAAAATATTTTCTTTAAGAAAATTACTTTAGATGATGTTTGATGTAGCTTTTATTTAAAAAGTAATTCTATTGTAAGGCTTCAAAGGTAGCGATGCAACTGGACCATATGGGCCGAGCCCTTCAATCCAGAGGCTTCTGTCAGTAAGCACAAAAATGACAACGAGTGAAAAATAAACACATAAAAGAGCAAAGAGATAGAAGGGTGGATTCGTGAGTTCATAGCACAAAACTAGAGAGTAGAGAGTTTAGGGATAGAAAAACATAAAATATTTTTATGGCCAGTGACATCCGTACGAAAAAAGCCGAAAATTTTTGAACAATATTGAACAAGATCGAAAAAATTTGAAAATTTTTGGAAAAATAAAAATATAAGTTTTAAAAATAAATAAATTGTACTAAAAATCCAAAAAGGGCCTAAATAATAATTTTTAAATAGAACAGTAATTTGTATTAACTTAGTTTAGGTGTTATAGATTTTTGTTTATTGAATAATAATGATCAGAAACGAGAAAGTTAAAAATTTTGAGAAAATAATAATAAACGTTTTAAAAATAAATGAATTGCACTTCAATATATGTCTGAAAATCCAAACTGTTTTCCGAAATTAAAAAAAGAAAATGATGTAAATTAGAACAAGTTACATACATGTATGTTTGATTCATTGCTAATTTCTTATTGAGATACGTTGGATAATTTAATGAAGAAACTTCAGTTATAATAAAAAGCTGAAATAAGCTATTTTTAGTTAAACTGCCTAGAAATTCCAACCTGCTATGGTTTGAACATTTCAGAGTGCAAGTCCTCCAGATTTATCACACTGTAAATTAAAATAATAAGACATAGCAGTAGTATAATTCACCCTAATTTACATCCACCTCTGTATTAAAACTGGGAAAATTTTATGAAAATACGTTCGTCAACCGATGGATATTATTTAACCTGTTATGCCTGAAATAATCTTTTCAAAAATTCTTCAAGAGACAAATTTATGCTTACATTTTAAGTGCTAATTTATTTTCTGGATTTATTGCTAAATGCAAAATTATGCTCACGTTTAAAAAAAAATAAAATAGACGCCTACTTTATTACGGTAGCTATTTTAACTATTTCGGTAGCTTTAAAATGCACCTCAAGAGATCCAAAATATTAAATGTAAGTGCTTTTAATTTAAAAGTACTCAAAACTTTTAAAAATTAAAAAAAAGTAATGAATTATTTTCTACAATTAGTTATTATTATATTAAAAAATGCGCAATGAAAAATTTCATTTAGAACACCATTTATATACCATTTTAGAGAGTATATTATGTGTCTATCACTTGGGGGTTGTGTGAGTTTTATTTCCTAAAACTGTTATTTTCACCCCTATCAGTAATATTTTTTTTAATGTAACGAATAAATTTGTAATTTTCTATATTTGAATATATATATATATATATATATATATATATATATATATATGTAATAAAACGGATGTCACTATGGGTGGTTTGCAATCATGGCCCATAAAAATGACACTGTTTTAGCTAAAGACCTTTATTAAGATAACGTTGGAGGACGGATTCCCACTTCATCATAGGGACAGGACAAACTGAGGGGTCAGCTAGCATGAAGTTATATGTAAAAAAAAGCCCTTAACTTCAGTTAAGGGCACTGATCAACATCTGTGGAAAATCTCAAGAAAAATCTGCCTTCGATAGCCTGCATCTAATTTTTGTTTGGAAATTTGAAAACCCCTGAGAATTTTCCTTAGATATATATCTGTTGTCTGTAGAATATAATGAAATGTGATGCTAAGAACTATTAACCTTAAAACAAAAGCACAGTCAAACCTCTATTTAACAACCATCTAATTTGCGAACTTTTCCTTTGAACTGAGGACATTTTGGGAATTTCTTCGCAAAACTACATCCAAATAGCTTAGTGCATTCTCATTTAACGATTTTTTTTCCTGTGATTTACCTTTTATCTCCCTATTTATTAAAATATATATGAAAATTTCAAACTTATTATTTCAGTTAATGCTTGTTTAATTATTTGCTATAATAAATATGATAATGGGATTAAAAGTTTTAATGTAAATTTTTAATTGAAAATTCAAACCATTTCCTTTGAACTGAGAATATTTTGGGAATTTCTTCGCAGAACAGCTTCCAAACAGCTTAGGGTATTCTCCCTTTAACTAATTTTTACCTGTGATTTACCTTTTTTCTAACTATTTATTAAAATATATCTGAAGATTTCAAACTTATTATTTCTTTTAACACCTGTTTAATTAATTGCTATAATAAATATGATAATGGGATTAAAATTAATCAGTTTTAATATAACTTTTTTAATTGAAAATACAGACTATTCCTGGGCAATATTGTTATATTCCTGTTTTCATCGCAAATTTCTTTTCGATGATTAAAATAAACAAAACAGATATTAAATTGAACAAAAAGTTTTATTTATTACTTTTTTATCAATATTTTAAAAAATAATAAGTGAAACTGAAAAAAAAAAGTTCAAAAGAGTAACTTTTAATTCTGTTTACTTAAAACCAAATGAAAATGTACTTGCTTATTGTCAAAATTTAAAGTCTCTTTGACAAACTTTTCAGACATTCTTCACTTTTTGAATCTTCAAAGTTTGGTCATCCTTGATTGGTTGTTGACGCCATTTGCAAGTAAATCCACAAACTCAGGCGAATCAGGAGCAAGTTATTGAAGTATTCACAGATGAGAAGCGGTTTGTATACAGGTATTACAAATTCTGTTTACAAAAACATATACTAATTTTATGTCCTGTGTTATGGGACACTGAACAGAAACAATTTCTAGTCTTCCAATTTAGTCGAAAGTGGATCTAGCGTAGTTATAAACGTCACCGAAAAAAAAGAAAGGAAATTCACTGGAAATTAGTGCTTACAGTGACTGGCAAATGTTAATAACATAAATAAACAAAAGTATCTTAGCCGAATATAAGTAAACGAAAGTATCTTATTCAGGTACTGATTCTTTGTACATACGTATGGACATAGCGCTTAAACATGCTAGCTCTAAATGGATCTTTCTGTTGAAATCTGAAGTCCAAAAGATTTCACAATTTCAATGCTTCCTTTACAAGAAAGAGAAAGAAAAGAAAGTTTTAATCCAAAACATGTTGAAAGTTATTTAGTTTCTTATATGCTGATGAGAGGAATTGTTATTTTCTTGAAAGTCAGATTTACTTCACAAGTTGCTCAATCCTAAGCATCTGTACCTTGTACAACTCCACCTACTGGTGAACATCGACTTTAAGTAGGTGACATCAGTTTATCGATGAGGGTGTAAACCTTGAAAAACATGTCTCTAGATATGATTGGAAGTATGTTTCGAATAAACCATTGGCAATTTTAAGTTTTGCTCTAGATTATTCTTACATGCATCTAGATTGTTTGGCGAAAATTATTAATTATTAGATAACCTTAACCACTTGTCTGATTATCCCGAGTTATCTCGGGTTCGCATATATTGCAGTTAATTATTATTTCGAGAAAACTCGGGCGAATCTGAATTTGTCTTATGATTTGTTTTAAAACGGTTTCACTCGGCCTGGAGGAATTTAAAGGAAATATTCAGCTTTGATAGGTAGTTTACCAAGTTTTGTTGGTTTTGCGATCCTTTTGGTGGAACTAGTCACGTGTTTTCTACTGATTAGGAAACTTATTTAAGAAAATCATCCTGACGAGTTTTCTGCCACATCTGGAAGACCCAGTACAAGTCCTTTACCACTCAGGTTACCCTCAAGGCATTTTCCAGATGTTACTCCTGCTGCTGAAAAAAAAAATCAAATCCAATGAGACAGTCTACTCTGTGCTCCCGTAAAACATATTTCAGAGCTAAGCTAATAAGAAAAGAGACCAGATACTATTGCACAGAATGTCAGGTATCACTTTGTGTCGTCCCTTGCTTCGAAAGCTATCATAAAAAAATGTAAATATTTAATTTTTTTCCATCTACCCGAGATAACTCGGGATAGTAAAATAATATTAAAATTAAATGCTTTTAAGTCTGTAAAAATCTAAAAATTCAACCAAAAACCTACACGTTTCGTTTTTTTATTTCTTTGTATTTAATAATAAAATAAAAAAAAAATGTGAGGAATTTTTGCAATTTTTTTCAAAAAGATTTGTGAGGGACGTGGTTAAAACAAAAACACAGCCAAACCTCTATTTAACAATTGTCTAATTTGCGAACTTTTCCTTTGAACCAAGAACATTTTGTTAATTTCTTCACAAAACAACTTCCAAATAGCTTAGTGTCTTCTCCCTTTAACGAACTTTTCCCATGATTTATTTTTTCTCTCTAATTTTTGAAACACATTTGAAGATTTCAAATTTATTCTTTCTTTTCACATTTGTTTAATTACTTTCTATAACAAATAAGATGATGCCAATAAAATTACTCAGTTTTAATATAATTTTTAATTGAAAATACAACGCATTCCTTGACATTGTTTTACTGTACTCTTGTTTTCATTGCAATTTTCTTTTTGATGATTAAAATAAATAAAACAAATAGATATTAATTTGAAAAAATGATGATAATTACCTTTTTCAGTCTTTAGTGTTGTTGGAGTTTAAGATGTATTTTAAAAGGAAACTCTCTACTTAAGGAATTCTTCATATAACGAACTTTCATCAGGTTTGGAGTGCTACGGTCTACTTTTTTGCAACACGGTGGTTAATGAGACTTGGACCTATAGCTTAAAGCCAATTCCGAACGGCTACTAACATCCATTCGAACCCACGAACTCCGGTACTTAAGGGCAGCACCCTAACCAATTGGGCATTGTTCGGCAAACTTTCATAAGAATTTAACGACTTTGTTAAATAGATGACCGACTGTGTTTGAATTAAAAATGTTTTAAAGTCACCAGATTAAAATTTCCAGTAGTTCCAAAATGATAATTTTCTTTAGAATGAATAATATTCCATTTTTTTTCCTAAATATTCTCGATTCTGTGTAGAAATGGAATAAAAAAATTCTAGGATTCAAGATTTAAAAAAAAAAATTATTTTGAAATCAAAATAAAATTTGCAATTTTGCAGCTTTCATCGAACAAACAGCACTTTCTTGTTTAAAACACTCTATTAGTATTATTTCAAGGGAATATACTTATTTTCTTTCTATATTTCAAAACTAATTAGAAGAGTTTAATTACTTTTATTAGCACATCGTGTGCTGGTATGTTTCGCAGTGGAATTGTACCGGGAGAGGGTTTTTTGAGCGTAAATTTAGTTATTCAGTTAAATCTCAATCGATTATAAATTATTTAATTCTTTAAGCAACTTTTCGTATTTTATATTGAAATATATAAAAAAATATATAAATAGACAAATAAACAAATATATATATATATATATATATATATATATAAATACAAATATATATAATATATAAAAATACATATATATAATATCATTTTTGCAAGGATAAATAAAAAGTTAATTTTAAATCTAAATTGATTTTTTTAATCAACCTTCCCGTTCTGTGGTTCCGCATCGACTGATGTAAAAACTAGTTTTTATTTGTCTAAATTTTTCCAGAATCTATGTAGTAGACAAGAACATTCGGCTTCGTTTTCCTGTATATACCGTTATTTTTGTACCCACAAACAAACCATGTTGTTACACTAACCCGTACTAGTACGTGATCCGCGCTCAAGTATCAATCGTCAGAAAACGTACTAGTACTTGTCCCGCATACAATGTGTAAAATGTACTAGTACATGTCCCATGCTCAAGTATCAATCGTCAGAAAAAGTACTAGTATGTGTCATTCGCTCAAGTATCAATCGTCAGAAAACGTACTAGTAAAGGTCCCATGCTCAAGTATCAATCGTCAGAAAAAGTACTAGTATGTGTCCCATGCTCAAATATCAATCGTAAGAAAATGTACTAGTACGTGTCCCATGCTCAAGTATCAATCGTCGGAAAAAGTACTAGTATGTGTCATTCGCTCAAAAATCAATCGTCAGAAAACGTACTAGTACATGTCTCGCGCTTAATATCAATCGTCAGAAAACGTACTAGTACTTGTCCTTATGTGTTAGTATTGACTAATTTATGTAGCCCCAATCAATATATATTAGATTTTTGCTGTTTAACTTTTATTTCTTTTATATTTTTAATATTAATAGAAATATATTTACTTGAGCCAAAATGTAACCCTAACAGTTGTTTAAAGAGAACTCCATTTTAAGATAATAAAATAATTAAGTTTCATCGAAATTTTAATAACTACGAAGCACACGTAAAGAGTAAAATTTAATTCTAATTGCAGCTACTTCCTAATCGAAAGAAAAAAAATTACCATAAAAAATATATATATCTAATCTCTAAATATTAAAATTCCTCGCAAGGGGGAAAAATTAATCTTACAGATTTGGACATGAAATATTCCATTTCAATTTAGGAACTATATCTCCGTTTCTATAACCAGAATTCATTTTTCACGAAAATTCATTTCAGCAACTTTTAAATTTCTGTATTCCTAAATCACATTCTGAATTCCTCTCTTAACTAAATCCCGAGACAAAAACGACATTTTAATTACGCACGAAAAAAAATCCGCGCCATTTTTTTTTTCTCATACAAGCTCCTTTTTTTTTTTACCTTATTCTGAAGCAAATGCTATTAAAAACAAGTCAGAGACCGCTCTCGCAGCGCCCCCTAGTGTGCTTAGTGTCGAACTGGGAGCATTCGTGCCAAGAATTCATCAACGGGAGAGATAGATCGCTAAAATAAAAATAAAACTTGTTAATTCCACGCCGCATGCATGCGAGTGCAACGGCTAAGTTTAAAACTGAAACATTCGACTGATGTAACGTCAGAATGATGAACTTGGTGTGTTTTATCAAAAGCACTTTTTGTTTCATCTTTTATATATGATATTTTAAGCACCAGAGAACACTAGAAGCGAATTATCTGTCTGAAAGGAAAATAATAAGATTTCAAAAGAAGGCTTTTCAAAAAATCTGACTTTTAAAAAAATACAGAAAGGAAAAAAAATCATTTTTTTTTTTGTCTTTTTTCGAGATGTCCCCATGGCATAAATATTATTTCTCGAGTAATTTAATATTTTATAAATTGATTTAACTGTGCATAAATACTAAAAAAAAATAGATGTAAATAATATTAAGCTTTTTTAAACAGTTATTTTAATGCCAAAAATGTATTAAATGATAATATTTTGGCAAGAATTTGATAGATTTTGAACATCAATGCTCGCCTAAACGTTAAGCTGATTAAAATAAATTCTAGTGTTAGGCATTCATAAATATACAGTTATTTATTTATATATAAAACATGGCAATGATGTTACTTGATACATGAATCTAGATTAGTAACACAAACGTAATACTTTTACAACGTCTGAGTGAATGATAATCACAACTATTTTAACAGACAAACGATTTTTTAATTATTTTTTTATTTAATTTTTTAATTTTCCTTTCTTGGCAACACTAGGAGCTCAAAAAGCTTTATTACTTGCTCTGAAACGATAGTTCCATACCTCTTAAAATCACGTGAATACATTGATTCTAATTGGCTGATAAAGAACCCGTAGCTTATTTTGAAGTAGAGATTCGTTAAATGTACATTACTTAATATATTCTTTATAATTCTAAAAACAGGGGAACTGGTTTAATCTGAATTATAAACGTTAGAATATGAAGTTGATAGAAAACAAAGAGAATGAAAATCGAAAAAAAAAATTAACAAGAAACAGGCTGGTTAAAGGAAGTGAACTTTCAAAATTAATTTACTTTGTTAAGGACCAGTCTGTTAAAAATTTAATGTCAATAACAATTCATTTATGTGAAAGAGTTTACAATATCAAGGTAGAATCTTAATAATTATAAAAGTTATTAATTATTAATTGTTTCAATTGGAACATTGTTGAAAATGTTACATGAGCATCCCTTCTACATACATTATAGCCGTTTTTATTCATAGGGCACGTTTGAGGTCTTAGAATAATTCATAGTCATCGTAATCATTCACTAGATGTATAGTTAGAAAAAATAATAATGGCTAAAATATCTATTATTATTATACATCTAAATAATCTGACTTTTAAAAAAATTCAGAAAGGAAAAAAAAATCATTTTTTGTCTTTTTTCGAAATGTCACCAATTTTTACTTGCTCTGAAACGATAGTTCCATCCTTCTTAAAGTCACGTGAGTACATTGATTCTGATTGGCTGATAAAGAACCCGTAGCTTATTCTGAAGTAGAGATTCGTTGAAATTACATTACTTAATATAATGTTTATAATTCTAAAAAAGGGGAACTGATTTATTTATTATTGAAAATTATTTACGTAATATCTAAGTTCAGTGATAAAGCGTATGAAAATAATGCAGACGATATTTAAATAATTCGAAATAAGAAATGATTAAATGAGGTGGAATGAAGTCATAATGCTAGAAAAACTATAATTTTTACCTATTTATTATGTGATAAATTTAATAGCCTGCTCATAACCGGAGAAAATAGGGCTTGAAATAATGGCATTAAAACCTCGAAAAAGGGGAAAGGGGTGGATTTCGAACGTTTTAAAGAAGACAGTATTTTTTGCTGTGATATGAAGCATATTTATACCAATTTATTTCAGAATGGAATCGATAGTTTAGTAGAAGATAAATTTTACTCGCTTTGAATTTTGCTAACCCCAACTCATTAGAATCCAATATGGATACCTCTATTCGTTCCAGATCGAACCGCTTCATAAATTTGAGGACAGATGGAGAGAAACTTAGGCTATTATTATATAAGGAGATTATGGATTATATAGCTTTTAAATGCGTTATATTTCCTATTAAATATACATATGTTTGCCAATCTGTAAGATCTTCGTCAGTCATTTTTGAAATTTTCGAACTAAAAGTCTTGCAAAATAGTTAAAACATTTATTTTTTAAGCAATTCAATGTAATAACATTAATTAAAGAGGTATCACGTCCGGTTGCATAGCAACATTTAGTTATTCAAGATGTAACTATGGTGTAATTAATGGAGTATATGAAATTACATGTATGTTAAATTAGCAGTATAATTAAGCAAAATGATATTTAAAAGTGTTCATTGCAGGCACTACAGTATTCTTGTAAAATAGATCTCACTTTAAAGGATAAAAATGAGACATCAAATACATTTTTTATAAGATTTGCTAAGTGAAACAGTAGAGAGTTTTAACACCATAACGAACTTTTGGAAGCAACTTGATAATCTAAGCTCCAGAAATAGCGACTTAGAGACTTATATGCTTTTCTAAGGAGAAAAATGGAAAAGAGATAATAAATTTAGGGAAAAAATAGATGAAATAGCTAACAGAAACATATTTTTTTAATTCACTTAAAATATTTACGTAAAAACTAGAGCTGCAGTAGCTCAGTCGGCAAAGGCAACGATTTCGTAACTGGAGAGTTGCGTGTTAGGAGCCCGAGCCTGCCTAATATCCGCCTTGTTAGTTAAAGGTGACTGGGGCACGTAAAATAGGTTCGTTGTCACAATGTCCTCCAATTTCTCAATCAATACCTCTGCGAATGACAGGCCAAACCTATGGGTCTTTTACTTGGTCCCTGCTTCAAAATTACGAGGACCTACTTGAGCTTACTTTCACCTTTGAGGTTCTCGTCGAAACGAAAGTCTCACCCAACCCCTTGCTTAATACGAGTAATCTCCTGCTCAATCGTGCTTGGTTAGACCAGATGGCAACAAGAACTTAAAGACTGTTGACCCATCAATAACTTATTAACTTAAATATAATAAACTTCACAACATAAATGTAATAAACTTGAAATAGCATTGCAAAAATTACGGACCTATTTCAGAATTTCCAACAGCAGTTCAAACAAAATTTTAAATGTAAAAAAGTGAATACAGAAATACAGAGGTGAAGGTGTTTAAACATCATGGAGGTAGGTTGGGGGGATGCGATGAATTTTCTACCTAAATGAGAACACTTAATTGCTCTTTATTGGGGAGGCGGGGAGGGGAGAATACCGTGTTTTCATTCTGAATGGAGAGGGAACTCAAGCTTCCCCATCACCCCTCTAAATCCCCTTCCCAACGTCCGCTGATGAAGCCAAAGAAAGGGAGCAACAGAAATAATGCATGAAGATGACGAAACAGTCTGCTTCTGACCGTTAACCCGAGTTTGGGGGTGATTTATATTACGAGACAATTTTTTTAATTACACAGTTATATTGAGTTACAATTATATTGAATTATGATTTTCATAACTCAATACAATTATATTAAGTTATGAAAATTATATACAATTATATACAATATGAAAATTATATACAATATTATGAACAATTATATTGAGTTATGAAACTTGTCTTTCAAACATAAACATAATACAGTTGAACCTCTGGTTTGCTAACCTCTCCCTGAAATCAAGAATATTTCGAGAATTTCTTAAAGTGATCTCTAAATAGCGATGTGCATTCTCTATTTAACTGCGATCTAATTTTTATTTCTCGCAATTTCTCAAAATATTCCTAACCATTTCAATCTTATTCTCTCATTTGTGACACATTTTGTGATAACCAACAGGGGCGTGGCAAAGGTGGCATTTGCCACGGGTGCATCAGTCATAGGGGAACCGCATCGCGAGGAAAATGGGGTCAGAAAGAGGACGATTCGCCCTAAGTAGAAATTAGGAAAAGTTGAAAAAAAATTATTTATATAAAATACAATGTGTTTAAAAATTATTTTTTTTAATGAATTTTCTTTTTAAAAAATGCTTCTAGAGAATAAACTTGTTATAGATTCTTCCAAAATGTTTACCAAACACTCCTAATATACCTTAATACAAATCCGGGTATTCGTTTTAAACTTTGATTTAAAGTTATTAAAACTAAATTTAAATTTAGAAATTTGCTAATTTTTTATGAAATATTAACGTACAAATAAAATATATTCCCCTCAAATAAACTGTTCAGTTTATGAGCAAAATAATACCCTCAGAATGTTCAAACATATTTTTAAGTATTAATAAGATAAAAATAGAAGAAAAAATTATAAATTAATATACTAGGAACATTTTAAGAATTAACAAAATATTTTGCGATTTCATTCTGAATATATGATATAGAAAAAGAAAATAGGTTTATATATTTTCTTACTCTATTTGGCAGTAAGGGCACAGACCAGTTTTTTGCCAGGGGCTCTAAAGAAGCTAGTTACGACCCTGATGACCAACGATCTTGAACTGGTTTTATCAGGCACCTAACTTAACAAAAGAAGTAACATCACTGTCATTCTTTGCATTTCAACCAGAAGACTTATGACAGAAACCCCTTTTTAAAACAAAAATTCCCCAAATCAACAGACTTTAACAGTAATTAAGTTTAATCACGTTTGCGGGAATGTCTGTTTAAGATTACCCCACGCATGCAGTAAGGTGTATTGTAATAAAATTACTGTTATAGTGTACTGTTATAATAATGCCATTAAACTTAATTAATTTTAATGTAAAAATTTATAACTAAAAATACAGCGTATTACCGGACAGTGTTATTCTTCTTTCTTTTTTTCCTTGTCGATTCCTTTTCTGATGGATAAAGTAAATAAAACAAATAGATACTGATTTTCAAAAAATGTAATTAATTACTCTTTTAAATAATATTTAGTGTAAATGAACGTAAAATCAGTTTTATGGACTTTTTAATTTAAGACTTTAACGAATTTTCTATATAACGAAATGTTTTTAGAGATTTACCGACTTCGTTGAGTAGAGGTCAGATCGTTAAAGGGAGTAAAGTGGTAGAATTGAGGGAATTGTTTAAATAATTGTTGCCAAAGAGAGGTTTTCCCCCAGAATTAAGGAATTCATACGATTACTAGAGTCTGCTTCTACAAACAACACAGAATATACATATAACCTCATGGTCTTTATATCGAGTCATGTTAGGGAAAACTGAGAGTCTAATTAGTTTATATTAATTTATACAAAAAGTGTGATTAATTACTTTTTAATAATACTTATTGTTCAGAAATGGAAATTGTTGCTTAATGAACTTTTAAAGATGAATTTCTTAAGTATTTTCCATGGATTGAGCTCTCTTTATAGATTATTCTTAGCTAAATAGAGATCCGACTGCTAAACTGTGCAGAAAAGGCAGAATCGAGAGAAATATTTGAATAATTGTAGCCAAAGAGGGGGTTTGCAACCCAAATTGGGTGATTTATCCGATTACCAAAGTCCGCTTCTACAAACAACACTGAATATGCACATAATCTCATGGTCTTTCTGTCGTGTCATGTTAGGGAAGATTGAGAGGCTAATTAGTTACATTAATTTATTAGTTATTAATTTATACAAAAATGTGATTAATTACTTTTTAATAATACTTATTGTTCATAAATTCAAATCCTGTTTTATGAACTTTTAAAGGTGAATTTTTTTAAGTATTTTCCATGAAATGAGCTAGTTCTCTTTATAGATTTATCTTAGCTAAATAGAGATCCGACTATTAAACTGTACAGGAAAGGCAGAGTCGAGAGAAATATTTGAATAATTGTAGGCAAAGAGGTGTTTTTGCCCCCCAAATTGGGTGATTTATTCGATTACTGGTGTCTGCTTCTACAAACAACACTGAATATGCACATAACCTCGTGGTCTTTCTATTGTGTCATCTTAGGGAAGATTAAGAGGCTAATTAGTTTATATTAATTTAATAGCTATTAATTTAAACAAAAGGTGTGATTAATTACTTTTTAATAATACTTATTGTTCATAAATGCAAAATCTGTTCATGAACTTTTAAAGGTGAATTTTCAGAAGTATTTTCCACAGAACGAGCTATCTTTATAGATTAATCTTAGCTAAATAGATATCCGACTGCTAAACTGTGCTGAAAAGGCAGAATAGAGAGAAATACCTGAATAATTGTCGCCAAAGAGGGGTTTTTGCTCCCAAAAATTGAGTGATTTATCCGATTACCAAAGTCCGCTTCTACAAAGAACACTGAATATGCACATAACCTCGTGGTCTTCCTCTTGTGTCATGTTAGGGAAGATTGAGAGGCTAATTAGTTTACATCATTTTATACAAAATTGTGATTAATTACTTTTTTAATAATACTTACAGTTCATTAATATAAATCCTGTTTTATGAACTTTTAAAGCTGATTTTCTTAAGTATTTCCATGGAACGATATCTCTTTATAGATTTATCTTAGCTTAATTAGAGATCCGACTGTTAAACTGTGCAGAAAAGGCAGAAAAGAGAGAAATATTTGAATAATTGTCTCCAAAGAGGAGTTTTTGGCCCCCAAATTGGGTGATTTATCCGATTACCGAAGTCCGCTTCTACAAACAACACTGAATATGCACATAACCTCGTGGTCTTCCTCTTGTGTCATGTTAGGGAAGATTGAGAGGCTTATTAACCTTTCGCTTGTATCGCGTGCCATTGGATACGTCAGGGGCGAAAAGGTTAAAGCAAAAGCACATCCGTCCATGTTGAAAATTTTCAACTTCCTTGTTATATTTTAACGAAGCAAGAAGCTGGCAAATAGACGGAAGAGATTTTCTTATAGATCAGTAGTTTCCAATCATTGGGTCGCAAACGACAAGAGGTTTGCTTTAGCTTTTTTCAAGAGCCACTGGTTAATACATTAAACCTTAAAAAACCTTTAAAGGAAAGTGATTAAATGTTAATCATTCACTTATTCATGGACATAAGCAAGATATGCTACGTAATCAGTTGATGGCCGAATCATGCAACTTTAACAAAATTACACCATTATAGATTAATTCATTCAATATAATAAGAATAGATTTTTCTCATTGTTATCCTCTTTATTTATCACTTTATAGATACATGGCTGCGTCGACGGTCCGATGGTAAAATGCTAAGTTTGTGTTCTGACAAAACAAGATCGATTCCAAGCAAAGTAAAGGTTTAGAAAATAATAATAGGTTTTCACATTTTATTTTTTTTTCCTTTGGTTCATTTTTAGCAAAATACAGTTAATCCACAACTGATTGATTTTTATTTTACTCTTCGGCACACTTCTAAGCGCCAGTGCTACAATCCAGGAAAGTATCATTTGGTACTTGCATTTGATTGAAAATTTAAAATGCAAATTTTGCATATTATAAGCAAAAATTAGATTCTAGCACTGGCGCCAGACAATTTTACCTAAATTTTTAAGTAAATTCTACATTAACATATAACTTATATAAAAAAATATATTAGATTCATATTTGAAAAACTTTCCATGTAGAACAAGTTTAATTTTAAGAATAAATTTTAATTTAAAACACTCAGAAAATTATTTACCTACCGTTGATTTTCTAACACTTTTTAATTTTTGTAAAAGAACCTTAAACATTCCACATTGAAGATAGATTTTCAATCAAAAACATTAATTCCTGGTAGATTAAACGGAAATATTTTATCATTTAGTACTTTCCTTTGATAGAAAATTAAAAAAAAAAAACAAATTGTGCATGTTATAAGATTTACCTGGAGTTTTTAGGAGCAGAGATGGCTTAGAAGCTTTACTAAAGATCAAATTACTGTTATTTAGTTACTACTTTAAGGTAGGCCCTAAACTAATCATTATCCTGTGCCTCAAATTGTCATAATCGAGGCCCAAGTGCCAACTCCTAGAGGAGATCCAGCCCTAGAGATTTATCCTGCACGTTTTCTGGGTGTTCAGAATGTATTTAATGCGTCTGTCGGACTCGAACCCGATTCACTGGGATTTTAGCCCAGTACGCTGACCTCTAAGTCATTTCGGAGTTTCACTAAAGGTCAAATTACTAATTTTATACTCTCCACTACAATGCCGCAGATTTTATTAACCATTTTATCATGGAAGTATCAATAGGCAGCAACTTCATTTCCTATGAGGGAACAGTACAAACTGACTATCAAGTTTTACGTGGGATTTGAACTTCACCCTCCTGGGGGTTAGATGCTTTACCAGCTATACTGATTGGACGGTGTTTATAGATATGGTGGGCATACAGTGGCTTAGCGAAAGGGGTATGTAAGGATTATGACCCCCCCTCCCACATACAGATTGCTGATACATATATTATGTATGCAAGGGTTGCCGTATTAATATTGAGACAAGTTGAAGGGAAAATAACCCCTTCCATGTGAAATGTCTCGCTGAATGATATCTTAAATGGTAATTAGCGATCTAATTTAACTTTACTTAAATTTTTTTTTAATTTATGCAATTATAGCATAATTTCTAACCTCTTGGTGATTTTACATCAAATGTTAAGTGCATAAGAAAATTAGGAAAACCGTGGGAGCAAAGAAAATGTCATTATAGACAGGTTTATCGTTATACTCAGGTTTCACTGTATTTAAGTTGCAGAGCTGTTATTTCCAGGTAAGGGAGTTATTCCAGTGCAACTGCGTAAAATACTTTCTCTCTTCGAATTATATATGTATATGTATGCATGTATAATATGTATGTATGTATATAGACACTCATACACACACATACATGGACGGACCTTGTGTAAAATGATTGCTTGAAGTCACGCTATGAGAGTTTATTTTGCTTAGAACATACAACATCTGCAGACTTATAAAAGTAAAAATACTCAGATAATGTTTAATGTATGCGTAGTTTAAAAATAAATTTGAATAAACTATATATTTCTTTAGAAAATAAATACTTTGTTATAGTAACACAAGCGTAATACTTTTACAACGTCTGAGTGACTGATAATCACAACTATTTTAACAAACAATTTTTTAATTAATTTTTTTATTTAATTATTTAATTTTTCTTTCAAGACAACATTAGGAGTTCAAAAAGCTTTTGACTTGCTTTGAAACGATAGTTCCATACCTCTTAAAGTCACGTGAGTACATTGATTCTGATTGGCTGATAAAGAACCCGTAACTTATAATAGAGATTGGTTAAAAGTATACATTACTTAATATATTCTTTACAATTCTTGAAGCAGGGGAACTGGTTTAAACTGAATTATAAGCGGGAATGTTAGAATATGGAAGTAGATAGAAAACAAAAAGGATCAAAATCGAAAAAAACAATTAACAAGAAACAAGCTGGTCTTTCAAAATTAATTTACTTAGTTAAGGACTAGTCTGTTAAAAATTAAATGTCAATAACAATTCGTTAATGTGAAAGAGTTATCAATTTCAATGTAAAATCTTAATTATTTTAAAAGTTATTAATTATTAATGGTTTAAAATATAACAGTGTTGAAAATGTTACTTGAACATCCCTTTTACATATATTATAGTCGTTTTTATTCATAGGGCAAGTTTGAGAACTTAAAATAAAATTTAATAGTCATCGTAATAATTCACTTGATATACATCAAGTGAATTATTACGATGACTACTAAATTATAAACTACTAAGTTAGAAAAAATAACAATGGTTAAAATATCTATTATTATTATACATCTAAAATTATTAATCTAGAGTTATTGTTATGCATGTAATGATATTTTTATCACTTTTGGTTCAGATTATGTTTTTCCGGTAATTTGTTTCAAGCAATGCTAGCAAATGCTCTCGAATGTTCCCTTGTGGAATCCTTCCGGTTGCATATCTAAAAATAGAGTTCTGAAGCGTAAGTTAAGTCATCCACGTATTATGTGGTGATCGCTGATTGGCTGGCACCTAAAACTATAAATATGAGTTTCGGTAAAGTTTAAGCAGAGTTCGTTCGACAGTTGAGTTGGCAGTATGAATATATTACAGTAGTTTGATTTTCCAATGTCTTTATTTTGTTGTCATTCTCGTCGCAAAGTTCCACGACTGCAGGGCGGCAATAACCGCCGGAACTCCACTTCGAGATGAGGCCAAAAGATCCTCAATGTTTCCCGCATTAAATATGTATAATATGTATTTTAATTTATTAAAGAGTAGACTTTTTTTGGTTCGAGATATATTAGTTTTAATAAACTTTTATTTTATCCTCCATAGGTTGAATTGCCAGTGAATTTAAGGACAGTTAGTTATCCACCTATAGTTACAGTTTTTAGACAACATTAGAGACAGTTAGTTATGCAAACATATTGAAGTCAATAGTCCTCAATATGTTTCCCGCATTAATTATGTATAATAAGTAATTTTAATTTATAAAAAATGTAGACTTTTTTGGTTCGAGATATATTAATTTTAACAAACTTTTATTTTATCCTCCATAGGTTGAATTGACAATGAATTTAGAGACAGTTATGTACCTATTGTTAGACAATTTTTAGACAGTATTAGAGACAGTTAGTTATGCAAATATATTGAGGCCAAGAATTCCTTAATATGTTTCCAGCATTAAATATGTATAATAAGTATTTTAATTTATAAAAGAGTAGACTTTTTTGGTTCGAGATATATTAATTTTAACAATTTTTTTAATCCTCCATAGGTTGAATTGCCAGTAAATTTAAAGACAGTTAGTTATGCACCTATTGTTAGAAAGTTTTTAGACAGTATTAGAGACAGTTAGTTATGTAAACTTATTGAGGCCACAAGCTCCACAATATGTTTCCCGCATTAAATATGTATAATAAGTATTTTAATTTATGAAAGGGTAGACTTTTTTGTTTCGAGATACATTAGTTTTAACAAATTTTTATTTTATCCTCTATAGGTTGGATTGCCAATGAATTTAAAGACAGTTATGCACCTATTGTTAGACAGTTTTTAAACAGTATTAGAGACAGTTAATTATGCATACATATTGAGGCCAAGAGCTCCTCAATATGTTTCCTGCATGAAATATGTATAATAAATATTTTAATTTATAAAATAGTAGACTTTTTGGTTCGAGATATATTATTTTTAACAAACTTTTATTTTATCCTCCATAGGTTGAATTGCCAATGAATTTAGAGACAGTTAGTTACATATTGAGGCCAAGAGCTCCTCAATAAAGAGCTCCTCAATATGTTTCCTGCATTAAATATGTATAAGTATTTTAATTTATAAAAGAGTAGACTTATTTGGTTCGAGATATATTAATTTTAACAAAACTTTTATTTTATCCTCCATAGGTTGAATTGCCAATGAATTTAGAGACAGTTATGCACCTATAGTTAGACAGTTTTTAGACAGTATTAGAGATAGTTATGCAAACATATTGATGCCAAGAGCTCCTCAATATGTTTCCCGCATTATATATGTATTATAAGTATTTTAATTTATAAAAGAGTAGACTTTTTGGTTCGAGATATATTAATTTTAACAAAACTTTTATTTTATCCTCCATAGGTTGAATTGACAATGAATTTAGAGACAGTTAGTTATGTTAGTTATGCATAAAATTCGAAAATATTTGTTTTAAAAGCTGTTTAGAAAAGTCATTAGTAATAACTGAATTGCTTGTTGTATTACTAGTTTTACTAGTTATAAGTTAATGTATATCAAAACACCCTTTTCAATTCTTACTCTTAGTTATATTTCCCAATTCAGTATCACATTTTCTAGAAAATTTCGCCAAGCTGAACTTCTACTGTAGCTATTTTAACGGAAAGTGACATTTTTAAAACTCCTACTGGAAAGGCAAAAACTTTTGTGTATATTTTGAAAGAAATACGCCATTTTATAATCGTTCGAATTAAATTACCTGAATATAGCTTGAGATAAATTTAATAAATTTTCCAGCTATAGTCACAATTTGGTAAGTAAAACACTTTTGTTTCCTTTGTCAAAAACAGAAAATAATGCATTCCTTGTGTATACACCGGTAATAATTTCACGCTCTTTATTTTTAACGGGAACACAATTCCGCTCACATGCTTTTTACCCAGTGCTTTCTATTTTAAAAGAATGATAATAAATAGCTAAATGATAATAATAAAAGAAGCGCGAACGCAATATGATGTATTCAAATGGGTTGACTTAAGGGAGGAGGGCATGACAACACGACGTTTCCGAACTTCAGGGCGCAGGGGAAAATTTATGTCGTTGGGAGAAAGAGCTTGAGCTGTTACTAGAAGCGCCATCTAGCGGCGGAATACTAAAAATCGCGGGATTCAACTTGAATGAAATTTATTGCTGCTCTTTGGATGATACTTTTCTTTTATTTCAAACGAAACGCTGTAAAATTAAGTAAAATTTAATAGAACGTTGCGAATAATTAGATAAACGATATTTTTTAATTAAACAACTCTGCGATTTGACTGAAATTTGTTTAGCTTTAGATTAAAAAACAGTTTCACTGATAATTCTTTATTTTTAAAGTAATTAATTATAATTTCATTCATGGGTGAATTTAATATGAATGCAGTGAATTTTTCACATTTGAAGCGTTATTAATGAACTGCAGCATGGTTTTTTTTAAATATAAATAAATAATTGAAGAAAGAGAGGAAATCTGTTCAGGCGATTTCAAAATAATTTATATTATCAGGTTAAAGAAAACTTAAAATAGATATTTGAAACATCAACAAAAAGTTTCTGAGTTAAATATAAAAGTATAAGACACGCTTACTTCAATACAAATAAAAGAATTATTTGATGGAAAAAGAGAGTTATAACCGTATCCTGTGGAATTCAATTTAGAGAGTGCATATTCAACAAAAGTAACTGAGTCAGTAACAAAATTTTGATACATAAAAATTCCTTCAGGAATAGAGTGGATTTAGGAAATTTTTCCGACAAAATATAATATGTATAAGTGAATGAACTTGAATCCAGGGTCATGAAAAATCAACCAAATATCAAAATCAAAACGTTATTAATAATCTTTGAATGAAACATTATTACTTATATATGGAATATATGCATTAAAACTTAATTGTAGTTTGATGCTTTACAAATTAAATTCTATACAAATAGCCTATAAAAATAGGGAAAAATTTCGATGTTATTTTGATCGCTATTTTTTAAATCTACCTATATTCCCTGACACAATTACAAAAAATTCCTTCAGGAATAGAGTGGATTTAGGAAATTTTTCCGACAAAATATAATATGTATAAGTGAATGAACTTGAATCCAGGGTCATGAAAAATCAACCAAATATCAAAATCAAAATGTTATTAATAATCTTTGAATGAAACATTATTACTTATATATGGAATATATGCATTAAAACTTAATTGTAATTTGATGCTTTACAAATTAAATTCTATACAAATAGCCTATAAAAATAGGGAAAAATTCCGATGTTATTTTGATCGCTATTTTTTAAAATCTACGTATATTCCCTGACACAATTACATCTCGATTTACATTATTAAATCTTAATAATAATAAAAAAAACAATGCAATAAATAAATAAATTGCTAATAAATATCCCTATTGCAAAATTGCAATTTATTCGATTAAAATTCAATGCAATATTTTCTCGCTGAATACAAAAGAATAAATTCAACCTACCAATAATTTATCATTTATGGGGTGAATTATAGTATTAGTAGTTTATATTGTTTAGCAATAAATTTTTTACATTCAAATTAATATCTAATAATGCGCTATATAAACATTTTCATATTCAATTCTAAGCGCCTAAACATGTAGATAACTATTTGCAAATGATATAAGTAAATTAAATAAATCAGCGAGAGAGGGTGATTTTGTAATTTTTTCCATTAAATGGTTACATATTTATTGCTTTGCTAGTTATTTGCCGAAAGAAAATGATCTGAACACATCTGAAAAATAACAATTTAAAATAGACCACATTCAGTGGGGTAGAACATGCAATAACAATAGTATATTAAATGAAACAAGTGTGATTAAACACTCGTATTGTTCATACAACCGACCAATATCCCATGCTTTACCTACCACTAAATACTTAGTTGTAAATGTGAAACAAGATGTTTCCTAGACACTATCTCCGGATCTATGCTTTCTTCATTCATAGATGAGTACGTTTTAAGATGATGTTAATATCTATCCAATGTCATTATTTGTACATTAGCATTGTAACTCCCTTTTTCAATCCTACAAAACCAATAATTATCAGATAATTGCATTCAGCTAGCAGATATGCTTCCTATCTTTTTTTTTAAACGTTCACCCTCGGGCAGAAGTGTCTACAAGAAATGCAGCTGACTGCATTTATAAGTAAAATAATACATATGTTGAATCACAGGATGCAATTCTAATTACAAATGTTGAACCGGAATTAAATAACATCGCAATTTTTATCTTTCTCTATCTTCCGCTACCATATAATTACAAAAATTTCACGTTTTAATCCTTATAATTATGCATGCAAATACGTATGTACCTATGGAAACAGCATTTAAAGCACGTTTACTGTTATTCTTCAAGCATAAGAAACTGTTAAGCAAGAAAATCTGCTAACAGAACTTCAAAAAATTTACAATGTGATTAAAGCCCCAAAATATAAGCTAAAATCGTTAAAATCAATGGAAGAAAATGGAATTACTGTTGTTTTATACAAAATAAATAACGAAAATTAAATGAAGTTAGCATTTTTTGGCATCTTACACATCTGAAAAGGGAAATCATACATTTCATCAAAAAATTTCTAAAAACGGTTTATTTAGAAAGATAAATATTTAATTCATAGTATCCTTGTAAAAGTGTACTATATCAGCTTAATACATTTTGTAAACATTGTCAAATACGTGTAATAAAACATATAAATTAGCAATAAGCGAGCTCATTATTGCTACAAAAATTAGTAGAACTCGTATATATAATAAATACACTTTAATTCCATAAAGTAATAATTTCCACAAAAATACTTCTGTTTAGCACACAAAAATAAAAAAAATTCTTTTAAGAAATTCAAAAATAACCTTTAAAAATAGAGGAAAATTTCGATGTCATTTTGACTGTCTTTAAAAAAAATTACATATATACACTGACACGGTTATATCTTAATTTACATTTCCTAAACGAACTTTTCCAATACAAGCTACTAGAAAATATTCTTTGCAATTACAAATCACCATTAAGTAAACAGCACTATCAGAGCTAAATACTGTTACATAAATTAATAAACAAGCATATATTAAATACATATTGATTTTAGATTCATAGAAAAGTAAATTCCACCAACATTCTTTTTAGCAAGCGAAAATAAAAGAGAAAATTTTTTCAGACTGATAAAAAAGTTTTATATAAAAAATAGGTAAGAATTTCATGCCACTGTGATCATCATTTTTTAAAAATTTACCTATATTCACTGTCAATGTTACATCTAAAATTACATCTCACAAACGTACTTTACCAACGTAAGCTGAGAAAATACTTATCTGTCAAGTACAAATCAGCATTAAGTTAGTAGCACTAATACAGCTAATTACTTATATATACATTAATTTTAAATAGATATAAAAGTAATTTTCACTAACAGACTTCTTTTTAACAGCCAAAAATAAAGAAAATTCTCAGAAAGAAAAAAATAACTTGTAAAAATAAAGAAGGATCTCAATGTCACTGTGACTGCTATTTTTTTAATCTACCTATATTCATTGACACGCTTACATCTTACATCTCATAAACGTACTTTTCCAATGCAAGCTGGGAAAAAATTTCTTTGCCACATACAAATTAGTACTAACACAGCTAATTACTTCTATATAAATATATAAATAAACATGTATTAGTCATATATACATTAATTTTAAATACATGTAAAACTACTTTCCACAAACAGGCTTCTTTTTTTAGCTTGCGAAAATAAAAGAGAAAATTCTTCTCAGATAGAAAAAAAAGTAACGTATAAAAGTAAAGAAGGATTTCAATGTCACTTTGACTGCAATTTTTTAAAATCTACGTATATTCACTGACACAGTTACATCTCAATTTACATTTCACAAAACGTGCTTTTCCAATGCAAGTTGTGAGAAAAATTTCTCTGCCAATTACAAAGCACCGTCGAAAAAGCATGACAGTGAATTTTGAGTGCAATTTGTTCCACAAGGCAAGCGATTTTCATACGTCTATTGAAACTGTTTGGCTTCCACAAAATGTTCCCACAAAAATCGTGTTTTTGCACTGAATTTCGGAATATAGAGAAGGGGTTTTTAGTGTACATTTTTAAAAGCTTTTTAATGAATCGTATCTTTGGAGAAAATACAAATCCCCGGAGAGGGGAGTAAGAAAGAAAAAGTATAATATTCAAAGAACTTACCGAAAATCCTACAGCGAGACTAATGGAAGAAAAATCAGCTATCCTGTGAATTTTGAGATCTAACGCTTTTCTAACAAAGTCTCCATGTTTAAAAGCTAATCCATCAAATTTTTAAGGTCACAAGCAGTAGCACCAATACCCCCCATCCAATAATTCCGTAAGACCTCCCCCGATTGTAAAATCGCTATCGAAAAAGAAGACAGCCGGTACCCTTGTCACGTGTATTTCACGAGGGGGCACGATATAATAAATAAATAAAGAAAAAGCGAACGAAAGAAATAAAAAAGAGAGCGAAAAAAAAAGAACGAGCAAGTGCAGGAGGTATTTCGATTCCAATGTCACGTTTTGACGTGGAGGCAAGGAATAAAATGAAACCAAGAACGACGCAGCGGGAGGGGGAAGGGAAGTTCAAGAAAATGACAGGGAACTTCGGAGTTGGAAAAAAAAAATAAAGAATCTACGGCAAGTAAAATAAATAAATAAAAAGCGACACTTCGTGGCACATATTAATTGATGGCGGGAGGAAATTATAATGCGGTCTGTGGAGCAGGGGGGTGGGGGTCGCGCGAAGCTGAGGTATCGATCAAAAACGCGAAGCAGAGGAAAGTTGCTTTACGGAGCTGTCAGTCAGCGAGAGGAGGCATTGAAGGAGGGAGTGCGGACTGGTTGGTCCGCCCGTTCGAAACTCACCGCCCACTTCTCTCCCAGTGCGCCCTGGCGATCGCTGGTTTTTACCGGCACCGCGCCAGACGATACTGCCAGTAGTAGCTCGCACGCGAAACGGTGCGGTCATAAATACTTCAAGCTCTCTTCCCCGGGAGATGTTTGTTGTCATGAGTGGATCTGGATAACGGACTTAGCGTGCGAGACAGAACAGGCGTTGTTGCTTACTACACACCACTTGTTTATGTTTTCGGAAAATGGAATCGGCCGCTAGATGTGCGGGGCTAATAGCGAACATTATCTAAATGCAGGCCTTTATTGACATCGTTTGGAGAGGCTGAAGAAAATTTTTTCCATGTTCGCAGGTCACTTGCTGTTGGCGGCGTTTTCCGGTTAACCGACTCTCATCAGATACTGAGAACTTTACACCGAATTGTGGGCCGCTGGGCTCATAATATACCACAAACAAACAAAAACTGTCAAATCGTTTTTTTTAAAGGGACTTAACCATTTTCTTTTTCAAAGAGAGACTTCCTATTTTGAAAGATGAGTTCATACCAGTTTGTGAACTCTCTGACTTCCTGTTACGGTCAGCGTAGCCAGGATTCCTCGAGTCAGGACTATTACACTCCTCAAGTTCAATCGTACGGGGGCTGCTACAGCGGCCCTGGTTCCCCCGTGCAGCAGTACGGTCCCTACCCCCAGCACAGCGTCCCCCACTTGCAGAACGGAGACCATCACTTCAACAGCTGTTCGCAGACCCGGCTGAACAACCCCAGCCAGAGCCCTCGCACGCCCACCCCGTCAGTGACCCCCGTGCCCAGCTGCAAGTACGCGGAGCCGAGCGCGGCCTCCCCGCAAGATCTCAGTACCAGCGGAGGACACCAGCCAGGCAGTCCCGCGGAGTCGAGGACATCCCCGCAGCCGGCCCGCCAACAGACCTCACCCACACAGCAGTCCTCAACTCAGCAGTCGTCGGGCCCCCAGCAGACCAGCCCCCAACAGACCCCACAGGGGCCGCAAGAATCGGCGTCCCCGCAGGCAGGGCAACAGCAGAAGACGCCCTACCCCAACAACCCTCCCCAAATCTATCCCTGGATGAGGAAGGTTCACGTCGGCCAAAGTAAGTCATTCATCATCTACAACAAACTCAATAAAAAGAGAGTAAAAAAATAAGCTCTTTTTTCCCTTCCTTCATGCTTTCTTTTCTTTCTTTTCTCGCATGGTACGCAAAGTAGCATGTAAATATCTTACAGTAATCGCCAAGCTCTCGTCTGTAAGATGGGAGGTGATCTGATGAAAATGAAAATTGTAAAATAAATGCTTTTTAAAACAACTCCTAACGATATTTATGCTCTGGAGTGTATTCTCGATTCTGTCGTAATGAATATTCATGTCAGAAACTAGTCGCTGTTGAGAAATATTCGTGAAAATATATTAGTGTAGTAAATTAAATCACATGCATCGTAGCACTCCATGTATATCGCAAACTGAAATTTTTTTTAATACATTATTCTAAAAATCCTTCAAGAAATTGTGAAGTAGCATGAACTATTCTTTCCTGATTTGGAAAATAGTAAAATACTTTTTTTAACTCTATACATAAACTAGCATATGAATTCTTTTCTAGCAATTAGCAATTTCTTTCTCTTCAGCAATTTCTAAGCTATCCTTTAGGAGATGATCCGATAAAAATGTAAACTGTAAAAAAAAAATACAGTAAAAATATATTTTAAAGAAAGATACATATAGATGCTCTAGAAAGCATTCCTAAAAATGCCATAATTAATATAAATGTAACGATATTTTTAGCTTAAAAGTATCATTATATCTATTTATATGGATATTCTTTATGACTATGTCAGAGACTGGTTGCGTTAAAAAAAAAAATTCTTGAAAATGTTAGTAGTGTAGCAAACGAAATCATAAACATCGCATCACATGATGAAATTAAAAGTCGAAATGTTTTTTTTTTTTGATACATTATTTTAACAAATCATTCAAGAAATTATGTTTTAGTATAAGCTATTATTTCTTAATTTGTCAAATAATAAAATATCTTTTTTCTTATGGTACACAAAGATTCGTGTAACTTTCTTATTCTACGTTAACGCTAAGATTTCATTCGTACTATGGGAGAAGATCTGATGCAAATGTAAACTATAGATACATATTTATGCTTTAGAAGTATTCCTGAAATTGGCATAATACATATCCATGTTCAAAACTAGTTGCTGCTGAAAAAATTAGTGAAAATTTATTAGTGTATTATATAATACCATCACACAACGTATTCGAAAATTAAAAAGTTTTTTAAAACTCTATTTTAGCATCGGCCTAGAAATTACGCTGTAGTATGAATTATTCTCTCTTAATTTGGAAAAATAGTAAATTATAAATGTATTTTTTACTAAAATATTCCGATCTAAAATTCTATTCTGTTTAAACAGTTATTTTACAAACAACTATGATCGTTTAATCAGATTTATGCAGAAATATACATAACTCTTCAGCTCCGAAAAATTTTCTTTAGCGTATTAGATATTTTTAACAAGTCCCATATACTGTAACTCAATTTATCATTTCTCTTCAGTTTTCTGTTTGTTATTTCTTCATGCAGACGTATTTTCAACGTTATTTGTTGAAACTATTAATATGTGATGTAATAAATTTATCTACTCGTAATCTTGCATAAATAAAAAAAAAAAAAAATCTAACGTGTAGGCCTGAACTAAATATTGATTATTTTTGCTTTAACTAATACTGATTAATCAAATATTATTAAAATAATATTGAAAAATCCTATCATCTGACATAGTTTACAGTTTATAAAACTGAAATATTGTTTTCTTAGCTTATCTACTAATTTTCTTCGCTGTGTTTACATTCTGTACATTTTAACAATACTTACCATTAAAATTGGAAAGCTTCTTTAATCAGTGCTTTAAAATGAATTACTGCAAAATATTATCCTGAAAAAAAAAAGGATAAATTAGATTCTATTGAAAATTTAAAATGAAAATTCCATTGTCAAAAATTATACACAGTGTTAGCATTATCTATAAGTCTCGATTCTGTTTACTATAACATTATCTATACATACATGAAAAATTGTAAAATTTGAACGAATATTAAGATATGCTTTCTCTTGTTTTATAACTATGAAATAAAAATATAAAATTTTGCTTATGTAGCCATTAAAAATAATTTTCTTTTCTCTTTAAAGTTTACCAAAATTCTGATAAAGCAATGAAAAGTACAATAGAGAAAAAATATGTTTATGCTTAATTGCTTAACCAAAACTTATCCACTCATAAAAACACAAACAAATATATACTTAATAAATAAACGTTTCTAGATTTCATTCTCCATCTTAAATATTTATGAGTACAATTTTGAAAGGAATAAAAAGCTGAATGCTGAATATTTGTAAACAAATGATTAAATTTTTCTATTCACTAGTTTAGCAAAGAAATTTTATAAAATAAGTAATTGAAACGAAAATTTTGAATTTCATATATATACTTCAAGTTATTGTTTGAATCTAGGTTGTATATATTCCCAAATTGAATTAATTCTTTTAATAATAAGACTATTTAGTAAAAAAAGATTATATTAACTCAAATCTACAGATTCAACAACATCTGGTACAGAATGTTTTTATGAACAAAACATAGCGAATTCTCGCTTCACAAACAGAAAAGCATGCAATTTTTTAAAGATAAATTCCGTTAAAAATCTTGAAAAATATACACATATGTACACATAAGTTAATAATGAGCTATTTTTGAAAAAAAAAATCTATGAAAATAATTGAATGAATAACAATTTAAACAGACCAATTAGTATTATCTTGTTTTTGAATTGTATCTAAATATTACTGCTTCATAAAAATAGAAAAGTATAATTTTTTATAATATTATAACTTGTAAATGTGGAATACACATCCACACAAACATATCTATCTATCTATATATATATATATATATATATATATATATATATATATATATATATATATATATATATATATATATATATATATATATATATATATATATATATATATATATATATATATATATATATATATATATATATATAAATATAACTGTCTGTATATCATATTTGTGCGTATCGAAAAACTTTTCTGTAAACGAAAATATCAAGTAAACAATCTTAAAAGTGTGAATTTCAATGAGTATGTCGAATAACATTTGATAAATATTTTTTTAAAGAATTTTCAAATTTATAGTGCTTGAATGAGATTTTTCAAAACTAACAAAATTTCTGTTTATTTGTAAAGTCAGAACTGTTTAATAAATATTAATTAAAATGGGAAGTTAAAAGAATTGGTATTTCAATTCTCCTTAATCATTATTTTTAACTCTTACTTCAAAATATTTCAAAGCATAAAAAAATTCCTTGTAAACAATTTAAAATGCAGTAAACGAAAAATCACCAAGATATTTAATTAATTTTTTTTTCGGTAAAAGCAAGCATTGTATTTGTAAATAACAGAAATTGCTTTAAATATCTAAATATTATTGATTGCATATCATTAAAAACATACACCAAAAAAATAATTAGGATTATGTTGTTTATATAGTTGTACTTACTGATATAACTCTAAAACAACATATATAGCACTAAAAACAACACAAACTATCTATTATAACAGGAAAGGTTAAAAGTAAATAAATAGAAAATGAAACGTGTTGACAAAAATCAACTGCTATGGATAATATACTGAGAAGAGAGTATTTTGAAAGTAAAAAATAAAATGAAAATAAGTCATGTAGCATGTATTGAAAACAAAACAGTATAATATATTTCAAGTGCTGTAAAATGTAAAACAAAGTAGAATTTTAAAATTGTTTACTCAAGTGAAATATTTTGATTTGTTAATATAGTAATTTAATATCAAAATGTATTCTGTCATTTATATTATAAACACTAACACTAATATTAAAGAATAAGTATGTGGAAATTTATACAAATGCTTGAATAATACAATGCATTATAAAATTGCAGTGAAATGTATAACGCAGTTGTAATGTAAAACGGTAAAAATTTAAAATGCATTTCTTTAGTATAACGTATGCTTCAGTGTTATTCAAGCTTTAAAATTCATCATAATCTAAGAATTATAAAGCATAAAAAGGAAATATATCTATTTTAAACTTCAATAAGTGACAATAGTACAATAAACAAATGCATAACATATATTTTGAATACAAACGTGAACTTACATAAAATAATCACCCTTTACAAAATATACAAAATGGAGTAAATATAGGGATGGTATTAAAAGAAATGCTTTAAACTTAAATTAAGTTTAGTTTTTTATCTCTTTTAGTGCAATTGATATGAGCTTTGAATATCCCGTACAAATCGTTAAAATTGTTTTTATTGTTATCAGTATAACTTCGGTGTAAACAACGTATTTAACGAATATCTGAAGCTAATCAAGGAATTTAGGTCTAATTTTATAACAGAAATCCAGATTATAATTAGTGAAAAAATAAATTAGTTGAAAATAAGTTGAAAGATAAACGTTAGTTGTTTATATTTGCATACTAGGAGATATAAAATTATGGAATATATGAATACAAAACTTCAACAGCCCAATCAGTGGGTAACTTCACAGGTTTACAAGGATTACTGTAAACAAATCATTAATATATACATGCATATATATATTAATTGTTTATATTTACATACTAGGTAAAAAAAAATAGCGAAATAAATGAATGTAAAACTTACACAGTACAGTCACCGGGCAATTTCGCAGGTTTACGCGAATTATCGTAAACAAAATTGTACCACAACGAAAAAATAACAGTCCTTTAAAATTTTTTTTATATATTTTTATTCTGTGTATTTTAATTCAATTATATAATTAGATTATCAACAAAACAAAGATTTTCAAAATAAATAACATTCTAATTTTGTGTGTGTGGTATATAATTAGAATTTGGATCTAATAGGAGAAATAATTAAATTAATATCATTTAATAATGTATTATAGGGGAGTTCAAAGATTTTAGACTATTAAATAAACACATAGGTTATTAGCATGATAATAATAACGCGTTTTATGTCCTCACATGTTTTGAAAATTCTATATTTTTTGCTTATATATTAATGAACGCTAACTAGTACTACATTAGCTTACATTTGAGGTTAAGAATGAATTTAAACATTAAAAAGATAGCAAAAAGGTGGGACGTAAGAAATTCAACTGCACATAGATTTTACATTGTTCAAGCTATAATTCACTATTTACTCTAAAAAGATATACGACCTGTACTGGAAATGTATCGGCATGGTTATCGTCCCAGTGAAGCGTCCAACACGGCGTGACAAGCTCAGCGATATCGCCATGACCGGTCCTTCAAAAAATCTCCAACCACACTTCTTCATTCAATCTCAGAAAACGCCAGAGCATCGCTCTCGTCCGCCATTGCTCCGAAATCTTCCGACGTTAGGCCTAACTGCGGTTCCGATCTCCGGCAAATTCCGTTTTCGCAGCAGAAATTCCTCTCCTCTCGAATTCCAGCGTCGAACTGGGCCGCTGGTGGGCCGGGACAACCTTTAGTAGCCCCCGAAAACGTCGTAAATATTCTTCACTCCTCCCTGGGCCCATAAAATGGCCCGGTTAGGCCTATAAAAGCCTCCGCGCCGCCATAATTTTGGCTTTTATCGCCGAAGAGACGGCTCTCCTAGCCTCCCCAGTCCAATTGGGAACGGAGCGCCGGCAGTTTTATGACGGCTATAAAATTCACTCGGCGGCGGCAGTAAACCACATGCACGAAGAAACTAAGCCTTTGCCCTTCGTTTATTCTGTAAAGAAAACTACACTCCTGGTTTTGTTTTTAATTCTGACTCACCCCCTCTCCCCTTTCCTCTTTTTTTTATGGACTTTGTACAATAAATCTGGCTTAACGCCTTCTGGAGTTGATGTCTTGTATAATTTAACCATCCGAATAAAATGTGCAATGGAACATAAGTGCGGTTTTACTTTATTCAATTAATGTCCTATACGAACGCACGTGTGTTGTTATGCTTATATTATGCGATTTCAATTCTCTCGAAATTACAGGAATGTCAGTTTAGTTGCCTCCATTTAAACGCAAAGATTCATGTAGAGGAGAAACAAATAAACTAAATCTGTCGTTATTAACGTTTCAAGGGCCGTAGAGATTCTCCAGGAAAATTAAGAGAGCGGGAAATCTTTCGGGGGCTAAAAAGGGAGAAGTTAAACCTTAAATTTTCATGTGCCTATAGATCACTTTAAACTGAAATAAAAATAAACTCAATAAATTATGCATCACAACAAGTTTTATGATTGTACTTACTTAAGAATGGAATTAATATTTAGGAATTATGTAATATTGTCAATGTTTAATCAAATATTTTCAAAGCACTGATAAATTATCTTAACGATTAAAACCTAAATTGGTGAATAATATTTTTGTTCTATTAAAAAGTTCATATCAAAGGGAATTTGATCATAGAGAAAAATATGCACGTGTGGTATAATGCTTATATTACACAATCCCAAGTTTTTTTTTCATTAAAGGAATATTAGTTTATGTATATCCATTTAAAAGCAAAAATTCAGCTGGGGAGAAACAAATAAAGTAAATCTATCGTTATTAACGTTTCAAGGGCAGTAGAGGCTCTCCAAGAAATTTAAGAGCGCGGGAAATCATTCGGGGACTAAAAAGGGAGAAGTTAAACCTTAAATTTCCATGTGCCTATAGACCACATTAAATTGAAAGAAAAATAAACTGAATAAATTATGCATCACTACAAGTTTTATGATTGTACTTGCTTAAGAATGGAATTAATATTTAGGAATTATGTAAAATTATCAATGCTTAACCAAATATTTTCAAAGCACTGATAAATCATCTTAACTATTATAACCTAAAGTGGTGACTAATATTTTCGTTCTATTAAAAAGTTTATATCACCGTGAATTCGATCATAGTGAAAAATACACACGTGTGGTGTAATGCTTATATTACACAATCCTAAGTTTTGGTTTTTTTTTTTTCCTTAAAGGAATGTTAGTTTATTTGTCTCCATTTAAACGCAAAGATTCATCTAGAGGAGAAACAAATAAACTAAATCTATCGTTATTAACGTTTCAAGGGCCGTAGAGATTCTCCAGGAAATTTAAGAGCTCGGGAATTCTTTCGGGGGCTAAAAAGGGAGAAGTTAAACCTTAAATTTCCATGTGCCTATAGATCACTTTAAACTGAAAGAAAAATAAACTCAATAAATTATGTATTACCACAAGTTTTTTGGCGTTCTATGATTGTACTTGTTTGAGAATTGAATTAATGTTTAAGAATTATGTAAAATTGTCAATGTTTAACCAGATATTTTCAAAGCACTGATAAATCATCTTAATGATCAAAACCTAAATTAGTGAATGTTTTCGTTCTATTATAAAGTTCATATCAACGGGAATTTGATCATAGAGAAAAATATGCAGGTGTGGTGTAACGCTTATTCCCATCAATGCACAATATCAATTTTTTTTCTCATTAAAGGAAATATTAGTTTATGTATTTCCATTAAACGCAAAAATTCAACTGAGGAGAAACAAATGAACTAAATCTATCGTTATTAACGTTTCAAGAGCCGTAGAGATTCTCCAGGAAATTTAAGAGCGCGGGAATTCTTTCGGGGGCTGAAAAGGGAGAAGTTAAACCTTAAATGTCCATGTGCCTGTAGATCATTTTAAACAGAAAGAAAAATAAACTCAATAAATTACGTATCACTACAAGTTTTATGATTGTACTTGTTTGAGAATGGAATTAAGTAAAATTGTGAATGTTTAACTAAATATTTTAAAGCACTAATAAATCATCTTAACGATCAAAACCTAAATTGGTGAATAATGTTTTTGTTCTATTAAAAAGTTCATATCAACGGGAATTTGATCATAGAGAAAAATATGCATGTGCGGTGTAATTTTTATATTACGCAATCCCAAGTTTTTTTTTTCATTAAAGGAATATTAGTTTATGTATCTCCATTTAAACTCAAAAATTCAGCTGGGGAGAAACAAATAAACTAAATCTATCGTTATTAAAGTTTCAAGGGCCGTAGAGATTCTCCAGGACATTTAAGAGAGCGGGAAATCTTTCGGGGGCTAAAAAGGGAGACGTTAAACCTTAAATTTCCATGTGCCTATAGATCACTTTAAACTGAAAGGAAAATAAACTCAATAAATTATGCATCACAACAAGTTTTATGATTGTACTAGCTTAAGAATGGAATTAATGTTTAGGAATTATGTAATACTGTCAATGTTTAACCAAATATTTTCAAAGCACTGATAAATCATCTTAACGATTAAAACCTAAATTGGTAAATAATATTTTTGTTCTATAGAAAAGTTCATATCAACGGGAATTTGATCACAGAGAAAAATATGCATGTGTGGTGTAATTCTTATATTACGCAATCCCAAGCTTTTTTTCATTAAAGGAATATTAGTTTATATATCTCCATTTAAAAGCAAAAAATTTAGCTGGGGAGAAACAAATAAACTAAATCTATCGTTATTAACGTTTAAAGGGCCGTAGAGATTATCCAGGAAATTTACGAGCTCGGGAAATTTTTTCGGGGCTAAAAAGGGAGAAGTTAAACCTTAAATTTCCATGTGCCTATAGATCACATTAAACTGAAAGAAAAATAAATCCAATAAATTATGTATCACTACAAGCTTTATGATTGCACTTGTTTGGGAATGGAATTAATGTTTAGGAATTATGTAATATTGTGAATGTTTAACTAAATATTTTCAAAGCACTGATAAATCATCTTAACGATTAAAACCTAAATTGGTGAATAATATTTTTGTTCTATTAAAAAGTTCATATCAACGTGAATTTGATCATAGAGAAAAATATGCATGTGTGGTGTAATTCTTATATTACGCAATCCCAAGGTTTTTTTGTCATTAAAGGAATATTAGTTTATGTATCTCCATTTAAACGCAAAAATTCAGCTGGGGGGAAACAAATAAACTAAATCTATCGTTATTAAAGTTTCAAGGGCCGTAGAGATTCTCCAGGACATTTAAGAGCGAGGGAAATCTTTCGGGGGCTAAAAAGGGAGACGTTAAACCTTAAATTTCCATGTGCCTATAGATCACTTTAAACTAAAAGAGTAATAAACTCAATAAATTATGTATCACAAGTTTTATTATGTATTATGATTTTACTTGTTTGAGAATGGAATTAATGTTTAATAATTATGTAAAATTGTCAATGTTTAACCAAATATATTCAAAGCACTAATAAATAATCTTAACGATCAAAACCTAAATTGGTGAATAATGTTTTTGCTCTATTAAAAAGTTCATATCAACGGGAATTTGATCATAGAGAAAAATATGCACGTGTGGTATAATGCTTATATTACACAATCCCAAGTTTTTTTCATTAAAGGAATATTAGTTTATGTATCTCCATTTAAAAGCAAAGATTTATCTAGAGGAGAAACAAATAAACTAAATCTATCTTTATTAAAGTTTCAAGGATCGTAGAGATTCTCCAGGAAATTTAAGAAAGTGGGAAATCTTTCGGGGGCTAAAAAGGGAGAAATTAAACTTAAATTTCCATGTGCCTGTAGATCATTTTAAACAGAAAGAAAATTAAACTCAATAAATTACGTATCACTACAAGTTTTATGATTGTACTTGTTTGAGAATGGAATTAATGTTTAAGAATTATGTAAAATTGTCAATGTTTAACCAGATATTTTCAAATCACTGATAAATCATCTTAACGATCAAAACCTAAATTAGTGAATGTTTTCGTTCTATTATAAAGTTCATATCAACGGGAATTTGACCATAGAGAAAAATATGCACTTGTGGTGTAACGCTTATTCCCATCAATGCACAATGCCAATTTTTTTTTTTTCATTAAAGGAATATTAGTTTATGTATTTCCATTTAAGCGCAAAAATTCAGCTGGGGAGAAACAAATAAACTAAATATATCGTTATTAACGTTTCAAGGGCCGTACAGTTTCTCCAGGGAATTTAAGAGCGCGGGAAATCTTTTAGGGGCTAAAAAGGGAGAAATTAAACCTTAAATTTCCATGGGCCTATAGATCACCTTAAACTGAAAGAAAAATAAACTGAATAAATTATGCATCACTACAAGTTTTATGATTGTACTTTCTTAAGAATGGAATTGATGTTTAGGAATTATGTAATATTGTTAATGTTTAACCAAATATTTTCAAAGCACTGATAAATCATCTTAACTATTAAAACCTAAATTGGTGAATAATATTTTTGTTCTATTAAAAAGTTCTTAACGTGAATTTGATCATAGAGAAAAATATGCACGTGTGGTGTAATGCTTGTATTACGCAATCTCAAGACATTGGGGGTTTTTTTATTTAAAAGAATATCAGTTTATTTTGTCTCCATTTAAACTCAAAGATACAACTGGAGGAGAAACAAATAAACTAAATCTATCATTTCTAAAGTTTCAAGAACCGTAGAGATTCCCCAGGAAATATTTCGGGGACTGAAAATGAAAAAGTTAAACGTTAAATTTCTATGTGCCTTCAGATCATTTTAAACTGAAACAAAAATAAACTAAATACATTATATATCACCACAAGTTTTATTATTGTACTTGTTTGAGAATAGAATTAATGTTTAGAGATAATGTAAAATTGTCAATGTTTAACCAAATATATTTTCAAAGCACTGATAAATCATCTTAACGATCAAAACCTAATTTGGTAAATAATATTTTCGTTCTATTAAAAAGTTCATATCAACGTGAATTTGATTAGAGAGAAAAATATGCACGTGTGATGTAATGCTTATATTACGCAATCTCAAGTTTTTTTTAATTAAAAAAATTGCGAGTTTATATGTCTCCATTTAAACGCAAAGATACAACTGGAGGAGAAACAAATAAACTAAATATATCATTATTAACGTTTCAAGGATTGTAGAGATTCCCCAAGAAATCTAAGAGAGCAGGAAATATTTCGGGGACTGAAAAAGGAAAAGTTACTGTTTAAATTTCCATGTGCATGCAGATCATTTTAAACTGAAACAAAAATAAACCAAATGCATTATATGTGACAAGTTTTATCATTGTACTTGTTTGAGAATAGAATTAATGTTTAAAGATAATGTAAAATTGTCAATATTTAACAAAAAATTTTCAAAGTACTGATAAATCATCTTAACAAATAAAATCTATATTAGTGACTAGCATTTTAGTTCTATTAAAAATTTACAAATTACAAAATTTAAAATATGCACGTGTGGTGTAATGTTTATATTACGCAATCTTAAAATTTCGAAGTTATTAAAATGTCTGTTTAGTTGCATCTATTTAAACGCAAACATTAGGCTAGAAGAAAAATTACAAGTTAAATCTATCCTTATTAACTTTTCATAGGCCTTAGAGACTCCTTGGGAAATTTAAAATGAGAGAAATCTTTCAGAAGTTAAAAAAAGAAAAGTCTACCCCCCAAAATTTCCACGTGTCTTTAGATCACTTTAAAATATAATAAAAATAAACGAAACAAATTTGATGATTTATTGGTTGATGTATCTTTGCACCTATATCCTCCTGAGATAAATTGTCCGAAATGCAAGAATGTAGTACTATTCAAAAGTTTTTTTTTAAATTTAAATAAAATAATGGTGAAATGGTGGAGGGGCTAAAGACATAAAGAGAAAAGTACGAAGAAGCAAAACAGATAAATAAAAATGAAAGTGAAAACCAGCGTCAAATATGAGAATGAAAACCAATGACATTTAAAAAAGTAAAATTTGTAGGATGTAGAAATGCAGAAATATATTTTAACATTTCAATTGTCTACGAATGAAATTAATGTTTAGGAATAATTTAAAATTGTCAATTTTTAACCAAATATTTTCAAAGCTCGGATCACCAATTCAGATTGTAATCTTCTTAACGATTACAATCCAAATTGGTGAATAACATTTTCGCTGTATAAAAAAGTTCCCATCAACGTAAATTCAATCATCGATGAAAAACTTGCACTTGTAGAGAAATACATTACGCAATCTCAAGTTTTTGAAATTAGAGGAATGTCAGTTTATTTTTCTTCATTTAAAAGCAAAGATTCAGCTAGAGGAGAAACAAATAAACTAAATTTATCATTATTAACGTTTCAAGGGCCGTAGAGAATCCCCAGGAAATTTAAGAGCTCGGGAAATCTTTCGAAGGTTAAAAAGGGACAAGTTAAACCCCAAACTTCGATGTGCCTTCAGATCACTTTAAACTGCAACATAAATAAACGATAGAAATTTGGAATTCACTACAAGTTTCATCATTGTACTTATTTGAGAATTACTGGAATCAATTTTTAGGGATAATGTAAAATTGTCAGTGTTTAACCAAATATCTTCAAAGTACCCAGACATAATCTTAACGACGAAAATCAAAATTCTCGAATAACATTATTGTTCCATGAAACAAAAAAATAAACGATATAAATTTGGAATTCACTACAAGTTTTATCATTGTACTTGTTTAAGAATGGAATTAGCTTTTAGGGATAATGTAACATTGTCAGTGTTTAACCAAATATCTTAAAAGCACCCAGACATCATCTTAACGATGAAAATCAAAATTCGTGAGTAACATTTATGTTCTATTAAAAAGTTTCTATCAACGTGAATTTGATCGCATGGAAAACATATGCAATATATGATATAATGCTTACATTAGCTCAACTTTTCTCACCTCATCTTCTTCTCAACTTTCCACTTTCTTCTCACCTTTCTTCAATCTCAACTTTTTTAAATTAGAGGAGTGTCAGTTTAATTACCTCCATTTAAAAGCAAAGTCTTAGTCCAAGGAAAAGCAAATAAGTGTTGCGGATATATCTACCATTATTAACGTTTCAAGTGCACAGACTCTCCAAGAAATTTAAGATCGCGGGAAACCTTTGGAGGTTAAAAAGCTAAAAGTTAACCCTAAATTTCGATGTGCCGTCAGATCGCTTTAAACTGCTACAAAAATAAACGATATAAATTTGGAATTCATTCACTACAAGTTTTATCATTGTACTTGTTTGAGAATGGTATTAATTTTTGGGAATAATGTCAAATTGTCAGTGTTTAACCAAATATCTTGAAAGCACCCAGACATCATCTTAACGATAAAAATCAAAATTTGTGAATAACATTTATGTTCTATTAAAAAGTTCCTATCAACGTGAATTTGATTGCATGGAAAAAACATGCAATTGTGATACAATGCTTAGATTATCTCAACTTTTCTCAACCTCAACTTCTCAACTATCCACTTTCTTCTCACCTTTCTTCAATCTCGACTTTTTTAGAGGAGTGACAGTTTAATTGCTTAAAAGCAAAGATTTAATCCAAGGAAAAACAAATAAGTATTGCAGGCATATCTACCATTATTAACGTTTCAAGTGCACAGACTTTCCAGAAAATTTAAGATTGGTGGAAACCTTTGGGGGTTAAAAAGGGAAAAGTTAAACCCCAAATTTCAATGTGCCTTCAGATCACTTTAAACTGCAACAAAAATAAACGATATAAATTTGGAATTCACTACAAGTTTTATGATTGTACTTGTTTGAGATGGAATTAATGTTTAAGGATGATGTAAAATTGTCAGTGTTTAACCAAATATCTTCAAAGCACCCAGACATCATCTTAACGATGAAAATCAAAATTCGTGAATAACATTTATGTTCTATTAAAAAGTTCCTATCAACGTGAATTTGAATGCATGGAAAAAATATGCACGTGTAATATAATGCTTATTTTATCTCAACTTCCCACTTTCTTCTCCCCTTTCTTCAATCTCAACTTTTTGAAATTAGAGGAGAGTCAGTTTAATTGTCTCCATTTAAAAATAAAGATTTTGTCCAAGGAAAAACAAATAAGTGTGGCAAATATATCTACTGTTATTAACGTTTAAAGTGCACGTCTTGGAAACAGACTTGGCACAGACACTTCAGGAAATTTAAGATTGCGGGAAACCTTTGGAGGTTAAAAAGGGAAAAGTTAAACCCCAAAATTTTTATACGTCTACAATGAAATAAACTAAGCGAAATAGTATATCACAAGATTTTGTACTTGTTTCAAAGTGAAGTCAACGTTCAGGAAATTTTTCAGATTGTGTATATTTAGCCTAAATATTTATAAAGCACTCAAACAGTATTCTAATAATTAAAAACTTAATTCAATAATGACATTTTTTTCTAGTAAAAAGTCCATATCAAAGTGAACTTGATTACAGGGGAAAATACGCATTTATTACCATTACGCTTATCTTATGCGATGTGATATATTTAAAGAAGTTAGAGAAATGTCGGTTTAGTTGCCACAATTTAAAGACAAATATTCAACTGGAGGAAAGAAAAAATAGTCTGTTCCGGCTAAATTTATCATTATTAACGTTTCAAGGGTGGGGGAGACTCCGCGGGAAATTCAAGAACGCGAGAAATATTTTGGAGGCTAAAAAAGGAAAAACTAAACCTTAAATTTCCATGCGTTGTTAGATCACTTTAATCTTAACTACAAGTTTTATCATTGTGTTTGTTGTAGAATAGGTATTATATTTAGAAGCATATAGTAAAATTGTTAAAATTGAACCTAAATATTTTCCAAGGCACTGAGAGATAATTCTAACCGTTAAAATCTAAATTTTGAGTAGAGAATTTTCGTTTTATTTAAAAGTTTATATTGACGATAATTTGAACATATGGGGGGGGAAAAGCGCGAGAGGTATTATGAAAATCCCCGGGAAATTCAAGACCGCGTGAAATATTTTGGAAGCTAAAAAGTGGAAAACTAAACCGTAAATTTCCATGCGTTGTTAGATCACTTTAATCTTAACTACAAATTTTATCATTGTGTTTGTTGGAGAATAGGTATTATATTTAGAGGAATATTGTAAAATTGTTAAAATTGAACCTAAATATCTGCACTGAGAGAATTCCAACCGTTAAAATCTAAATTTTGGGTAGAGAATTTTCGCTTTATTTAAAAGTTTATATTGACGAGAATTTGAACATAAGGGTGAAAAAAGCGCGAGAGGTATTATGAGATTTCGATGTCAATTTAATTGCCTCGATTTAAAGGCAATGATTCATCTGGAAAAAAAACAAATAATTATATTGCTATAAATTTAATATTATTAACATTTCAAGAGCTGTAAAGACTGCTCGAGAAATTTATATCTGAGTGAAATCTTTTGCCGATTAAAAAGAGAAAAGTTATTTAAGACAAAAATAAGCAGAATAAGATTGTATAAGGCTACAAGTTTCAATAGTGTTTCACTGAGATAAAGCCTAAAAACTATTAAAAAAACTTCAAAATTGTCCATGTCCAACCTAATTTTTTTAAACATCGAGAGAATCTTAACAATTAAAATCTGTATTTTAGAGTGACATTTTTATATAATTATAAAATCCATGTTTACATGTATTTTTCCTAGGGAAAAATAAAGTTACAAAGATATAATTGTAATGATCTGCAAACCGAAAAGGGAAAAGTTATTTAAGACAAAAATAAGGTATTGTATAAGGCTACAAGTTTCAATAGTGTTTCACTGAGATAAAGCTTAAGAACTATTAAAAAAACTTCAAAATTGTCCATGTTCAACCCATTTTTTTTAACATCGAGAGAGAATCTTAACAATTAAAATCTGTATTGGAGAGTGACATTTTTATATGATTATATTTTCCTAGGGAAAAATAAAGTTATAAAGATATAATTGTAATGATCTGCAAACCGAAAAGGGAAAAGTTATTTAAGACAAAAATAAGCAAAATAAGATTGTATATGGCTACAAGTTTTAACAGTGTTTCACTGAGATAAAACTTAAAAACCATTAGAAAAAATTGCAAAATTGTTCATGTCTAACCCATTTTTTTAAACATCGAGAGAGAATCTTAAAATCTGTATTGGAGAGTGACATTTTTATATGATTATAAAATCCCTGTTTACATGTATCTTTTCCTAGGGAAAAATAAAGATATAAATATATAATTGTAATGATCTGCAAACCGAAAAGGGAAAAGTTATTTAAGACAAAAATAAGCAAAATAAGATTGTATAAGGCTGCAAATTTTAACAGTGTTTCACTGAGAAACCATTAGAAAAAATTGCAAAATTGTTCATGCCCAACCCAATTTTTTTAAACATCGAGACAGAATCTTAACAGTTAAAATCTATATTGGAAAGTGCCATTTTTGTATGATTATAAAATCCATGTTTACACGATTTTTTTTTCCTAGGGAAAAAATAAAGTTATAAAGATATAACTGTAATGATCTGAAAACCGAAGTTATCATACAAAAATTACATGTAAAATATTTCAGTTTGAATCGTATTGAATTACAAAAAATAAAGTAAACAGTTTTATATTAATCCTTAATTTGACAAGGTGTTTTTTAAAATATTTTTTAATTTCTGTTATTTTCCCATGTCTGTATAGACATTAGGATCTCTGTAAAATAAACAAAAAAATATATCATTTTCCATTTTTTAGATAATTAATGTGCGCTGTGGCGAACACTGGCAATTATGTTATATAGTAGTTATAAATATACATGTCCGGTGTAGCGACCGGACTTAGCCAAATTAAGGGTTAAAATGATTTTTGGATTTTTGGATTTTTGTATTTTTACTTTATCTTATTCATTATATCAGTAAATCGAAGATTTAGTACATATTGTAATTTATTCTTTTATATATAAATCAAAATTATTCATAATGCTTTTATTTATATTTATAAATTGGTAGTTTATCAAAAACTGATGGCGAATCGATAGTCACTTGCTTTGTAACGTACAATTTTAAATATACCGTGAGCATTAAAATTGATAAAACATAACCTTGTACAAGTTTACATTTGAATTTCTTATTGAGAGCAAGGCACGTTTTATTAGGAATTTCAACCGCAACATTCCCTTGAGCTGAAAAGAAAAATTTAATTTTAAGCTATGTTTTCATTCACTCCTTCCGTGATTCATTTTTGCAAAAAAAAGAATAAATAAATGATAAGTGAAATTCTAATATATGTGTCAGATGAAAGAAATACTGCTCTTTTTTGGCGCCAAACAAACTTTATTAAACTGAATAATCAATAACTGCGCTAAAATATTTTTTTGTGATATGAATTCAATTTTTTAATGATAACAGAGAAAAAAAAACTGATTTCGTCATTTGCCATTTGTAAACAATTTTTTTTTATTTATTTTCTGCTGATTTTTATATAAGTAGTAAAAAATACGTTTTTCCTTTGAAATCAT
>CM063511.1:120655694-120683194 GCA_032207245.1 Pardosa pseudoannulata
ATATATATATATATATATATATAATCAAAATCACGACACAGTTTATTTCTGGTGAGATACATGAAATCCATACAACAGTCAAGCACTTTTACAACACCGTGCACATAGACCATGTGATCCCGCGCATACACTTTTCAAGTACGGATTCCTAAGGTAAAAAGACTACTAATAATCCCTAAGCACAATTGATCACGAGATAAAAAAAAATACCCCTGTTTAAAGAGAACGCGCTAACCATTGGCTAAAGTAGTATAGACAGAGGCTGAATTAAGTCTATAGCGTGTCTGGAGGGAAAAATCAGAATTACCGAGCAAACCCAGAACATTCAATGGGACAAACAACAAAATATGTCAGCACACAACAGATTTACAATATTAACAAATAGTATTTACTTTGTAGTGCATTTTTTTTGTCTTTCTTCTTGCTAAAAAATAATTTTTTAAATACATTTTTATATTTTCTTTCTCTCTTTTTATGCTTTAATTCTCAGAGTATAACAGGTTGAATACCTCGGATAAACATAAATGTGTGCGTGTCTTACAATTTCTAAACGAAGTCTTTTAGCTTGGACAGGCCTGTTTTAAAGCATAGTCAATTCCTTTTGTAAAACGATGATTAGAAAATTCTGTTACTCCAAAACTACTATTTCGAACCTGCAAGTCCAACGTCTCTAAATTGATCGCATTGATTCATTAAATATCTTATCGTAAACCCCAAACTAAATGGCATTAATGGTTAATTAGGTCCGCATGTTTCACTTTCGAGAAAAAAAAAGTCAGTGATTACTTACTTTAGAGAAGAGAAAGATGCCCGAAATGGGAAAAAGTACTTCAAAATATTGATTGGGTTCGTTACATAAAGCGAGTTAAATTTGGGATTCGGCTTGGATTATTTCAAACTGGAATTATTATAATTGTCTAGAATAATAAACAATTTTCTTTCAATGGATGTGTTTCATGCCAACCATAAATTATAACTCTAGATTGCAGTTTATAAGTTTATTCAATTTTTAATTATGTTTAGATGCTTCCCTTTATCATTTAAAAATGTAAGAGTTCTATATCAGTCTATGACATTGTGTATAAAAGCTACGAGAATGCTGACGTACTATTCAAGTGAAATATTGTTTAAAAATTTGCGGTACCGTAGATGAGGGTTCAAACTCACTACTGGTATGAATGTCAGAATCGGTTTTAAGCAATAGGCCCCGGTATAATTAGCCCTCATGTATCAAAATAGTAGATCGTAGTTATCAAACCCAAACCAAAACAAACTTCTATGATAACCATTACCATTGAGATTTCATTAGTAAGTCATGTCTTTTTATTGAAGTCATATTCCTAAGGTAATTATGATTAGTCATGAGAAATAATTATAAATTATCCATGTTTATAAAAATCTAAAAGAAAAGCTATTATTTATGTTCAAAAGTTTTTTTAATTAGATATTTAACTGTTTGTGTACGCTTACTGGAATTATTACAATTGTCTAGAATAACAAACAATTTTCTTTCAATGAATGTGTCTCGTGCCAACCGTAAATTATAACTTTAGATTGCAGTTTAAAAGTTTATTCAATTTTTAATTATGTTTAGATGTTTCCCTTTATTATTTAAAAATCTAAAAGTTCTATATCAGTCTATGACAAAGTGTATAAAAACTATGAAAGTACTGACATACTATTCAAGTGAAAATATGATTAAAAATTTTCTCTTCGGTACCGTAGATGAGGGTTCAAACTCACTACTGGTATGAATGTCGGTATCGGTTTTAAGCAATAGGTCCCGGTATAATTAACCCTCATGTATCAAAATAGTAGATCGTAGTTATCAAAACCAAACCAAACCAAACTTCTAGGATAATCACCACTGAAATTTCATTAGTAAATCATGCCTTTTTATTAAAGTAATTTCCCTAAGGTAATTATGATTAGTCATGAGAAATAATTATATAAATTATCTATGTTTATAAAAATATAAAAGAAAAGCTATTATCTATGTTCAAAGGTTTTTTTTTAAAATTAGATATTAAACTGTCTGTGTACGCAAACTGGAATTATTACAATTGTCTAGAAAAATACAATTTTTCTTTCAATGAATGTGTGTCAAGCCAACCGTAAATTATAACTCTAGATTGCAGTTTAAAAGTTTATTAAATTTCTTATTACATTTAGATGTTTCCCTTGTATTAATCAAAAACTTAAGAGTTCTATATCAGTCTAATACAAAGTGTATAAAAACTATGAGAGCACTGACATACTATTTAAGTGAAATTTTGTTTAAAAATTTGTTCTTCTGTACTGTAGATCAGGGTTCGAACCCACCTCTGGTATGAATGTCGGAATAGGTTTTAAGGAATAGGCCCCGGTACAATCAGCCCTCATGTAGCAAAACCAAACTTATTTATCAAAACCAAACTTCTAGGATAATCATTACCACTGAAATTTCATCAGTAAATCACGCCTTTTTATTAAAGTCATATCTCTAAGATAATTATGATTAGTTATGAGAAATAATTATATACATTATCCATGTTTATAAAATTTGAAATAAAAGCTATTATGTATGTTCAAAGGATTTTTTTAATTAGATATTTAACTGTCTCTGTACGCAAACTGGAATTATTACAATTGTCTAGAATAATAAACAATTTTCTTTCAATGACTGTGTCTCACTCCAACTGTAAATTATAACTCTAGATTACAGTTTATAAAGTTATTAAATTTCTTATTATGTTTAGATTTTTCCCTTGTATTAATTAAAAACGTAGGAGTCCTATATCAATCTAATACAAAGAGTATAAAAACTATGAGAGAACTGACGTACTATTCAAGTGAGATTTTGTTACTACATATTGAACCGCAAAGCACTATTGTACTGAAAAAGCTTTGCGGTACAGTAATTTGTACAGTAGTTGAAGTTATGCGTACAATTATTTCTCATTAGTTTCTTTGTCAAAGTTTCAGAGAATATTAAGCAAAATAAACTATATTTTTGAAGGGAAATTGTCATATAGTTACAATCCTGAATACGTAGATTAATTTTTCTTAAAATTGAATTTAAAATAAATTTTTAATGTTATTTTGAAATAAGTAAGGACATCTGAAAAAATTTCTTTCGTTTATGTCTACGAGAATTTCTCATTAGTTTCTTTGTCAAAGCTTCAGGGAATATTACGCAAAATCAGCCATATTTTTAAAGCAAAATTTGAATTTGAAGCAATATTACGCAAAAAGCAAAATTGTCATATGGTGTCAATCTTGAATACGCAGATGAAATTTTCTTTAAAAGTTTAATTTAAAATAAATTTTTAATAATGTTTTAAAATAAGTAAGGACAACTGGAAAAATTTCTCGCGCTTTATGTCTACGAGAATTTCTCATCAGTATCTTTGTCAAAGTTTCAGGGAATACTACGCAAAATCGGCCATATTTTTAAAACAAATTTGAATTTGAATTTTGAAACAAAATGTGAATTTGAAGCAATATTACGCAAAATCAGTCATTTTTTTTTTAAAGCAGAATTTTCATGTGATGACAGTTTTGAATACGTAGATGAAATTTTCTTTACAAGTTTAATTTAAAATAAATTTTTAACAACATTTTGAAGTAAGTAAGGACAATTGGAACTATGCCTTACGCTTTATGTCTACTAGAATTTCTCATTAGTTTCTATGTCAAAGTTTCAGGGAATGTTACGCAAAATAAGTCATATTTTTGAAGTAAAATTGACCTTGCTGAATATGCAGATAATTTTTTAAAAAGTTTAATTAAAAATAAGTTTTAATAACACTTTGAAATAAATAAGGACAACTGGAAAAATTTTTTTGCGCTTTATATCTATTAGAATTTCTCATTAGTTTGTTTGTTAAAGTTTCAAGTTATATTACTCAAAATCAGCCATATTTTTAAAGCAAAATGTGAATTTGCCGAACGATGGCCGAATGGTTAGGGTGCTGGCCTTCGGAACAGGAGTTCATGGGTTCGAGTCCCACTGTGGCATGGATGTTCGTAACCGTTCGGAATAGGCTTTAAGCAGTAGGTCCCGGTCTCATTAGCCCTCGTGTTGCAAAAAGTAGACCGTAGCACTCCAAAACAAAAAAAAAACCAAAATGTGAATTTGAAGCACTATTACGCAAAATCAGCTGTTTTTAAAGCCGAATTGTCATTGGTGACAATCCTGAATATGCAGATGAAATTTTCATCAAAAGTTTAATTAAAAGTAAATTTTTAACAACTTTTCAAGTAAGTAAGGACAACTGGAAATATGTCTTACTCTTTATGTCTACTAGAATTTCTCATTAGTTTCCATGTCAAAGTTTCCGGGAATATTACGCAAAATAAGCCATATTTTTGAAGCGAAATTGTCATATGGTGACATTCCTGAATACGCGGATGAAAATCTACTTCTAAAACAACAGTTCTCACTCAGAACTGTTTACTACATTATAGAGCTACGTCATTTATTTTCTAGACATAACTGAATTTATAACAGTGTCGTGAACGCACAGTATATACAAATCCACATATGCATATCACGCACGCGTGACATTCATTCACTCATCTTTCCTCAAGATAGAAAAATTCTTACAGCGTTTTAGAAATGGATTAGAATTCCTCCATGAAGTGATATAAATAGAAATGCCACAGTCCTCTCTACACATTCGATTCATGAGGTTCAAAGGAAATGGTAAAAGGGAGCTGAAAAGAAGGGGCGGGAGACTGAATGGAAAAATTCTTTTCTTCCATTTTTGTCTTGTTTTGTTCTGGTAGCTTCAGTTTTCTCTTCGATTATATTTTACGCTAGTTTAAATATTTTACAATCCTAGTTGGATTTTAAACATAATCTTGTTTTAAATGTTCTTTAGAACTTATATATATATATATATATATATATATATATATATATATATATATATATATATATATATATATATATATATATATATATATATATATATATATATATATATATATATATATATATATATATAATTTGCACGATTATGGAACAATTTGCTGTCTATAAAAGTTTTAAATATTGTTTTATAATCCTAAGAGGATTTTAAACACAATCTAGTTTTAAAGCTTCTTTAGAACTTATATAATTTGCAAGATTATGGAACAATTTGCTATCTATAAAAGTTTTAGATATTGTTTTATAATCCTGAATTGCATTTAAACGTAATCTTGTTTAAAAGGTTCTTTAGAACTTATATAATTTGCAAGATTATGGAACAATTTGCTATCTATAAAAGTTTAAAATATTGTTTTATAACACTGACTAGATTTTAAACATAATCCTACTTAAAAGGTTCTCAAGAATTTATATATATATATATATATATATATTATATATATATATATTATATATATATACTATAATTTTACTATATGTATATACATATATATATATATATATATATATATATATATATATATATATATCTGTAATATATCAAAATTATTTAACTTTAATATTTCTTCAAAAGCCTCCTCTCTCCAATTTTAATTCATTTAAATATCTTTACCAGCCTCTAAATGGTTTAATCAACGGAGTAGTTTCCACTTAACATTCCTTTCTGTCATAAAATTGTAAACTCTCTGCCTATAGAGCAGTTTTCAAGCTGGTGGCAAAACATGATTTCGCGTTTTGCTGATATTGCATTTAATTCGCTTATTAAGCTGTTTTTGTTATGGGAAAATTCTTGTTGTCAGCGCTCTTGGGTGTACTTGTGTCAGAGCAGAGTGAACTCTGTGGCTTTTGATTGTATATTGTCCAGAAGGATAGATGTGCGGTGTTGCTACTCTGAAATAAAATTTTAAAATTAGACTTCTGAGTTCTCTTAAATATGAAGCCCGACTGCATTCTCATTACTTATAGCTGTTAAGCTTTCTCCTTGTGAAGGAGTGATATAAAAAATGGATTACATATATATATATATATATATATATATATATATATATATATATATATATATATACTATAATATACTATAATTTTTTAAATTTTCCTAGAAATAAGGCATATAACAAAATTTTCAAATGACATTAATTATTCTTAAGGTTTTAAGAGTACCTCAAAATTTTTAAGAAGTTGTTTGTTAAAAAAATAAAATTGTTAAAGTTCAGTAGCCTATAAAGTACAGGCGATAGATAAAATAGTAGGTATTGTTAGAAATGGAAAATGGGGATTTTTTATTCGGACAAAGCACCCCACGTGAATTATCTTTGGTTAAGACAGAAACAGGAAAAATTAATATATTTGCTGCATGGAAACCATTTTTTAAAACATTTCTTCATATATCAAAATTTATGTAATCCTCTTTAGACTTTATAAGCACTTTTAATTTCTAAAATATTTACTAAATAATTAATTATAAGTATTATTTCCTAACAGAAGAAAGGAGCAGAATTTACAGGTTTTTTATAAAAAAAGTTAGTCAAAGCGAATACACAACATAAAGCTAAGAGTTAGATTTTAAAATATGCAAGTCACATTTTCAGAAAAAAAGGGTCTCTCCAATCTGAGAGGAAAATGTGAATCCAGCTTTCTGAAAGGCTCGTCCTTTATCATTTTAAATTATATAAAAGTTTAGGAAAATAGTGGACTAGGAGATTCTAAGAATGCTTTAATGAAAAAAAAATTCGTATTGTGAAACGTCTCCAATTTCAAAACTAACTTTTGAGAAAAGAACGTGGAAATTAATTATACCTGACATACTTCATTAATATTCGGCTTATTTTAGAGTGTTACACAATAAAACCTGTGTTTGACGATAAACCTGTCTATAAAAATCATATTTTCTTTAGTCTAAACTTTTTTATTTACTCGATGTATTTCATATTTATTCAATTCAAATTTACCAAGAAATTTTCATTTTCTTTAGTCTCACGAAATTATTTATTTACTCGATGTATTTCATATTTATTCAATTCAAATTCACCAAGAGACTTTAATTTTCTTTAGTCTTACGAAATTACTTATTTGTTCGATGTGTTTCCTATTTATTCAATTCAAATTCACCAAAAGATTTTCATTTTCTTTAGTCTCACGAAATGACTTATTTACTCGATGTATTTCATATTTATTCAATTCAAATTCACCAAGAGATTTTAATTTTCTTTAGTCTTACGAAATTACTTATTTGTTCGATGTGTTTCCTATTTATTCAATTCAAATTCACCAAAAGATTTTCATTTTCTTTAGTCTCACGAAATGACTTATTTACTCGATGTATTTCATATTTATTCAATTCAAATTCACCAAGAGATTTTAATTTTATTTAGTCTTACGAAATTACTTATTTACTCGATGTGTTTCCTATTTATTCAATTCAAATTCATCAAGAGATTTTCATTTTCTTTAGTCTCACGAAATTACTTATTTACTAAATGTATACCATATTTACTCAATTGAAAATCGCTATTCATATTAACTTTGGTCTCACGGTATCCCTCCTTTACTCAGTGTATTCTATGTTTACTTAACTGAAAATTCCCAATCATATTTTCTCCAGTCTTGCAAAATTCTTTATTTGCACAATTTATTCAATGCATACTCACAATAAAAATCGTCATATTTTCTCGCCTAATTTCTTATTTACTTAATTCAAAATCAGCATGAGGTTTGTAACTGTGTTATAAATATTAACAGTTTAAATTAAATTATTCGACTAAAGGAAAATTAATGTCTCCATATACAATCGGAGATATATGAATATAAATATTGTATGCGAAAATTATTTAACTGTCTATAACGATAACTTGTTTACAACAATATTTATCTAGGTCGACACAATATTGTTATATACACGTTTTATTATATTTAGGTTGGTATTTAGAGAGATAGTTTTCTAAGATAACTAACATCTTCAATTCTAATTTTAAACTTAATTAATGAATACATTCCAATAAATTACTCCTAAAAAATTGCTTTTACCTTTCAGAAATTTAAATTATTTAGAATCAAATTATAATTCTAAAAATTTTAATTCCCAAGAAAAAAAAAAAAGGTTTGGAGTGAGTGAAAGAAAGTTAAGGCTATTCAAAAATAGTGAAATAAAAAATAGTAATATACCCTTTTAGTAAGTATTATCGCGATATATCAATGATATCAATATTAATTTAGGGATATATCGTGATATTAAATTACTGATAACGCCAAGCCTTAATAAGAATACGGTTTCCTATAAAGTTGAATATTTCAGTTTTACCATATGCTAAAATCCAATCATATGTCCCATTTTTAAAGGAAGATGCACACCCAGTAGATAAAAATTACATATGATCGTTTATTGCAGCATAAAGGTAATAACTCCTAAAAAGTTTATTGCAGCATAAGGCTATTCAAAAATAGTAATATCAAAAATAGTAATATACACCCCTAATAAGTATTATCGCGATATATCAATGATATCAATATCAATTTGGGGATATATCGTGATATTAAATTACTAACATCGTCCAGCCCTAATATGAATATGGTATAAAGCCGAAATTTTCAGTTTTACCGTATGCTAAAATCAATTCATATATCCCAATTTTAAAGGAAGACGCACACTCAGTGGATAAAAATTATATATGAACGTTTATTGCAGCATAAAGATACTTCTGAGTAAATAAAATTTTATGCTCAACTCAACCCTGAATCCATTCATCAAGGGTTGAGAGATGAAAGAACGCTAATCATTGATTCCTTCAAACAAAGGTAATTGTTGCCGTAAAGAATCAATGGTAGAAAGTTCCAGTCATTATTGAAAAGACCGCTGGAGTCTGGAATAAATCACTTACATGAGATTATTAGCATAAATTTTAAGAAAAGATACAATTATTCAAAAACAAAAAATTGAAAATTGTTATAAAATGTCATTATTTTAATTTTATTCTACTTTAGCAATTATGCATGTCTCAACGTGGATGTGATTTCCAGTATTTCTGTGACCGATGTATAATTTTAATGCGATTAAATCTGAAAACAACGCGCTAGATAATAGTTTAAAACTAGTATCTTTTGAAATTTAAATAAAGTTAGTACAAAAGAAATATAGCGGTGATAGTTATAGAGTTAAAGATTAATAAAAAGTAAAGGTAACTGTAATATTAATGACAAAAATATGTATATTGCTCCGCGTTCTGAAACTTTCATAACCATGCATAAAGTATTATAGATTAATGTTTTAAAAAATTGAATACAAAATATTTGAATAGAAAATGAATATTTTATGTTCAATATAACGATTGCATTGTTCAATTAGGAGACGCGTAATTTTGAGCTGAGGACAACAGAATTCAACTTTCAATCATAATCTAGCCCTTGTGAACTTCAGTGTCACATTAGAAAAATTCACAGATGTTCGTAAAATAGTAATTCAGCCTAATATCATGTTAATTATTTAATAATGTATAATAGTGAATACAGTTATAATAACTCTTGGCTATCCATCATTCAGAGTATTTTATCTAAACACGGAAAATCATGAATTAATATCATTCCTATATAAACAAATTTTCATATCATAATATGACGCTATTATTTCTATTTTGTTTCAATGTGTCATTGTGAAACTCAAACGTTTGAAAGTACAGCTATGGTAAATTAGTCCCACAAATGATGTAATTACATCCTGTTACTTATTTAATAATTTATTATGATATCTATTTTAATCACATTAATGCTTTTTTATAAAAATCCGCACGGTGTATTATAGAATCACCAAATTTTCGACAGGCTTTCTTTTATACCGCCAATAAGTCACTACCGGAGAAAAAAATCTCTTTTCAACTCATCACGTGATATGACAATCTATACTGTTAAAATTTGAGTATACACAATTTATTTTTTACAATTTTAGAAAATTACTTAAATTTGAACAAAACATTTAAAAACTTTGAGATTTCTTGAAATAATCTTAACGAATTTTTATCATTGTGTCCTAGTTACATTAAACGGGTTTGAAGCGAAAATTAAAAAAAATCCTTCAAAATTGCAAATTTAATTTTTTTTTTGTGTATGTGTGGTTTTGTCTACATATCATTTTTAAGGCTATATTCACACATTTTCTTTGTTACTTTTTTTTTCAGGGGGAGGGTAGATTAAACGTTATCGTAATTTGTTGACGATGTATGAAATTGAAAAAAACTCTTTATCGACTAAAATTTAAAATCAACTAAATAATAATAATCTTTAAATAATTTAAAAAAAACTATCATCCGAACTCAAAAGAAATGAACAACATGCTAAAAGTTCCCACAAATGATGTAATTACATCCTGTTACTTATTTAATAATTTATTATGATACCTATCTTAATCACATTAATAATTTTTTATAGAAATACACACGGTGTATTATAGAATCATCAAATTTTCGACAGGCTTTCTTTTATACCGCCAATAAGTCACTATCGGAGAAAAAATCTTTCATTCATCTCATCACGTGATATGACAATTTATACTGTTAAAGTTCGAGTATAAACAACTTATATTTTATAATATTTAGAAAATTACTCAAATTCGAACAAATCATATAACACATTTACGATTTCTTGAAATAATCTTATGAATTTTTTTCCTTGTGTCCTAGTTACATTAAATGTGTTTGAAGCGAAAATTAAAAAAAATCCTCCAAAATTGCAGATTAAATTTTGTGTGTGTGTGTATGTGTTTTGACAACATTTTTTTTTTCAAAGATTTATTCATACATATTCTTTGTTACTTTTTTTTTTTTTTGCAGGGGGAGGGTAGATTAAAAGTTATCGTAATTTATTGTCGGTGTATGAAATTGAAAAACTGTTACTTCAAAATTTCAGTCTAAAAATTTTTAAAACTCCATGGATCCACAAACTATTTACTATTTAATTCTACATCCATCACATAATTTTTTATTAAAATGTCGGATTTATATTAAGGCATATTAGGAATGTTTGGTAAACAATTTTTAAGAATCTATAACAGATTTAGTCTCTAGAAACATTTTAAAAAATAAGAAAATTTATAAAAAAAAAAATAATTTTTAAACACATTGGATTTTGTAAAAATAGATTTCGTAAAAAAAAAAAAAAAAAAAAAAAAAAAAAAAAAAAAAAAAAAAAAAAAAAAATTTCCAATTTTTTTTTTATTTCTACTTGGGGCAAATCGTTCTCTTTCGAACCCCATTTTCCTCACTGTACGGCTTCTCTAAGACTGATGCGCCCTTGGCAATGCCACCTTTGCCAAGCCCTAGTTACGGCCCTGCAAATTTATCCCTTAATTATTTTTTATCTAAGCATATAAACAAATCAAAAGTTTGAAATTCACTTGCGATATGTAAATATCTTGTATTGAAAAAGACAACAGTTTTTAACATCTTTTGCGAATTCAGCTCGATAGGAAGAATAAAATTCTGACTCCATATTCCTGTGTACGCACCCCTACCAGAACAAAAAAAGGCAAAAGTTTTGAATAATTCATTTACGACCGACTATTACAAGGGTTATTAATGTTACTCTCAGCGATTTAACTTTTTGAGATCTATTAGAGACTATGAAACAGCTCACTTATTAAAAAGTAGCGGGGACAAATTATTTATATCCGTTGTAACAAATCAATTAATTCCGCTGCAGCGGGCACGTTGAGTTATATATGCTTCTCTATAAATCAATTCCATGCCTTGAGATATTTCGAAGATGGATGTGTCTGTATCAGCGAATAAATTGACTGTTAGGAATTGAGTGTCACACCCTCCGCGAATAAATTATGACAATAAACACCGCGAAAAATACAGTTTAACGAATCGCGAGGAAAATTGAAAATACAGTCAGACAAATCAGTTCACAGATATTTGGAGGTTAAATTAGTTTTGTTTTTATGATCTTGTCAACGATTGTCAAGGTCACGAAGTTTTCCTTTCCTTTTCTTTTCTCTCTCTCTTTTTTTTTTCTCCTTATTTACATGAATTTATTTTCTTTGTTAAGAATTCTAAAATATCGAGATATTTTAGGTGTGATTCATGACCGAAAAGTTGAATATAGAGTTGGGTGAAAATTTCTTATCAATTAATATTAATGTTATGTTATTATACATAAATATACAAATTTGTATACATACATGTATATGCATATATATATATATATATATATATATATATATATATATATATATATATATATATATATATATATATATATATATATATATATATATATATATATACATATATATATATACATATGTATATATATATATATATACATATATATATATGTATATATATATATACATATATATATATATATATACATATATATATATATATATATATATATATATATATATATATATATATATATATAATATTAAAATCCCTTATTTACGTAATATTAATTTAATAACTTTTGTTCATAAAGTGCGTTGGGGGTTTACGCGGTAATTCTGATTTTTTCCTCCAGACACGCTATAGACTTAATTCAGCCTCTGTTTGTACTACTTCAGCTAATAGCGCGTTCTCTCTAAACATGGGAATTTTTTTTATCACGTGATCAATTGTGCTTAGGGATTATTCGTAGTCTTTTTACCTGAGAAATCCCTACTTGAAATGTGTGTGTGTAGGATTACATGGTCTGTGTGCAGGATGTTGTAAAAGTGCTTGCCTGTTGTATGGATTTCATGTATCTCACCAGAAATAAAATGTGTTGTGCTTTTGAATGAGTCTCACCCATATTACATATATACATACACATATATACACACGTATGTATATATACACACATATGTATATATATTATTTATCAGTTTATTAAGGTATCTTTTAGAATCAAATTGATTATTCAGATTTTTATGCAAATTTACACAATTTATAGTAGAATCACCAAATTTTCGACAAGTGTTATTTTATACAGGCAAAAATCACTGTCGGAAATCGTCCCCCCCAACTTATATTATATGACAATCTATACTATTAAAATTAGAGTGCAAACAGCTTACTTTTTATGATTTTTTGAAAGTTTGAATTAAACATTTAATAACTTTGCGAGTTTTCGAAATAATCAAGCGAAGCTTTCCCCCTGTGTGTCTAATTACAATAAACGTGTTTGAAGCAAAGATTAAAAAATTTCCTACAAAATAGCAATAGTGTGTGTGTGATGTATATACATGCATAACACACATATATACATTTATGTGCACATGTGTGTGAGTGTTCATCAGATGACGGCTGAAATAGTTATTTTTAGTTTTCTCTTTTGTTGCTTAAAACCTTATATTTTAACATAAATAAATGAAGAAAATAAATGAGTTCTTGTAACAAACTAGAAAACAATTTGCTTCTTAATAGAATTTAGGATTATACATGAATTATTATAAAGTATAAATATTTGATTCTTTAAAAAAAAACTTTTTTTTTCAAACAAATATTTTGATGTATTTAAATTATGGATAGATTTTAAAAATTACTTGTAAATATTTGCTTAAACTAAATTAAAATAATGTGTAGAATATTATAGCCAGTTGATTTATTTGAAATAATTGCAGTTTTTGAAAAGAAAATTATTTTGTTTTGTCCATCTGGGAAACTTCAATACGACGTTTGAAAAAAAAACACAGAAAATCTTTTAAAAATCCATGTGTTTGATATATAAATGAATGCAGTTAAATAATTTCATAAAATATAATATTTTTAGAATTTATTGTAATAAATGTTACGTCTGGAAATAATGTAAACATATTAGATAAGTTCTTCAAATAACATTTCTGGATTTTTATTTAAGTATGTCTATATATAATATTCTTTAACATAAGTGTTTAATTAAATCTACAACAGATGGCAGTATGTTTTAAGTAAAGTGTCCTCTTTAGCTAATAAAGAATTATACAATATATGTAAAATTGAAAGGCTAGATATATTCCTAAATTTTGATGATAAAAATTATAATTTCTTTTTAAATTTAAAGACTAAATGTATCATGTTTAAATCATTTACTATCACAAAGATAGATAGACGACACTGTTTTTATAAAATTAATGATAAATTTAGAATAAATATTTTCTTAGAATTTTGTTGTTAAATTAAAACAACTTTATTGTATAGTCTAGCCTTTAATAATCAAGATAATAATAATACTCTTAATATTATATTCATGAAATTTTAGTCTTCGTTTTGCATTTAAAATAGTACTAAAAATAATTAACTTTGACAGGTTATTTTGTTGCTCAAACTTATTTTACAAATTCAACAATTTTATTTTACAATTCCGGAGGCTTCAAAGTTATTTTATAGATTTTTATAAAAAAAAACCCTTTATTTTCTGAAGCCTCTGAAAAAAATATCTCGGGTCATTTTTTATGAATGTAAAACGTGTTTAAAACGACCTTGGGAATGTTTTTTAAGTATCAGTTCAACGTTCCAGTTTAAGTGAAGAAGTGATCAGGATGTATAATTACCTGGTTACTTCAAAATCCTGATTTTTAACCTCTAAGACAAAAGGATCAAACTGTTGATTATAATGATAACTCAATTAGCGTATTTTCGAAATGATAAACACAGGCTTCTGATAGGAAAAGAGTTACGTGTTGCGGATTTCAAAATTTTTTAATCTGTTACAATGATTATCTCATCAGATCTTGTTTATGCTGTACATGGATATTATACTTTAAATTTCTCGGCCGTGAAGTTTGCAGTATAATAGACAGAAACGTGTAAAGTTATGATATAATAATGGGTATTATTATGAAATAAATGAAAGACTGCCTCGAACCTGTCTAAAATATCTGAACATCTTATTTAAAAGTATATCTCCGATACGGTAGAAACTACGAAAATACGCTGTGCTCAAATTTACTTATAAACTATGGTTTAGAAAGCGTAGAAAAATCTGGATTTCGGATAAGGTATCTATTTAACGATGAGGATATTTTGATGCATAAAAACCGTTGAACTAGGAAAAAAGCACCACGTTGTCTAGACACGAGGAAAATTTCTTTTATAAAGCGTAGCAAGTAAAATGAAAGATATACTTATGATATAAAGACAAATAATTGCTTAAAAATGCGGAATGATAGTTTCTAAAGGTGAATTTTTTAAAAGGTTAAATAAAAATTCTTTTCCAATGTAAAAAATTAGCGAAATTTTTATAGTTTGAGAGTAATATTTCGTTAAAATATCCTCTGAGTTAAGTTCTAGTTTAGTACTTATTTTAATTTTTTGTAGATTGCCAGGTATAGTTATTTCTTTCTAATTTTTTATAAAAAATGTTACAGCTGGTATTCATTTATATGTCATGAAGTCAAATTTAAGAGTCAAGTATCATAATATGTATATCGATATTCTACCTACTGATATACTAAGCGATATATAAGCGCTAACTTTTAGTCTAGATATGAAGAAAAGTTTCTCCCTGCTTTTTATGTATAGCAAGTAAAGTAAAAGACACACCTATAAAAACAAGTGATCACATAAAATTACTAAACGAGAGTTACAGAAGGTGAATTTTATAGCATGCTAAATAAAAATGTTTCTAATATGCAAAAAAAAATAAAATAAATAAGCAAAACTTTTTACAGTTTAGGAATAACTCTTCGTTAAAACATCTGCTAAATTAAGTCCTGTGTTCATTTATTTTTATTTTAATTTTTCATCGATATCCAGATATGCCTACTGATTTATACTTTTCTTTTTGAAAATGTTATATCGATTGATAGACTTATGATATAAAGACAAATAATTGCTTTAAAAAGCGGAATAAGAATTCCGAAAGATGAATTTAAAAAATTAAAAAATTAGAATTAAAAAATTAGGAAAATTTTTATAGTTCCAGAATAACATTTCGTTAAAATATCTTCTAAGTTCTAAGTTTAGTATTTATTTTCATTTTTTGTAGATTTCCAGGTATAGTTATTTCTTTCTAATTTTTTCTAAATAATGTTACAGCTGGTATTCATTTATATGTCATGAAGCCTAATTTAAGAATCAAATATCATAATATTTATATCGATATTTTTCCTGCTGATATACTAAGCGATATATATGCACTAACTTTTAGTCTAGATATGAAGAAAAATTTCTTGTTGTCCTGCTTTTTATGTACGATAGCAAGTAAAATGAAAGAAAAACCTATAAAGACAAATGATTGCATAAAACTACAAAAAGAGAGTTACAGAAGATGAATTTTATAACTGCTAAATAAAAATGCTTCTAATATGCAAAAAAATAAGCAAAACTTTTTCCAGTTTAGGAACAACGCTTCGTTGAAACATCCGCAAAATTAAGTCCTGTGTTTATTTTTTATTTTAATTTTTTTTATATCCAGACATGCCAACTTTTCGTTCTGAAAATGTTATATCTTCCTATTGATGTATCAAGAGATATAATGAATGTTTTTTACTCTAATTTTCTACTGAAATCAAAAGTGGTGGTACATTTTCTTAACACCAAGTAATATTAAAGTATCTTAATATCAAGTCGATGGGTCGTTGCTTATATGTGTTTAAATGTATAAGTTGTTTAAATCATTTACTATCACAAAGATAGATAGACGAAACTGTTGTTATAAAATTAATGTAAAAATTAGAATACATATTTTCTTAGAACTTTGTTGTTAAATTAAAACAACTTAAGAGTCGAAATTTAACATCTGTGTGTATCTGTAGTTATTTATTTTCCTTTTACCAGTCCATTTTTTTTTAATTAAACGCTTTTCAAGTCCTATAGTACCTAATTATTTGGGCTTTTTTTATACTGTGCCGACCATTTTGATCACGTTCTCTACCGTCCTAAAAAGTTAGAGAAGATGTCTAAAAATAAAGATCTTGTCAGCTTGTTTTTGAAGACTATTTAGAAAAACAGACTATAGAGAAGAAAGAAAATGGATTATTAATACCAACAGTTAAACTGTTACTTCAGGCAAAAGTAACTGTTAAAAGAGAAACAGAGATAATTAAAAACTTTGTTAGAGTGCTGATGATCTGGTGAACTTTTATTTTCTTTTAGTCAAATATCCCGTCTGTGGCTTTTATGCGAAGGGGTGTATCTACTCAAAATTACATTACATAATTTTAATCATTGGTTACTGCAATCTGCTTAGTTTTGTTAAAAGAAATAATACAAAATTATAATCTTTTCCTAATGGTTCATTTTCTTCAAGGACTTTATAAAATCATATAATAAGACTAAGGTCTAACTCACACTGAAGTTCATCAGAGTTGTCTTCGTACCATCTCATTATTTTAAGTAGTCTTCAGTTACTTCCTCAATGTCCGCCTTTGCTTTGAAAATGTGTTCATTTTACCTGAAAACTAAAAATGCGTCTATACAAATACGTATATACACCATCCATATGTATGAGGTTAAAAAGTTCTCAAGGTTTTCCTTCAAAAGATAATTTAAAAATAAAATAAACCTACTTTACTACACAAGTGTAGACAGAAAACATTTCATTGATGAGTTCGCTTGTAAAAACTTCTACCTTTACGTCTCATGACTATTCTTTAAAGGCGAAAAAAATCTTAAAAGCTATCGATGCTACAATTTTAGAAATTGAGCTATGAATGGATGATACATTTCAGTATGATTTCCTTCAAATTCCTCTGCGTTTCTTTGATCCCATTTATTTCACTGCTAAACAGCATTTTATTGCTAGCTTCGGGAAGAATGTAGTCGCACGATATGATGTATTTATAATGATACAAATATCGTAAGATATTGTAAGACCATACTGTATTACGTTAAGGCAATGTAGAATTATAATTGGTTACACCCTTTCTTTTAGGGGTAAACTGTAGCTCCAGTGGTCAATTTAGGTTAGTGGTCCAAAAGGGATTTGAAAACTCTTGAGAATTTTCTGGGGGTGTCTTAGTTTTATACAAAATGCCTGCATTAATTTCCAGATCTAGTTTATTTTTCCTTGCATATATATATATATATATATATATATATATATATATATATATATATACACACACACATATATATATATACATATATACATATATATAAATATATAAATATATATATATATATATATATATATATATATATATATATATATATATATATATATATATATATATATATATATATATATATATATATATATATATATTATATATATATATATATATATATATATATATATTATATGAAAGGCTGTAGTGGCCCTTTTCAGAGGCCTGACTTGACATGACTGTTTACAAGACCTTTCTACAGAATTAATGTTGTGGATTCACCGGACTGCATTTAGTGCGATTCTAGTCATCAAATGGCTTTTGAACATTTAAGTAATTGTGTTGGACTTTCCCTTGTGAAGGCATTGTCAAAAAGTATTGGAGAGCCCGTGAACTAATGGCTAGCCCTAATTATTTGGCATTTGTAATATATATATATATATATATATATATAGAGAGAGAGAGAGAGAGAGAGAGAGAGAGAGATCGAAGGCTGAGTGTGAAGCAACTAATAAGTTAATAACTGTAAAATAGTTATTAAGGATGTGAACTAGTCATAATGAAGACACAAAACTATATTTATTAATCAATATACACAATTTAGATAATCTTGATATGTAAACTTAAAATATAGGTAGAAATGAATCAAAGTTGGGTTTTGCCCAATCCGGTTTCGTGATCACTAGTAACAAATGACTGATTCCACCTTGGTTGAGGTTCGTTTCGTTTGAAAAAGCATTCCCAAACTTTTTCTTTTTTTTATTGTTGTGACTTGATCATCATTACACCTCGCTCAAGACGGGAGACAAAAAAAATTCCCGTGTTATGCAGTACACTCCTTTATTACTATTGGGAATTTCCATTCCAAATGACACGCTCTGCACTCGTTGTTTGCACCGCCCTATACTTACAACTCTAGCTCACGGTTTACTTCCGTTTCTTCTAACATATGGTTACTGATGCGCCATTATACCTGAGATCTGAATAAGGTGAAATCCACAGCTGTTCATGATACACGACGAAAGTTCTGAATGTCAATGAAGCAGAATCTATTGTCCGTACAAAGAGAAAATGAGGCTTAGGTGAGACGTAATAGAGGTTAAATTTGCATTTTGATAGCCATATATAATTTTCAAAAAATAAACTTAAAATTTCAGACTTTTCAGTTTTTCTCTTAATGTACATGCGTAAAATATAGCAGTCTCATTTAACCCCTAAAAAGAAATAAAGACATAAAGCCAATGAAACATAAAATAGTTTTTTGGAGAGAGTTGAACATTCAATAGCAATAATAGCTATCTCAGAAATTAAATTTAGATTTGTTTTATTGATTTTGTACATAGAAGTCAAGCACGTTGACCTAAGTTTAAAGAAAAAACCATGCATTTATTGTAAATTCAAATCTTATATCAGTGTTTTATAGTTTTCATTGAATAACCTTATTATTTCACACTTTTCAGTTGTTTCTGATCATGTACTTGCGAAAAAATACAGAAGTTTCAGTCAGTCTCTAATAAAATAAAGAAATGAAATCGATAAAATTTTAAAGTATATCTTAGAAGCAGTTGAACTTTAAATACGTTAAAAGTTAAGCCCAGGATATTTTTATTTAGAATTTCTGCCATCTTTTTTGCCTTACTCAGACAAAAGTCAAGCACTTTGACCCATGTTTAAAGTAATAATAATGCACTTGATGTTAATACAAATCCTAGATCATGATTCTCAACCTTTGTTTCGTTAAGGCAACTCTTTTAATTATGTAAAATGTATCCGGACACTAACAATACAATAAAATAAAAAGGTTCTTACTTTATTACTTGATTAATGTATCTATAATGTAATTGTATAAAATGAATACAACAATGAATTTCTGTGAAATGTAAAATGAAATTAGATTGATAATTAAATACAGTATTTAATGATGACTTAGAACTTACATTTAAGATGAAATTTGTGTTTGAGGTTTTTTGATGGCTTCATTTACATTTGAAAGTAAAACTGATTATGCTACTCTCATTTAGGGATTCAGGTTTATAAGTATGGGTCTCTTTTGGTTTTTATGTTGGTCAAAGACAAAAATCCGAATTCACACAAATAAAACGTGAAAAGTAGCACACTTAAGGTCAGGGTACAGTGGTTGAGAATCATTGCCTTAGGATAGCACGTCAACCTGTGTTCCAGTGCTTCCAACCTTTTTTGCTCCATGCCCCACCGAGTCGCTTTTAAATATCTGATGTCCTTAACATCCTGAAAATGTTTAATAGCTGGAGTTTCCCGAAATTAAACCCAGTGACGTTACGCTTATACCAGTGCTTTTGTGATCCATGCCTCACCCAGTCAATTTTAAATATCTTATGCCATCACACGGTGAACATATTTAAAATCTGGAGTTTCCAGGAATTGAACCCAGTGAGGTTACACTTATACCACTACTTCTCAAACTTTTTTGGTCCATTCCCCACCGAGTCGCTTTTAAATATCCGATGCCCCCGCATGATGAACTTATTTAAAAACTGGAGTTTCCAGGAATTGAACCCAGCGAGTACCAGTACTTCACAAAACCAGTTTATACCAGCATTTCACAAAATCTATCATCCAAAATTTTCTTTTTACAAAGATGAATGTATAATGTTTTCTTTTTTCCCACATTCCTTTTGTATGTAAGTCGTCTTTTCTAAACTAAGAGTGCAGATAAATATTTTGGATTTTTTTTTATTTTTTATTTTTTTTTTTTTTTAGAATTCCTTCTAGCAAGCACAATTCTCGGTATGAGTGTACTCTTCCCCACTTTCAAACATCCCTGTTCTAAATAAAAACACACCCCATTTCGAAATTTGGAAGGTCATACTGCCGAGTCCCATATGAATCGAATGTTATTGCACCAATGACGAACTACAAATTAAACTAGATGATTATTAATGAATTCTCTATTATCCAAAAATTTCAATTATCCGAAGGAGGTTCAGTCCCAATTACTTCTGATAATCGAGGTTCTACTGTATATCATACATTCTAGCCTGAAAAGGTTAAAATTTTATTTGCTCTTTGACAAAACCAAATGCCCACTTGACAAACCATATGCCCCATCGGTGGGACATACGCCCTACCTTGAGAAGCACTGCTGTACGCATTTAAAAAGCAATGGATTCAGTTTAAGATTATTTAACCCAATAAAGATTGCACGGGATTTTATTGTGTCAGCGAAACTTTTCAATCGATTTATATTGGTTCAGATTGAGGTGTGATTAGACCTTTAATTTGTGGAAAATACTTTGCTTTCATACTCAAAGTTTGCGCATTCTTCATGAGAAAAAGTAATCGTAAGTTAAATCCTTTAATTTTCTAATGCGCACAGATTGAAGTGGGATAAAACCTTTAGATAAATAACAAGAAATAATAACACGTTACTGAAAACACTAATTATTTCCTCTATTCAAAAATTAAATTACCATTAAACTTTAATCAGCTATAAATACTTTGTTATCATACGCAAAATTTGCACATTCTTCACCAGGGAAAAGTAATCGTAAACTAAATCCATTTCTTTTCTAATGCGTACAGGTTGACGAGTGACAGAGCCTTTAGATAAATAACAAGAAATAATAACTAACCTAATAAAACTAATTTTTTCTTCTATCCAAAAATTAAATAATCATTAAAGATAAGAATTAATACCTGTAAATGATTATATTATATCAACAGCTAATTAATTATACATTTAATTCATAATGATAGAATTCATCATAATATTTAATTTAATTGCCTGTTATGCAAACCTGACTACTATTTTATATCATAATGAAGTGAATGTTAGTAAAAGAGATATTTAATTTCTTCCAAGCTTAGTGAATTGTTTTTGAACGTTAAGTTAATTAAGCTTTAAGTTATATCAACAGCTAATTAATTATACATTCAATTCATAATGATATAATTCATCATAACATTTAATTTCATTCCATGTTATGCAAACCTAACTACTATATTAGATCATAATGAAATGAATGTTAGTAAAAGAGATATTGAATTTCTTCCCAGCTTAGTGAATTGCTTTTGAACGTTAAGTTAATTAAGTTTTCAATCAAAGGAAACAAAGCTTTTGTTGCTTTAAATAAAATGTTTATATTGAATAAATTGCATTCCAATTTTTACCCGTAAAATTTAATGATGTTCAGTACTTTTGGTTTTGTTTAAAATATCGTTTTTGTTTTTGACAATTTGATCTGTTTTATAGCATTATCTATACTTTCATTAGATTCTTTTTAAGTTTTATTATTTTTAACTCTCATATTAATAAATGGAGTATGTAAAAGTTTAAACTATGAAATTAGTTATGAAAACCTTTAAACTTAGTAGTATAAGCATTAAAATATGTTTCTTTACATGTGAAAGTAAGTTTATTTTATGATTTGATTATTTACTTTTCTATTGTAGCATGCATTTTGTGTTTTACTGTTATCACCTTATTCAATACAAATCTTCTACCTTTTAATCATGTGTAATATATATATATATATATATATATATATATGTCTGTGTGTATATATGTGTGTGTGCGTGTGTATGTATGTGTACATATGTATATATGGATATATAAATAATCATACATATACACACACATACACGCACACACACACACGTATGTGTGTGTGTGTGTGAATGGAATGATCCTTCGTAGTAAAAAACACTTCTTTATTTAGTTTGCATTTTCCGTTCAGGCATGGCTTGCACCATTTTCATTTGTTCGTGGCGAAGCTAAACGTGGAAAGGTGTTGACAGCTCCATGTCCACACACTAACTGTTTCTTCTCGCTTTATTATTCATCAACTTCCTGTGAAATATCTCTATGCCTGACCGCATTACTCCAAAAAGTTACGAAAGCGTGGGTCACACACACACACACACACACACACATATATATATATATATATAATATATATATATATATATATATATAATATATATATATATATATATATATATATATATGTGTGTGTGTGTGTGTGTGTGTGTGTGTTTATACATATGCATATATGGATATATAAATAAGCATACACATACACACACACACACACACACATATATATATATATATATATGTATATATACATTTCTACTGAATGTTTTTCATAGTTTTAATTAGAAACCCTTATTCAAGTTATTATAAGTATTTTTTAAACAACTATCTTTGTTTCTCCTTTATTACACCAAATATTTCACACTACATCCTCAAACCAAATATTTAATTCTATTGAAAAACAATGTTAAAAAAGTTAAATGTTCACTTTAAGTTGTCGTAGGTTTTGTAATGAAACTGACATAGTTAAATTTTTAAGTATTTAATATATTAAATTTTCAATGAAAAAAGTGAATCATTGCAAATATAATTCCTAATTTTTTAAATGATAGCTTTAAGAAACTATCAAGGGAAATTTTGTTTCACCATCAGTTTGAAGCTGAATGAAGTTAGCTTCAATCTTTATATCAGTTTAAAATTTTGGTATACCTTCTCGGGATAGGTCATCAATCTGAGATTACTTAAGTGCGGTTATCAGTAAATAGGAAAATTTCTTTTCTAATTTCTTTCTCAGTTAATGGGGTTCTCCACTGCAGAGATCATTAATCAAATAAAGTGTCAATAAAAATTTAGTCAGCCCCTTTCTATTGCTCGGCCCATACAAAAGGCAATTTTTAATTGATGGACAAAAAAACTTTAAAGGACAGTAAGCAAAGAAAAAATTTGGCTATTCGTGCTTACAAGATTTTGAAAAAAAATTCTGAAATTTGCATTTTATAATTTTAATAAGTTAGAAATTCGGAAATTTTCAAAATAGCTGGTGCGTAGTTGTTTTATTTTATTAATAAAATTGTAAGACAGTAAGCAAAGGAAAGATTTGACTATTCGTGCTTACAAGATTTAAAAAAAAAATCAGAAGTTTGCATTTTATAGCTTTAATAAGTTAGAAATTCGGAAATTTTCAAAATAGCTGGTGCTTAATTCTTTTATTTGGTTACTAAAATTGTAAGAAAATTGAATTTGTGGACAAAATATGTGGAGGAAAATCAATTTATTGGCCCCCAAACCCTTAACGTGCACGTTCGAGTTAACTCGAGCTCGCTAAACTGGCCAATCTGTGCACACTCGAGATAATTCGAGCGGCGTTGTACTTTATGTTGCTATAATTTTTTATACTTGCATGCAATCGAGAATTTGAAAATAACAGTGTGAACGAAAAGAAAAAAAAAAACAATTGTTACATGTGTAATAGTTGCAATGTTAGGCTATGTGCTGCAACTTGTTTCGAATTATATTACACAAAAGAAAATTTTTATTAATTTTATAAATAATAGTATTGCTATTAATTATATTTTAAAAGTATAAATTAGTATTTTTACCGATAATAATGTTTATTCTGAGATGGGAATTCGAAAAGAAAGATAAAGAAAAGCCTATGTAATATTACAATATTCGACTATTTTCTGCAATGTTATCAAAATCCAAAATTGCAGTAAAAATATTGATTTTTTTTTTATTTTTGTAATTTTCTTGGCAAGACAACGTTCTAAATTGTGTTTTTTACATAAAAAATTTGATTTTTTGTTGGCCGGCCTTAAAAAAAACTGTGCATTAAGGGGTTAAATTATATATGTAATTTCAGTAAGGCTATTAATGATATTTTTTTAACTAGAAAATTTAGAAGTGATAATCAAAAAGCTTTGAAATGATGCCTTGAACACAATGTGTGCGGGTACATTTCGCATTTGTACATTTCGAATTGTACCGGGAGCGGGCATCTTGCGCGTAAATTTAGTTATTCAGTTAAATCTCAATAGATCGAAAATTATTTAATGTTTTAACCAACTATTCGTATTTTATATTGAAATATATAAATATATAAATAGACAAATAAACAAACATATATATAGATACAAATATATATATAATATATAAATATACATACATATATATATATATATATATATATATATATATATATATATATATATATATATATATAATATCATTTTCGCAAGGATAAATAAAAAGTTAATTTTAAATCTAAATTGGTTTTTTTAATCAACCTTCCCGTTCTGTGGTTCCGCATTGACTGATGTAAAAATTAGTTTTTATTTGTCTAAATTTTTCCAGAATCTATGTAGTAGACAAGAACATTCGGCTTCGTTTTCTTGTATATACCGTTATTTTTGTACCCACAAACAAACCATGTTTTTACACTAACCCGTACTAGTACGTGACCCGTGTTCAAGTATCAATCGTCAGAAAACGTACTAGTACGTGTCCCGCATACAATGCGTTAATACATAGGGCAAATCATTATGCACACAAGAAGCTTTACCCATATCAGGTACTAACAACACATCTAAGTAACTCAAAATTATTACATTTTATAATGTTTATATAAATAATGCATGATACCGCGATGCATGTTGCTACAGTATCACCGAAACGTGTTGATTAAAAGTAACAGAGTAAAGAATATAACCCGAAGTTAACCCTCTGACTGCTCATCCCGCGATTTCCACGGACAATTCAAATGTAGCAAAATTTGCTCATCCCGCGATTTTCGCGGGCATGTGTTTTTCTTCCTTTATTAAGAAGCACATTCGGCATTTCATCGTTTAACCAGTGGAATAAATTATACACAGCATTAGACATTTAATTAAGTAAATAGAATTATATGACTAGAAATATTATAGTTATATTAGATAATAGAATGATAGATAGTATGTTAGGAATAGAAGCTAACTATGTTAAAGGTGAAATTTATTATAAAATAAATTTTTTATGTGATATCATCTGAAATTAGTTTTTCTGAAAGCTTATTTTCTCATGATAAAAGTCAATTAAAAAAATCTTTTCTAGAAAAGAATTAGTATTTCAATTCTCCAATATATATATATATATATATATATATATATATATATATATATATATATATATATATATATATATATATATATATATATATATATATATATATATATATATATATATATATACAATATATATATATTGTATATATATATATATATATATATATATATATATATATATATATATATATATATATATATATATATATATATATATATATATATATATATATATATATATATATATATATATATATATATATATATATATATATATATATATATATATATATATATATATATATATACTTAAACTATGCAAAAAAAAAAAATACGCAATTTTTAAAGAGATCTCGGTTTACAAATTGAGCAGTCAGAGGGTTAAGACCAATGTACTTGATGGCTTGTTGTCTAACTGGAAAAAAAGTGCTTCAAAGAATTAATAATGCTGATGTGGTATTTCACGGGTTATATACAGCTATAATGTGTTGATAAAAGCATTTTCCCCCCATGACAGCATTTTTATTGTTCGAAAGAGCAAGCTATCTGCTTTGTATTACTTAGTAACCTCCTTTTTCTCAACAACTGTGATATATTTCTCTTGTGGTATAATAAACTCCTTCTTAACACGTAATTTATTCTCCGTTGATAGGAAAATGGGCACTGATTGCTAAATTAGAGCAAGCAAAGGGAGAAAATGAGAAAGCCACTTCAAACATGAACGAAAAAAAAAAAGAGCACTTTTTGCTCAGAAAACGAATCGAGACACTTACATCCAAAGTCGTGAGACCCAAGTGTTCAACTCATCGCTGCGATAAGGGATTGGCTGGAGTGTCTCCAAAATAGTGCGATGATTTTAATCAAAAAACTCGAGCTCCGGAAGCTTCTATTTTGGGAGCTTGCTTGTACAACATTAGCTACACGTCGCATGCAAGATTTTTTTACAAGTGCCGGAATGGTGGATGAGGCACATATTTGTCATTTGCCTTAACTACCCAGGTTCGTCCCAGTCTTTGACTACAACCGCGGTCGAGGAGAGAAATAAATTCGCAGCTGTTAGGATTTTGTTTTTTTCAACCCTTTCCTTCCGCGTCTATTTGCATATACTGCTTTTGCTAAACTGTTTGAAACGGAATCCAAAGCTACCTTCTGCAAGAAGTAAAAATAGAGAAGAAAATAACCCTTAAGACGTCGACGCTAAGTAATTGATGAAGCCGGGGTGAAGGAAGGGATGGGTTATAAGTCGCTACAACCTGAAGAAGCACTCACTTTGTTAGCCGCACTTGAAGGATGTTAAGTCTGTTGCTTTTGACGTAATAGTGAAAGCAAGAAAAGTTTTTACGTGTTTGCCCTAGGATGTGTTAAAAACTAAGCGATTGTATGAGGAGGAACAAAGAACTGCAGAAAAGAAAGTTTTAAAAAACGTTCCTCATTTGTAAATTGAAAAATGCTGATTTATTAGTCTTTTAAAAACTGAACAAAGAAGTGCGGAACTCAAGCGGAACCGGATTAAGATAACTACAAGAAGTAAAACACGTTCTTTCAATTGGAAATGTTTTATCAACATATCTTATTTATATTGCTTCAGGTTTGGTTTGGTTTGGAGCGCTACGGTCTACTGTTTTGCACACGAGGGCTAATGAGACCGGGACCTACTGCTTTAAGCCGATTCCGAACGGCTACGAACATCCATGC
>CM063511.1:120688194-120775694 GCA_032207245.1 Pardosa pseudoannulata
ACATTAAATCCATTAAATATTTTATTTATTTATTTATTTCTATCTTAAAAAATACTTAAATATTTTAAAGTCAATATTCCATAAATTACTTTGGGTACAAGTTTTCTCGAAAGCATGCTTACGTTAGGAATATATTTATTTTGCTAATAAGCGGAATAGTATATGAAGGCGGTAGAATATTTGAATGACGAATTAGATTCGTCATTAAAACTTAGGCAAACATAGGCGTGACGAATTAGTCTTTAAATGTACCCAATGAGTACATATGTATTTGAAGATTTTATTTTTGTATATGGAACAGATATAGCTACTTGATATGTATATAATATATAAAAATAACAGACTTTCAGGAAGATTTAATTTATTTTAGTAACAGCCGTAAGTAGTTTTAACAATATTTAAGGTGCAAATAAAAAACATAGTATTTAAAGTGGATACATTTTTGATATAGGTGACAAGTCAAACTCGTCAACTGTAACTTGTACATGACGAAGGTCAGCCGTCATGTGAACTTAAGAGATTAAAATTAGGTGTGGTCGGAGTAGGAATCTATTGGTCAAAAACCTGTAGAAGTACTTTTAAAAAATTTTTTGAGTAGAAAGCTCTGTACCATACCGACTTACAAGTATTTTGGATTTCACAAAGGTCCCTTTTTAAGATTTTTTAATATGGACCATGGATTATAATTTTCCTATTTGTTATACAAAAGATTAATAAAATGTAATAAAACAAAGGAAAATCCAGAGAAGAACTCAATTCAAGGATTTGATTACGAAATAAGTTACTGTGATTAAATTCATTAGCATTTCTTTCCTCACTTAGAATCACCTATGCACAGCTGTATAGGTATTTTTTGCTGCCTCTGTCTGAAGTTTCCGAGGCATTGCAACATTGCCTTTTTTCCTTCATTTAAGCATCACGAAGGTGTTATTACGTACTTCTTTTCTTCATCTATTACGCATCATCAAGACAGTGCTATATAATTTTTTTCATTCTTTGTCAATCTTTGCCAAAGAATTCCCTTTTTTCCTTTTATCTTGAGTTAATCGTCAACAAGCCATCGAACAAAGAACCAAATAAAAAGACTAAACTGCCAAAATGTTAAAAAGAAGGCACAGAAGATTCTTGCATATTTTGCTTGGACGAATTGCACCTTTTTTATTCTATTTACCATCATCAAGGTGCAGCTGTCCGTGTTGTTGCATAGGACGTTTTGTTGGACTTGAAAATGGCGATAAAGTAAAACCTTTTTCGATACAATAGGTTACAATGGGATTATATGGTTGGATACAATGGGAATTAGTTATGAAACTTGATTTCAAAAGTATTTGTCAATAAGCTTTTATGTTCTGATGTAATCTAAATCCACAGGTCATTGCATTTTGACAAAAATATCGTGAATATATATTCTCTTATCAAGACTTACGATCTATAATTTACGTTTAACGATGACATAATTTACTTTACTCTTTATGGTATTTAATCTCGGATAATAATTATTTGTTAATAATATTACATTAGATTATTTTTCAATCTTTTCTTTTTAATTATGACACATAATATAATTCCACACATTGTAGTTAAATTAACTCATAAGTGTAGTTAAGTTTTTTTAGACTGTTGTATCATAACCCTTTCTGAAGCTGTGGTAAATACACTTACCACCAAAAAGACTAGTTTTAAAGGGTTATAGTCAGCCATTTTACAATCTCTCATCAAATCTGTAATTTATTAATAACTTCAGATAAAACAAAAAAAATTAATAAACTTTTTAACCTTGTAGCATTAAGGTTAGCTTTGAATAATGCAACATTATTTGGACAATTTCTTCTGCACATTCAACCATTTCATTCATTTGCATTCTTGATACGCATTCTTTTTCTTAGATTGTAGTAAAAGTCAAATATGTTTTATAAATATTATGTAATACAATATAAAAAGAAATAGAAAGCATAAAATGTTCTACCTTCTAATAACACCCAGGGGCGGTGTTCTGCATACTTCCTATTAAAAAAGAAGTTAAAATCAAAACGACTTAATAATCTAAATTAATTTTTTTAAATCAATCTCAATTGAAAAAGTATTATTTTTTTCAGCGGAGATTGATTTCAATTACTATCAGTGCTTGGAAAAAATAGTTTTATAACGGGATGAAAGAATATCATACTGGGTATTCTTAGTGTTAATAGAGTTATAAAGGTTTAAAAGAATACCATACTTGAGTATGGTATTCTTAGGGTTAATAGAGTTATAAAGGTTTAAAAGAATACCATATTTCAGTATAATGTTCTTAGGATTAATAGAGTTATAAAGATTTAAAAGAATACCATATTTAAGTATGATGTTCTTAGGGTTAATAGAGTTATAAAGGTTTAAAAGAATAAGACACTTAAGCATGATATTCTTAGGGTTAATAGAGTTATAAAGGTTTAAAAGAATACCATATTTGAGTATGATATTCTTAAGATTAATAGAGTTATAAAGGTTTAAAAGAATACCATACTTGAGTGTGATGTTCTTAGGGTAAATACAGTTATAAAGGTTTAAAAGAATACCATACTTGAGTGTGGTATCCTTTTAAGCCCTTATAAGACCATCGTGAATAAAATTAAAACTCTTAAAACAATTTAAGAGCAACCATTAAACAAAAACATTGTATTCAGCCATTACACAATGTCAGGAACCATTTTAATAGCCTTAGAATGTTAGTCATTGATAACTACGTTTCAGTGCAAATGAAAAGACCTCAAAAACGAATAAAAGTAAGCTAAACGAAACTGCTGTATTTATTATGAAGAATTCCCATTCTACCCCAAGTGCAAGTAATGTACCAATACATTGGCGACACGTTTAACAGAGAGGTTATTATAACATACAAACCACCTTGAGATTCTATTGTAATTACTTTGACGGATACACGTTTCTGCTTTACTCAAGTATAAGTAATGTACCAATACCTTGGCGACACGTTTAACAGAGGAGAAAAATTAATGAATCTAATGGGGAGCGTGTTTAAAATCTAGAACGGAGATTTTTTTTCTTTATCTCCACTAATGAAATCACTTTTTTCCCCCTCTCGGAAAAAAAATTTTTCCCCGCCAAGAACAATTATAAAACTAGTACGTCATTGTCTTTTCTAATCGCTTCAACCGCATCACCGCCCTTACGACATTAATCCAAGGGAACATATCCCCCCTCCTCTTCAGAAGCAAAAATAAATGTATATTTTATTCCTTCACCTCTATTTACAAAGAACTTAGTGTTATTTCAATTAGAAGTCCATGAGAGATTTTTTAGAATGCATATATATATATATATTTATATATGTAGGCACGGACCGTTTTTCTCTTCCTCGCCCCTGGATGATATTATAAATAGCCCTCGCTGTTGATAAGGCAGAAATTTGGCTCTGGCTATTTGTTAGGCCGGTCGGTAATTGTTCGCGAGTATGAGGAGCAAATACTATCTTTTCTCTCTCCAGTTAATTAGGCGCAGCTTTGAAATTTCGCGGATTTATCTTCTTCATTGATCTCGCTGTAGAGAAGGGGGAACTGGGGAAGGGGAAAGGTGAGCTTTACCTGTCAAAATCGGACGCGATCAGGAAAGGAGCCCCCTCCCTTCTTCCCCTCCGGACTCCTCCCCCCCCTTTTCTTTTCGTCTTTTGACTTTTCCACTGTCGTTATAAATCGGCGTACTGAGATTCCGTTCTCTCATAGCGTCGGGTGATAAAGTGTATTTTGTTGTTTCTCCCCCCGATAAAGAAATGGCTGTTTACAGTGAGAAGAGCGCAGCTACCGACAATAATGTAAAGTTTTTGCCTTAAATAAGCGTCTCTTGAAACGATAGGGGGAAAAAATAACGTTGTGGGAGGATAAAAGGGGGAGGGGGCTGTTGTAAAGAATAAAATGCCATTTTTGAAGATGAAAGTATCATTTAAACGCTGAGTAGTGATAACATTTTTGCTTTAATCAATAAATAAACTGGCGCGTGCTTTAAACAATTCTGTAAATTTTATATGAAAATATGCTTCGATTTTTTTTGTGTGTGCGTTTTACTAAGTTTTTTATTGCGTTTAAAAAAAGATGGAGTAAAAAAAGATTGGGTGAAATAACATGAAAAATATATATCTTGATTTGTTTAAAACAATGACAAAATTTTTTTCTTAATTCTATTTCATAAAATGCATTTTTTCTGTAGATATGTTATTATTTTGTTATTTTATTTTGGACCTTAATAAATTAATATAAGTGATTAATGGATAGTTATTAAATATAGGGAATTAATGTAAAGATTTTGCTTTAAATAAGAGTCTCCTGAAACGATAGGGAAAATAAATAACGTTGTGGGAGGATAAAAGGGGGAGAGGACTTGTAAAGAATAAAATGCCATTTTTGAAGATGAAAGTACCATTTAAACGTTGAGTAGTGATAACATTTTTTCTTTAATCAATAAATAAACTGGATCGTGCTTTAAACAATCCTATAAATTTTATACGAAAATATGCTTTGATTTTTTTTCTTTTACTAAGTTTTTTATTGCGTTTAAAAAGATGGAGTAAAAAAAAATTAGGATAAATAACATGAAAAATATATATCTTGATTTGTTTAAAACAATGAAAAAATTTTTTCTTAATTCTATTTGACAAAATGCATTTTTTGTAGTATAGATTTGCTATTATTTTGTTGTTTTATTTTAGAACCTTAATAAATTAATATAAGTGATTAATGGATAGTTATTAAATATTGAGAAATAATGTAAAGATTTTGCTTTAAATAAGCGTCTCTTGAAACGATAGGGAAAAAAATAATAACGTTGTGGGAGGATAAAAGAGGGAGGGAGCTGTTGTAAAGAATAAAATGCCATTTTTGAAGATGAAAGTATCATTTAAACGCTGAGTAGTGATAACATTTTTGCTTTAATCAATAAATAAACTGGCGCGTGCTTTAAACAATCCTGTAAATTTTATACGAAAATATGCTTTGATTTTTTTTCTATTACTAAGTTTTTTATTGCGTTTAAAAAGATGGAGTAAAAAAATTAGGATAAATAACATGAAAAATATATATCTTGATTTGTTTAAAACAATGAATTTTTTTTCTTATTCTATTTGACAGAATACGTTTTTTGTGCAGATGTATTATTATTTTGTTGTTTTATTTTGGACATCAATAAATTAATATAAGTGATTAATGAATATTTATTTAAATATTGGGAAATAATGTAAAGATTTTGCTTTAAATAGGCGTCTCTTGAAACGATAAAAAAATAACCCTGTGAGAAGATAAAAGAAGGTGGGGGCTGTAAAGAATAAAATGCCATTTTTGAAGATGAAAGTATCATTTAAACGCTGAGTAGTGATAACATTTCTGACTTAATCAATAAATAAAGTGGAGCTTGCTTCAAAGGATGCTCTAAATTTTACATAAAAATATGCTTTGATTTTTTTTACCTTTTTTTTAAAGGTAAAAAAAAAGGTAAAGATGGAGTAAAAAATGATTGGGTAAAATAACATAAAAAATATATATCTTGATTTGTTTAAAACAATAACAAAAATTTTTCATAATTCTATTTGACAAAATGCATTTTTTGTAGTACAGATTTGCTATTATTTTGTTGTTTTATTTTAGATATTAATAAATTAATATAAGGGATTAATGGATATTTACTAAATACTGAGAAATAATGTAAAGATTTTGCTTTAAATAAGCGTCTCTTGAAATGATAGGAAAAAAAAATAACGTTTGGGGAGGATAAAAGTGGAAGGGGGCTGTTGTAAAGATTAAAATGCCATTTTTGAAGATGAAAGTATCATTTAGAGGCTGAGTAGTGATAACATTTTTGCTTTAATCAATAAATAAACTGGAGCGTGCTTCAAATGATCCTGTAAATTTTATACGAAAATATGCTTTGATTTTTTTAATAAGTTTTTTATTGCGTTTAAAAAGATGGAGTAAAAAAATTTAGGATAAATAACACGAAAAATATATATCTTGATTTGTTTAAAACAATGACAAAGTTTTTTCGTAATTCTATTTGACAAAATGCATTTTTTGTACAGATTTGCTATTATTTTTTTAGACATTAATAAATTAATATAAGTGATTAATGAATATTTACTAAATATTGAGAAATAATGTAAAGATTTTGCTTTAAATAAGCGTCTCTTGAAACAATAAAAAAATAATTCTGAGGGAAGATTAAACGAGGAAGGGGGCTGTTGTAAAGAACAAAATGCCATTTTTGAAGATGAAAGTATCATTTAAACACTGAGTAGTAATAACATTTTTGATTTAATCAATAAATAAATTGGAGCGTGCTTTAAAGGATACTCTAAATTTTATATAAAAATATACTTTGATTTTTTTTTCTTGTCCTTTACTAAGTTTTCTATTGCGTTTAAAAAGATGGAGTAAAAAAAAATTAGGATAAATAACATGAAAAATATATATATCTTGATTTTTTAAAACAATGACAAAAATTTTTTTCTTATTCTATTTGACAGAATAAATTTTTTTGTGTAGATGTGTTATTATTTCATTGTTTTATTTTAGACATTAATAAATATAAGTTGTTAATGGATATTTACTAAATATTGAGAAATAATGTAAAGATTTTGCTTTAAATAAGTGTCTCTTAAAAAAATAACCCTCTAGGAGGATAAAAGTGGAAAAGGGTTGTTGTAAAGATTAAAATGACATTTTTGAAGATATAAGTATTATTTAAACGCTGAGTAGTGATAACATTTTTGCTTTAATCAATAAATAAACTGGCACGGGCTATAAACAATATTGTAAATTTTATATGAAAATATATTGTGTTAATTTTTTCTTTGTGCTTTTATTACTTTTAAAAAAGATGGGGATGGGGAGATAACTTGAAAAATATATATTTTGATTAAAAGAATGACAAACATTTTTTCATAATTCTATTTGACCTAATACATTTCTTGTGCAGATGTACTATCATTATTATTTATTTATTTATTTATTTGCAGACTTTAATAAATTAATGTATGTGATTAATGGATATTTGCTAAATAATACGAAATGATGTAAAGTTTTTGCTTTAAATAAGGGTCTCTTGAAACGGTAAAAAAAAAATAAATAAATAACACTGTGATCATTTATCGTTGGAGGATAAAAAAGGCAGGGGGACTGTAAGAATTAAATGCCATTTTTGAAGATGAAAGTGTAATTTAAACGTTGAGTATAATATTTTGCTTTAATCAATAAATAATCTAGTGCGTGATTCAAACAATCCTGTAAATTTTATATGAAAATATTTTTTTCTAAAATTTTTAATGAGTTTAAAAAAAGGGTGGAGTAAAAATATAGGAAGATAACTTGAAAATACATATATCTTGATTTGTTGAAAAGAAAGAAAAACATTTTTTGGTAATTCTATTTGACCAAATTTTTCACGATGACTGAATGGAAGAGATCTGCTCTTCGGAACCGGAGTTCGCGTGTTCGAATCCCGCTGATGACATGAATGTTAGTAACCATTCGGAATTGGCTTTAAGCAGTAGTTCCAGGTCTAATTAGCCATCGTGTTGCAAAACATTAGACTGTAGAGCTCAAGCCAAACCAAACTAAACCAAATGACCAAATAGATTTCTTCCGCAGATGTGCTATTATTATTTTTTTTTACAGACCGTAACATATTAATAAGTAAATAATGAGTATTTACTAAAAAATGAGAAATAATGTACAGATTTTGCCTTAAATAAGCGTCACTTGAAGCGATAAAAAATATAAATCTAAGAGAAGGGTAAGGGAAAGAGTATAAAAAATAAAAGTCCAATTTTAATGCCATTTTGCCTTAAATAAGCATCTCTTGAAGAGATAAAAAGACATAATGTGAGAAAAGGATAAGGGAAAGAGTGTAAAGAATAAAAGGCTATTTTTAAAGATAAGTCAAACATTAAATAGTGGTAATATTTTGTTAGAAATTGCTGTAATCAATGAAAAAAATATAGCATGTGTTTCAAAACAATTCTTTACATGTTATATGATATATTTTTTACTATTTTAAGTTTATTATTTAAGTTTTTTTATTGCATTATAAATAAAGGCGCGAAGATGACTTGAAAAATATGGTCTTGATTTATCTTTAGAATGACAAAAATATTTCGATAATTCTATTCGACAGAATATATATCTGATGTAGATGTGCTATTATTTTATTTCTTACAAAAGTAAATTAATTATTATCGTATTATTATAGGTGATTAATGAGTTTTTACTAAACAATGGGAAATGACGTAAAGTTCTGAGCCTTAAACAAGGCTTTATGGAAACGATTAAAACGATAACAATGTGAGAGAAGGATAAGAGGGAAGGAATTGTAAAGAATTAAATACCATTTTTAACAATGAATAGTGATAATATTTTGCTTTAATCAATAAATGAAATGGTGTATGCTTGAAACGATCCTGTAAATTTTACATGAAAATATGTTTTGATCATTTTTGTTCTTATTAAATTTTTTATCGCGTTCAAAATAATGGTGAAATAACTTTATAAAATATGTATCTTGATTTGCTTATATCGATGACAAAAATATTTTTGTAATTCTATTCGACAAAAGACATTTTTGGTATAGGTATGTTATGTGTCTTTATTTATTTATTAGAATTATAAAAACTATTGAGAATTTTATTATAATTAATAAATATGTCTTCCAAACTGATCCTGTAAATTTAATATGAAATTTTTGTTTAAATTCATTGCTTTGTTTATAAGAAAAAATTTATGTTTTTAAGTTGTAATAGTTTTAAATTTGAAGAAGAAAACGTTAAAATTAATTAGAATTTAATTTACTGATTTACTTAATTAGATTTTAATTTAAAAATAATTAACTAAATGGAATAAATTTCCAAAAAATGAACTATTTCTTCTTCAAAATAGCAAATCAGTGACTATGTAATATTTTAGAGAGAGAAAATTTTTTGAGTTTAAAACTTTTGGTTTAAGGTAAATAACTAAGTTCTAATAACAATTTAGCTATTTAAAAAGAGATTTAAAAGCTAAAAAAATGTATAAATGAAAGTACAGTTACTGAACTGAATAAATAAATGCACTTAAAAATGGGTGAATTTTACATTACTGTTGGTTTAAACGGTAATTTATTCAGTCATTAAAATCTAATAAATTTTGCTACACCTACGCATGTATATTTAAGATTTATTTAAAATAATAAACAAGAAAAAGCTTTAACAACTCCTAGTGCTAAAATGTAATTATTTTAATAAAACTAGACAAGAGATCACTGCTTATAATAATAATAATATTCTAATAATAGTTTAATAGTAACAATAATATACTACTACTAATATAATAATAATATACTAATAGTAATATGATAATAATATACTAATAATAATAATATAATAATAATAATGTAATTATTTTAATAAAACTAGACTGCTACTTATAATAATAAAATATACTAATAATAGCTTATTAGTAATAACAATATACTACTACTAACATAATAATAATAATATACTGATAGTAATATGATAATAATATACTAATAATAATATAATAATAATAACGTAATTATTTTAATAAAACTAGACAAGAGATTACAACTGATAATAATAATAATATAGTAATAATATGCTAATAATAATTTAATAGTAATAATAATATACTACTACTAATATAATAATAATAATATACTAATAGTAATATGGTAATAATATACTAATGATAATTTAAGAGTAATATTAATACAATACTACGACTATAATGATAATAATATACTAAGAGTAATATGATAATAATATACTAATAATAATTTAATAGTAGTAATAATATACTACTACTAATATAATAATAATAATAATAATAATAATAATAATAATAATAATAATAACGTACTAATAGTATAATAATAATAATAATATACTAATGATAATAAGATACGAATAATTTAACAATAATTTCCTTAATCCGTTTAACAATATGGGTTAACGCATTACTTATCATGCATGTACCATGTACTCCAATGTGACATCTTAACTTTAAAACAATATTTCCAAAGCAGTGATAGCTTTTCTGATTGATCAATGCTAGCATTATATTATGTCTAATGCTTGGAAGAAAGATGCATTTTATCTGTCAAGAAAAAAGCCCCAGCAAAGTTTTTTTCAAACATTTTCATCGTCGTAATAAATCAGCCTTCTGATATCCTGTTGTCACAAAATCGAGTGGTAAGGGTGTTTTTCCCCATTTTTTTTCTACCCAAGAAATAAGGGATACATTGTAGTAGTATATGACCAATAAAAACATTTAGTAAACATAAACATTTTCTTTTAAATTGATGTCTGGAGAAAGAGGACAGATTCGCATTTTGAGAATAAAATATTGCTTAAAGATGGGGGATTTGAAGCTACTCGTGTATTTTCTCTTGCGTAAATGTGACTTAACAGTCATTCACTTTTGTCGAGGAATGGACACCGTAATATGCTGATACATAGTGTTGATTAAACTTAGATTTTGATTAAAGTTTCAGCTTAGATTTGGCTATTCTTGATTTGTAATCAAGTATTAATATTGCAAGCAGAATGGTGTCCAGGAATGTCTGTTTTCGATTAATGAACACCGTAATATGCTGATACACAGTATTGATTAAACTTAGATTTTGATTAAAGATTTAGCTTAGATTTGGCTATTCTTGATCTGTAATCAAGTATTAATATTGCAAGCAGAATGGTGTCGAGGAATGTCTGTTTTCGAGGAATGAATACCTTAATATGCTAATACACAGTATTGATTAAAATTAGATTTTGATTAAAGTTTCAGCTTAGTTTTGGTTATTCTTGATTTGTAATCAAGTATTAATATTGCAAGAAGAATGGTGTCTAGGAATGTCTGTTTTCGAGGAATGGACACCGTAATATGTTGATACAAAATATTGATTAAACTTAGATTTTGATTAAAGTTCTAGCTTAGTTTTGGCTATTCTTGATTTCTAATCAAGTATTAATATTGGAAACATAATGCTGAAAAGTATTTCAGCCTTTAACGATGTGATTTTTCAGTATTTTTCATCATCGTGATAAATTCTGATGCCAAATGGAGTGATTCTCTCTCCTAACTAAATTAATGATACCATTGTAATAGCATACAAGCAATAAAAATATTTAAGTAAATATAAAATATTTTCGTTTAAATTAATCTCTAGATATTCGAAAAAAATATTTTCAAAAAGATTTTTGTATTTCTAAAATTCGAATATTGCTATGACAGGTGACAGATGATAAGAAAGTTGCATTCTGATGTAATACAGATATCTCAGTTACGTGCCACGCTTGCCAAGTTAGACACGCTAGAAGATTTTTTTGGTACTCCAAAATATTTAAAATATTAATAAAAATAAATAATAAAAACAAAATAATTGTTAAAAATATTTTTTTAAGTCAAGGAACGATGTTATGCTAGTTTGGTGTTATATAAGTCTGAACAAATGCTTCAACAATCCGCTAGATGGTGCAAAACATTATTTATAAAATCAATACTGAATTGTCATACGCCCATTATAATAATTATTAAAATTTAATCATCTATTGTTACATTTTATTTAACAAATATTATATTCTATCACTTAACTATTTATTATTTATTATAAATATGAAATATGCAAATATTACTCATACAAACATGAGATACTGTCACTCGAAAAAATTTATATTTCAATTAACTTTTATTTTGAGACTTTGATAAAATCCTATTTGTCATTCTTGATAGCATTTATTATTTTATTTAGCAAATATTATATTATATCACTTATCTATTTACTATTTATTACAAATATAAAATATGCAAATATATAATTATACTTATTATTTTATTTAGCAAATACTATATCACTTATCTATTTATTATTTATTACAAATATAAAATATGCAAATATATAATTATACTTATTATTTTATTTAGCAAATACTATATCACTTATCTATTTATTATTTATTACAAATATAAAATATGCAAATATATAATTATATTTATTACTTTATTTAACATATATTATATTATATCACTTATCTGTTTATTATTTATTACAAATATGAAATATGCAAATACATGCAAATATTAGAAATATGTAAATTGCATTATACAAACATGAGATACTGTTACTCGAAAATATTTACACTTCAATAAAATTTTATTTCGAGACCTTGATAAAATCCTACTTATCCTTCCTGATGACATTTATTACTTTTATTTGACAAATATCATATTCTATCACTTATCTATTAATTATTTATTACAAATATATAATATACAAATATTACTTATATAAACATGAGATACTGTCAATCGAAAATATTTACATTTCAATTCACTTTTGAGACTTTGATAAAATCTTATTTGTCATTCTTGATAACATTTATTATTTTATTTAACAAATATTATATTCTACCACTTATCTATTTATTATTTATTACAAATATAAAATGTGCAAACATTTCTTATACAAACATGAGATACTGTTTCTCGAAAATATTTACATTTCAATTAACTTTTATTTTGAGACTTTGATAAAATTCTATTTGTCATCCCTGATAACATTTAATATTTTTATGTGACAAATATTATATTATATTACTTATCTATTTATTATTTATTACAAATATAAAATGTGCAAACATTTCTTATACAAACATGAGATACTGTTTCTCGAAAATATTTACATTTCAATTAACTTTTATTTTGAGACTTTGATAAAATTCTATTTGTCATCCCTGATAACATTTATTTTCAATAAATATTTCAGTAAATTTTCAGTAAAAACTTTCATGCACGAAGTATTTGATTCTATTCGTTTTTACTGGAAGTTGTAAAACGTAATTATCCTTGTCAAATGAAGAATAATTTTGTTAAACTTGACCTCAAAAGGTAAATTCTGGTTTTTTTTAAAGCCTATTTGAGAAAACAGTCTAGACCCAATTAACATTTTCAAACCATAAATTCCTCTTCTCAAAATGACTAATTTTATTAGTCGAAACTAATTTGACTCAGCAAAAAAGTATTGCCTGAAGTCATAATTTGTAAAATAATATTGTTCGAGTTCATTAATAGTTAGAACAACTTGCATCCCTCATTAAATGCAAAGATAACAAGGAACAGAAAGGAAAAAATCAAATATTTTGTCATTCCCAATATAAATATAGTTCTAACAAAGAGCTTAGCAGACATATTCTAGGTATGTAAAACACAGAATCTATTTCTGATGATGATTCGTCTGTCTTGACATTTCAGAAAGAAGAATTTTGATGGGAAGTATATGGGCGTTAGCTTTTTTAACGATTAATGAAAGAGCTGTGATAGAGATAAAAGTGGATTGGGGCGTAAAAGCAACGGCTGAGGAAAATACCATCTTAAATGTATTGTAGAGACGTATGAATTCTTTGCTCATTAGCTTACTGATAAATACAGGCAAATGTGTGTATATAAAAATACAAATACATGTATTTCGCACTGAACATTTAATTTCACTTATGTATCTTGTATCTCAAATTATTTTATAAAAATTGATCGTGTAACTTTTAATATAAATTTAAAATAATGTAATTAATCGTATTTAAAGTTTTAAAATATTGCTTTAAAAGTCAATGTACTGCTGTGATTGGTTTACAGAATATACCATTTAGATATCTGGTTTATTGGATTAAAATAGGATGAAAATCCTTTGATAAATACAAGCATATGTATGTATACAAAAATACAAATGCATGTATTTCGCAATGAACATTTAATTTCACTTATGTATCTTCTATCTGAAATTTTTTTATAAAAACTGATCATGCAATTTTTAATATAAATTAAAAATAATGTAATTAACCGTATTTAAAGTTTTAAAATATTGCTTTAAAAGTCTACTGGTGTGATTGGTTTACACAATAAACCATTTAGATATCTGGTTTGTTGATTTAAAATAAGAGGAAAATCCTTTCTAATAAAAAATTTTCTTTTAAAGCCTAGTTTAATGTGATTTTTGCGTAGGTTATCTACAGGATTTATTCCCTACAACTCACAAAATAATAATAATAATAATAATAATAATAATAATAATAATAATAATAATAATAATCATGTTAGTTTTTTCTTAGTTTCAAATTAAACTTTTGAGTGTCTGAAGATTTTGTTTTTAACAATTATATATCAATTAAATAAGATCGAATGTCAATAAAGTAAAAAAAAATACCTACACTTTGCAGATTTTTGCTATAATACCATTAGTTTTAATTTAATTTATTTTTATCTCTTATTAGTTTCCCTTTAGTTTCAAATCAAAAAGTTTGAGAGCCTGAAAATTTCGTTTTTAAAACTATAATCTTCTTTAACCTTCAAAATCTACAAATCAATTAAATAAGAATGGATGTCAATATTAAAAATACTCATCCTTTTACATTTCGTCTCCATTGATGCTGGTTTTAATTTAATTTATTTGAATTTCTTGTTAGCTTTCTCTTCATTTCATACTAAGAGTTCGAAACACTAAAGGATTTTTTTTAAAAGATGCATCTTTGATTTTTAAAATTAATAAATCAATTAAATATAACGAATGTCAAAAATGAAAGAAAATTTACACCCTTTTTTATTTTTATTTCTATTTTATTTTTAATTTATTTTTATTTCTTATTAGTTTCCCTTTAGTTTCTAATTAAAAAGTTTGAGAGTCTGAAGTTTTGTTTTTAACAACTACAGATCAATTAAATAAAAACGATTGTCAAAAGAGTTAAAAAAAAACCACACTTAGTTCATTTCTACTTTGCTACCGATAATTTTAGTTTAATTTATTTGTATTTCTCGTTAGTTTCCCCTTAGTTTCAAATTAAAAAGTTTAAGAATCTTTCTAAAAACAAAAGGTTATCTATAAAAGGTTTTGGTTTAACAACTACAAATCAATTAAATAAGAACGAATATCAATAAAGTTTAAAAAAAAATTCACACTTTGTACATTTCTGCTATACTACTGATAGTTTTTTATTTAATTTATTTCAATTGTTTCCACTCACCCTTTGTTTTATAATAAAAATTTTGAGAGTTTGAAGGTTTTGATTTTAAAAACTACTAATTAAAAATATAAGAACTAATATCAACAATATAAAAATGATTACTATTTTTGGCAGTTCTACTCTTTTGATTTTGTTTTTATTTGATTTATATAAATTCCCTGTTAGTTTCTCTTTTGATTTACACTCAAAACTTAGAGCCTGGAAAATTAGTGAGTAATCAATACATCCCATTTTAATGTCTATTATAATGGGATAATGAGACTGCTACTTTAAGGGTAAAATAGCTGTTTCCTGTTCCCCTCTGAAATAGATATTTGTAGTCAATAATGTTACAGGAAACCGAACTCACCGGTGATGCTGAACACAAAACAGCCCCTGGCATCAAATGGATTTTAATTGCAGCTGTTATGCAAAAAAGATAATGGTTCTCCAATACCATGGAAAACCATCCCAGAATAAGAAAAAAAATTGTAAAAAAGATACCTAGGGTAGGGAATCTACAATGATAAATCATCTCCTACCACAAAGTGAGAGAAAAAAAAACAGGGATTTTTTTTTTTTCCCTTTTTGTGTGTGACGACCATTATCATGTTATCCAAGTGGGCAGATAACGCGTTCCAGACAGAATTTCACCCCCTAAGAATTGCAGCCCGTAAGTCTCATTACAACGCATTATAGTCTCACTTTCAAAGCCCCGGACATTCAGATTCAGAATTGTGTCATTTTGGCTGTCCGGCCTCTTTATTTCAGCGACGAAATATTAATAAATCTTTCCCCTGCAGGCGGTGTTACGCAGTCGTAGCGCCCTCTAGTGTCCAAGAATGTCGCGAAGTAAAGGATGAATTTGCGAGCACGCTTTTAACAGCTTAGTGGCAGAGAAGGAATATTTCGGAGTATTCCGAAAGGAGGAATTCATTCTCTTTTTTCATTGTTGTTATTATCATTTATTTTTCTCTTTGTTCCTGATAATCCTTTGAGTTTAAATATTATGCTTTATGATAATACTGAACGAAATCTCCCATTGAACAAACTGGAAGGAAGTTCTCTATAAATCAAAGAGAATATAAATTAGATTATTAAAAAAGAAATTTTGAACGTTCGTTGAACTCCATCTAAGGAGCTTTGATGAGATGAGAAATTACAGAGAGTGTTAATTAATGTTTTTATTTAGGAAACTTTTCACCCCTTTTATATAATATATTAAAGGAAAGTTTAAGAACATCTTATTAAAAAATGGTTAAATATTAAGGAATGACAGAAGTTTTAACCTTGAAAAGGTCATTGACAATAATTAATCTTGAATATTTGTGACTGACAATAATCCATTTACGTCGTAAATAAATGGAGTGGTTTTTATTCAAGAACACATTTTCGCAAGAGTAATCTGTATATGTAAAAGAGAATGACTGTTTGTCTATTTGTGTTTTATATAAACCAGTGTGGTTTGTCTTAGAGTCACCAAATTTTGGACAAACATCTTTTACTTTGTACTCAATGGAAACTACTCTTTTATACATACGCTATTTTAACAATTTTAATATTGTATAAAATCTCTCTCCCTCTCTCTCTCTCTCTCTCTCTCTCTCTCTCTCTCTCTCTATATATATATATATATATATATATATATATATATATATATATATATATATATATATATATATATATATATATACATATATATATACATATATACATATATATATATATATATATATATATATATATACATACATATATATATATACATATATATATACATACATATATATATATATATATATATATATATATATATATATATATATATATATATATATATATATATATATATCGTTTGTATCTATCTATAAATATGTGCATATATATGCCATATAATAGTACTAAGTACTCTTGTAAATAAATATAATAATATAATTTCTTGGGTTATTTTGTTGTAACTCTGTATATGTTAATAAACATTAAAATGAATACTATGGAAAAATATGTGTAAAATAAAAAAGGCATATATATATATATATATATATATATATATATATATATGTACACACTCATATATATATATATATATATATATATATATATATATATATATGTACACACTCATATATATATATATATATATATATATATATATAAATACCCATATGTACATGTATGCATACATATGTATATAAGTATGTATATTTATATTTTTATTATATTTGTATATATATATATATATATATATATATATATATATATATATATATATATATATAGCATGTATCTATCTATACATGTATGCATATATATGTCATATATTAATACTAAGTACTATTGTAAATAAATATAATAATATAATTTCTTGAGTTATTTTGTTGTAACCCTGTATATATTAATGAACATTAAAATGTATACTATGAAAAATTGTTTAAAATATAAAAAGGTGAAAAAAAATAAAAGTGAGAAAAAAATGTGCTGTTGCTTAGTAATTGATGCAACTAGGATGCTAAGTTGTGCTAAACAGTAAAAAAGTCCATTACAGTGATTGTTTGAACTTGTAACAGGTCATTTTCTCCAATGCTGAAAAGGTCATTGAAATGTGTTACTCCGTTGAAAAGAGACTACTACATCTAGAGTGCGTCATTAGTATCTCTACTAAATCTCTAGAAATCAATACTCTTCATGACACTGGGCTTTTCAAAAACACGTTAAGTCAAAGCCTCTAAAATTTAGAATATTTAAATGCGGGATTTATAAATGTCAATATGTAAAACTTTTTGCAGAAATAAGTACTTGGTTTATTTCATACAAGGAAGTTAAAAAAATATTAAAAAACTCACTACGTATATTTGGCAATAGAATGAGGAACATTAAAAAAGTCTACTGTAACAAGTCATTTTCTTTAATGCTGAAAAAGTCATTGAAATGTGTTACTCCGTTAAAAAGAGACTACTTCATCTAGGGTGCGTCATTAGTATCTCTGCTAAATCTCCAGAAACCAATACTCTTCATAACACGGTGTTTTTCCTAAACACGCAAAAATCAAACTAAAGTATACTAAAATTTAGAATACTTAAATGCGGGATTAATATGTCAACATCTGAAACTTTTCGCTGAAAAAACTTTTCACATTACAATACTTCCACTGCTTTATAACCGGACGATGTCCGAATGGTTAAGCATTGCTCTTCGGTGCTGGAATCCACGGGTTCGAGAAACGCTTTTGGCATAGTTTTACGTAGCCATTTGGAACTGGCTTTAAGCAATAAGCCCCGGTTTCATTAGATTTCGTGTAACAAAATTATAGACCCCTGTGCTCTAAACCAAACCAAAATCTTTTACTTCATACGAGGAAGTTAAAAAATATCTTTAAAAATGACTATATGTATTTGCGAAAAGAATAAAGGACAATAAAAAAGTTCATTATATTAACTTTGTGGGCTGCATAACAGATCATTTTCCCCGAGTGCTGAAAAGATCATAAAACGCTTTACTTCGTTGAAAAGAGACTACTACATCTGAGAGGGCGTCATTAGTCTATTTGTTAAATCTTTAGAAATCAGCACTCTTCATGACACTGGGCTTTTCAAAATTACGTAAATCTCAAAACTGCTAAAATTTAAAACATTTAAATGCCGGATTTATATATATTAGTGTGTAAAACTTTACGTGGCAAAAACTTCTTTTATTTCACACAAAGATGTTTAGAAAAATATTAAAAAAACTCACTGCGTATATTTGGTAAAAGAATAAGGAACAGTAAAAAAGTCCATTACAGTGATATTTTTAAACTTGTAACAGGTCATTGAAATGTGTTACTCCGTTGAAAAGAGATTACTACATCTAGAGTGCGTCATTAGTATCTCTGCTAAATCTCCATAAATCTACTCTTTATGACACTTTATTAATAATACTCTTTATAACACGGGGCTTATCATAAACGCACAAAAATTAAAGCTACTAAAATTTAGATAACGAATACTTAAATGCAGGGTTAATAGATGTCAACATCTGAAACTTTTCGCGGAAAAAAGCTTTTCGGATTACAATATTTCCATTGCTTTGTAACCGGACAATGTCCGAGTGGTTAGGCATTACTCTTCGGTGCTGGAATCCACGGGTTCGAATCCCGCTTTTGACGTAGTTATATGCAGCCATTTGCAATCGGCTTTGAGCAGTAAGTCCCGATCTCATTAGCTATCGTGTAACAAAATTATAGACCCCTGTGCCCTAAACCAAACCAAAATCTTTTACTTCATAAGAGGAAGTTAAAAAATATCTTATAAAATGACTACGTGTACTTGTGAAAAGAATAAAGGACAATAAAAAAGTTCATTACATTAACTTTGCGGGCTGCATAACAGATCATTTTCCCCGAGTGCTGAAAAGATCATAAAACGCGTTACTCCGTTGAAAAGAGACTACTACATCTGAGAGGGCGTCATTAGTCTCTCTGCTAAATCTCCAGAAATCAATACTCTTCATGACACGGTGCTTTTTAAAAACACGCAAAGCTCAAAGGCGCTAAAATTCAGAATATTTAAATGCGGGATTAATATATGTCAACGTCTAAAACTTTTCGCGAAGAAAAACTTTCGAGATTATTTTAAAAAGTAAAACTTAAGTCCATTTATAACTGCTTAGTAATTCGATCTCTTAACGACTTAGGCACTAGTGATGAAACGCTCTTTAATGAATGGTTTAATTAATAGGTTTGAAGTAAAATCCGAGCGGGTGTAATCTCTTTTCATCTGCATTTCCAACAGAACTTGTTTATCACGCCTGACAAAAATTTCTTCGGCCGTAGGTGAAGTGGGAATGCTCGAAAATTCTATATCACTACTGTCAATACTCTTCACTTACATAATATAGAGAGTTTAAAAAATGTTTTTATCATATTAAATTTCTGAATAAAAATTTGTAAAATTTTAATAAATATTTAGTGGCAATTTTTAGTCATTGTTTTTACTCAACTGTTTGGATAAAAGGTAATTAATTAAAAGAAGTTAAAATCCAAACAACTAAATAAAATAATTAATAGGTTTGAAGTAAAATCAGAGCGGGTGTAATCTCTTTTCATCTGCATTTCCAACAGAACTTGTTTATCCCGCCTGATAAATTATGTTATTATTTTTACTCAACTGTTTGGACAAAAGATTCTTTTTACAGATTTAGTATCTTCGTTAAATAGAGGTTTAACTGCATTTATTTTTGCTTATATTGACACGAATTCCCAGAAAAAATAATATGCGGTTTTTAAAAATCCATTCAAGCTAAATTTATATTATTTAAATGTAGAACTGTCTGTTAATTTTAAGCTAAAAACTGAAAGTCTTAATCGCGAAAACTTTCAGGGTTAAGATTTTAACGAAAATGAATTTATTTTGACCAGTTTCAGTGAATAAAGGAACTTTAATATTGAAACTTTAAATATTCATCACGGAGTATTTTTGACTAGTCTCATTGTGATGAAAATAACACACGATTGAAATAAATAGACTTTAATGTATATTTAAAAGTACTTGTTATAATAAATACGAATATATCATTAGAATTAATTAACTTCAATATAATTTTAACCGAATATGCAGTCTAATAATTTTTTGCTTTATGATTTCCTTACAGATTTCTTTATGATGGGTAAAAAATAAGACAAATAGATATTAATCTATTAAAAAAGTATGATTAATTTCTCATTTTAATACTATTTAGTCTTTATGAATTTGAAATATGCTTTGTGTATATTAAAAGGCGAATCCTTATTTAACGAAATTTCAATACAATGAATTCTTTTTACGGATTTAGTGACTTCGTTAAATAGAGATTTAACTGCATTTATTTTTGCTTATATTGACACGAATTCACAGCAAAAAAATAAAATTCGTTTTTTAAAAATACATTCAAGCTAAATTTATATTATTTAAATGTAGAACGATCTATTAATTTTACGCTAAATACTGAAAGTCTTCCCCAAAAAAATTAATTTGACTAAAATTTCAGAAGCATTTCTAAAAATATTTTTAGTGTGTATTTTAGATAATCAATGAACTAATTTAAGTGAATAAACAGCATCTGTAGTTCAAGTATAGAGAACCTTTTGTTAAAAAGCAATTTTAAGGAGACTTTACTCCTTTATGGTAACGTCTAACTTATTTATTTTATCTATTTATTTTTAATTGTATTGAACAAAAGTATTAGAACTCTAGCGGAAAACTTTATAAATTCATGGCATAAATAAAGTAATTTTAAAGAGACTTTACTCATTTATGATAACGTCTAACTTATTTATTTTATATATTTATTTTTGTTTGAATTGAATAAAAGTATTAGAACTCTTTATAAATTCATGGAAAAAATAAAACATGTCCTTTAAAAATCCATTTAGATAAATTTATATTGCTTGGATATTCGGGCATAGGTGAAGTTGGAATGCTTGAAAATTCTATATCAGTACTGTCGGTACTCTTCACTTACATAATATAAAGAGTTTAAAAAGTGTTTTTATCATAGTAAATTTTTGAATAAAAATTTGTAAAATTTTAATAACTGTTTAGCGGCAATTTTTTAGTTACTATACTTACTCAACTGTTTGGATAAAAGGTAATTAATTAAAAAAAAATCTATGCCGTAGCTGTGGATAGCCCTTTATTGACGTAAAATTTGTCTATTTATAGCTGCTTAATAATCCTAGTTTTTATCTGTTTTCATAAATATATAACGTCAATTTTTTAGCTATTATTTTTATTTACTTATCTAAGGGTTTTTAAATGTTTTTAAACATATAATGTTTTTTAGCTAATGTTTTCATTCACTTAAGAAAAAATCGCTTAAAGGTTTTTTACTGTTTTTATCATCCTAATTTTTTTAATAAAAAGTATTAATGTTTTCCGTGAATGTTTTTTAGCTATTATTTTTAGTCACATACGTAAGGGTTTTAAAATATTTTACTTAGTCAAAATATTGATGTATTCCCATGCAGTTGTAACAATGCTTTTAAAACAGTTGAAGCAATGCTTGAACTGTTAAAGGGTGTGAAAAGTATGTTTTATTACTGTTTTTATCATCCTAATTTTTTTAATAAAATTAGTAATGTTTTCAAGGAATGTTTCTGAGCTATTATTTTTATTCACTTACGTAAGGGTTTCGTAAAGGGTTTTAAAATATTTTTCTTACTCAAAATATCGATGTATTCCCATGCAGTTGTAACAATGCTTTTAAAACATTTGAAACAATGCTTGAACTATTTTAAAAGTGCAACTAAACTGTGAAAAGTATTTTTTATTACTGTTTTTATCATCCTAAATTTTTTAATAAAATTAGTAATGTTTTATGAATGAGCTATTATTTTTATTCACTTACGTAATCGTAAAGGGTTTTAAAATATACTCAAAATATCGATGTATTCCCATGCAGTTGTAACATGCTTTTATTTATGCTTGAACTATTTTTTTGTGGATGATTAGTGTTATTTATTTCTTGTGTGTTTTTTATGGATGGAAAATTTTCTTTGTGTTCTTTAAATACCAACAGTCTATTATATTCGAGTGTTTTCTTTTCCTTTCTTTTTTTTTTCTTGTATCGAAAATTATCAAAACACTTCACGCAACGGACAACAATTTGGCAAAGAGAGATTACATTCGAAATTACACAACTGCATCATCGAATGCATCCTCAAAATAATTACTTTATGACAGAGGAAAAAAAATGCTGCACAACCTTATAATCTTATTTAATTATGACTACAAAAAAGGACAGCAGATATAATTTGTGACACCATCTGTCACGACCGTTGCTAAATGTCACCGCTAAAAAGTATTTCGACTATAAATGAGCCCTCCCTCTGTTTTGGCATCGATGTATTTCTTAGTAAAGACATTTGCTAAATGTCAGGATACAAAATTGACTCGTGGATCATTTATTTCAACTAGGGAATCCGACTCGAAACAATCAGCACTTTTCAGTTTCTTCTTGACAGAGTAATTAATGCAGGAATGCTCTGAATCTGGGTTGCCTGCTTACCATGCATTGTAAATTATACTTTAGACGAGGCCTAAAAATCTGTAAATTGCATATGCTTCCGAAAAAAAAAGGCAATCACTCCTTTGAGAATATTTTAAGACGAGGTGGATTGCTACTTCTTTTTATTTTTCTGACTGTTTTTACATCCTTCTACAAAGTAAAGAAAATATTGTAATCGCGAAAACTTTCAGGGTTAAGATTTTAACGAAAAGGAACTTATTTTGACAAGTTTCAGTATTACGTTTACACATACGTAAAAAGGAACTTTAATTTTGAAACTTTAAATATTCATCACGGAGTGCTTTTTGACTAGTTTCATTGCGATTTCTGTACGTATGTACTTACGTATTTCGCATAACTCTAAAACGATTAGCCCTAGAATGTTGAAGTTTTGAATTTAGAAACATTGTTTCATCTAGTTTTGTACCTTCCTTTTAGATTGAAGTCCACAATCCATATCGAAAAATTTCCATTTAACGTATATTAATGCTTCTTACTACCCGCTGTAAGAATATAACAATATGGCATTGGGAGATATCGATACATTCGCATGCAGTAGTAAGAATGTTTTTAAAACAGTTGAAACAAGGATTCAATTGTTTTAAAATCTTACATTAATTCAATGCGTTTGATAATATTAGTTTATTTACTGTCAGAATACAGAATTGAATCGTGGACCATTTATTTGAACTAGGGAATCCGACTCGAAACTATCAGCACTTTTCAGTTTCTTCTTGACAGAGTAATTAATGCAGGAATACTCTGAATCTGGGTTGCCTGCTTACCATGCATTGTAAATTATACTTTAGACGAGGCCTAAAAATCTGTAAATTGCATATGCTTCCGAAAAAATGAATGCAATCACTCCTTTGAGAATATTTTAAGACGAGGTAGATGGTTACTTCTTTTTATTTCTCTGGTTATTTTTACTATAAAGTAAAGAAATTATTGTAATCGCGAAAACTTTCAGGGATTTTCAAATTTCAACAAAATAGAATTTATTTTGACAAGTTTCAGTGAAAAAAAGAACTTTTAATATTGAAACTTTAAATATTCATCACAGAGTGTTTTTGACTAGTTTCATTGTGATGTCTGTACGTATATGCATATGCATCTCAAATAACTTCAAAAAGATAAGCCCTAGAATGCTGAAATTTTGTATTTAGAAACGAATCCATAGCGAAAAATTGCCATGCAACAAATATTAATGCTGCCGTCTACCGACTACAAGAATGCAACATTACAACAATGAAATATATCGATGCATATGCAGTAGTAAGACACATGCAGTAGTAAGAATGTTTTTAAAACAGTTAAAACAATGATTAAATTGTTTTAAAATTTTAGATAAATTCAAAACCTTTGATAATATTAGTTTTTTATTGTCAGGATACAAAATTGACTCTTGGATCATTTATTTCAACCAGGGAATACGACTCGAAACAATCAGCACTTCAGTTCTTCTTGACAGAGTAATTAATGCAGGAATGCTCTGAATCTAGGTTGCCTGCTTACCATGAATTGTAAATTATACTTTATGCGAAGCTTAAAAATCTGTAAATTGCATAGACTTCCAAAAATAAAGGCAATCACTTCTTTGAGAATATTTTTAAGACAGGATGAATGGTTACTTCTTTAAGTTTCTCTGACTGTTTTTACATCCTTCTAAAAAGTAAAGAAAATATTGTAATCGCGAAAACTTTCGGGGTTAAGATTTCAACAAAAATTAATTTATTTTGACAAGTTTCAGTGAACAAAAAAACTTTAATATTAAAACTTTAAATATTCATCACAGAGTGTTTTTGATTAGTTTCACTGTGATGTCTTCATTCTGATGAAGATATCACAATGAAGATATCACAAACTTTTATTTCTCTGATTATTTTTACTTCCTACTATAAAGTAAAGAAAATATTGTAATCACGAAAACTTTCAGGGTTAAGATTTCAACAAAAAAGAATTTATTTTGACACGTTTCAGTGAACAAAAGAACTTTAATATTGAAACTTTAAATATTCATCATGGAGTATTTTTGACTAGTTTCATTGTGATATTTTCATTGTGATGAAAAAACACGATTGAAATAAACAGACTTTATATAATTAAATTTAATGTATATTTAAAAGTTCTTGTTATTATAAATACGATAATATCGTTAGAATTAATTAGCTTTAATATAATTTTATATGCAGTGTAATAATATAGTGTTTTAATATGCAGTGTAATAATGTTTTGCTACATGATTTCCTCACAGATTTATTTTTGATGGGTAAAAAGAATAAAAGATATATATATATTAATATATTAAAAATGCATAATTAATTGCTCATTTTAATAATATTTAGTCTTTATGAATTTCAAATATATTTTGTTATATTAAAAGGCGAATCTCCTTTTAACGAAATTTTAATACAATGAATTCTTTTTACGGATTTAGTGACTTCGTTAAATAGAGGTTTAATAGTAATTATTTTTGCCTATATTGACACGAATTCTCTATAAAAATAAAATGCGTGTTTTAAAAATCCATTCAAGCTAAATTGATATTATTTAAATGTAGAACGATCTATTAATTTTAATCTAAAAACTAAAAGTCTTTTCCAAAAATTAAATTTGACGCAAATTTCAGAAGCATTTCTAAAAAATATTTTTAGTATACATTTTAGATAATCATCAACGAACTAATTTAAGTGAATAAACAACATCTGTAGTTCAAGTTTAGAGAAGCCTTTGTTAAAAAGTAATTTTAAGTAGACTTTACTCCTTTATTATAACGTCTAACTTATTTATTTTATCTATTTATTTTTGTTTGTATTGAACAAAAGTATTAGAACTCTAGCGGAAAACTTTATAAATTCACAGCAAAAATAAAACATGTCCTTTAAAAATCCATTTAGATAAATTTATATTGCTTAGATATAGAAAAATCTATTAATGCTAAGCTTAGATTTGAAAGTCTTCTTCAAAGAAATATTGGCTGAGAAATATGCATTTTAGAAGCATTCTTTAAAAAATATATTTAGTGTATATTTTAGATATTCATCAGTGTCTTATATTTAAGAGGGTAAAGAACATCTATAAGCCAAGTTGGAGAGCTCTTTGTTAAAAGGTAATTTTGAGGAGAATATTTCAGTCCTCAAATCTCCCCTCTATTTCAAAAAGAACAAATGATCTACAAGATTTTTTTATTGATTTAAAAGTAAAACACGCAAAAAAAGGATTACCTGCGAAACAGTTAAAACCGTCTCTGCAACCGTATGAAAGTTTGAAAAAAAAAAGAATCTCGGCGCCGGTTAAAGTTAGCATAGTTTTAAGATGCGTCTGCATACCCTCATTCTCTTCGGTTTTAAAAGACTACTTAGGAAATATTCTCCGCTCTTCTCTTCAGTAATCCACTTGAGAAAACACTCATCTACCAGGAAACGGTAAACAGAAGGTCTAACGTCATCTTCGCTCTTTTTTCTTTTATGGAGCGTTAATTTGTTATTCATTGAAATGGCGGGAAAGCTGCTTATTTCCACGGAGTCAAGATATTCAGGTTTGTTATTCTCGCGTTGTAGGTAAAACGGTGCTTGCTCTCTGCCTAGATAATTAACTGCAAGGATTAGAAGCCATAAGCGTCGCAACTTTGCTTCAGGTCGTGAATCTCGAAAGTGCTCGGGAAATTAATGAGAGTTTTTAACCCTGAAATAGGGAAAAAAAAAGAAGTGTGGAAAACAGCGTATTTTTAATGATATGTGAGAAGGCGAGATATTACACGTAGTTGAGGCTGTATTTGAAAGGGCAAACTTGTGAAATTACGTAAGTAAATTTTCTAGATATTCTCCAGGAATCTTGGTTGTCCCTGAGCTTAGATTACAGTTGTACGCCAAAACACTCAGATTCTTAATATTTCTGAAAAAAAATAGATATAAGAAACAACAAATATGTTTTGAAATTCCTCGTTTCTGAAGACATTAATCATATTTCGTTTACGACGTCATTATTTAATGTACAATTAATAACGTGTCTTCTTTTTTCTTGATTGTGTTTATTTTTCTTTCAATTTTCTTTAAATGACTTTTTTATATAGTAAAGTAGACACTTGAGAACGTTTCTACTAACTAATTTGACTACTGATATATCAAATAACCACTTTTCTTTGCAAACTTTTACTTTTTAAAATTTTTGCTCTCTATTTCTTAGTATGAAATAATTTCAATTTTCTTTAAATGACTTTTTTATGTAGTAAAGTAGACACTTGAGAATGTTTCTACTAACTAATTTGACTACTGATATCATATCTAATACGCACTTTTCTTTGCAAACTTTTACTTTTTTAAATTTTGCTCTCTATTTCTTGGTATGAAATAATTTCAGCTTTTTTAAATGACTTTTTTATGTGGTAAAGTAGACAGTTGATAATGTTTCTACTAATTAATTTGACTACTGATAACATATCAAATAACCACTTTCCTTTACAAACTTTTACTTTTTTATAAATTTTGCTCTCTATTTCGTAGTTTCCCATAATTTCAGTTTTCTTTAAATGACTTTTTTATGTGGTAAAGTAGACAGTTGATAATATTTCTACTAATTAACTTGACTACTGATAACATCCAATAACCACTTTTCTTTGGAAACTTTTACTTTTTATAACTTTTGCTCTCTATTTCTTAATTTCACATAATTTCAGTTTTCTTTAAATGCCTTTTTATATATTAAAGTAAATATTTGAGAATGTTTCTACTAACTAATTTGACTACTGATATCATATCAAATAACCACTTTTCTTTGCAAAATTTTACTTTTTAAAAATTTTGCTCTCTATCTCTTAGTATGAAATAATTTCAGCTTTCTTTAAATGTCATTTTTTTTTATAGTAATCACTTGAGAATGCTTCTACTGGTTAATTTGACTACTGATATCATAACAAATAACTACTTTTCTTTGGAAACTTTTACTTTTTAAAAATTTTGCTCTATTTCTTAGTATGAAATTATTTCAGATTTCTTTAAATGACTATTTTATATAGTAAAGTAAGCATTTGAGAATGTTTCTACTAACTAATTTGACTACTGATATATCAAATAACCACTTTTCCTTGGAAACTTTTACTTTTTTATAAATTTTGCTCTCTATTTCTTAGTATGAAATAATTTCAGCTTTCTTTAAATGACTTTTTTATGTGGTAAAGTAGACATTTGAGAATGTTTCTACTAATTAATTTGACTACTGATATCATATCAAATAATCACTTTTCTTTGCAAACTTTTAATTTTTTATAAATTTCTCTCGCTATTTTTTTTCAAATGAAATAATTTTCTCATTTATGAATTGTCCTTAAACTTAGCTATTTACACCTAGTACCTGACAGAGTTTTGGATAAAGAGTCGTTGTCTTAAGTGGTATAAATCCATTTTATATTATATAGAAATATGGAAGAGTTTGTATTTGGGTGGTTTAAAATATATTGATATATGTTAATGAGTTCATTTTACGGTTTATTTACGGGTTCCGTTGCTATGGTAGTCCTTTGTATGTAATGTATTATTTTACTTGTATCATTTCATTAAAAAAGTCCTGTTCCACTATCACCTTTTGTAAATGCTATATTCATTTTAATACCGCTTTAAATTGTTTAGTTTCATGTTTAGGTCTAATCAGTGATTAATACTAGACCCTTAATTTATCCTTAAGTAATATTCATTTAGGGGTTCCGTTGCAATGGAAGTCCGTTGTATGTATTATTTTACTTGTATCATTTCATTAAAAAATTCTTGTTTCACTATCACCTTTTGTAAGTGCTATATTAATTTCAATACCTCTTTAAATTGTTTAGTTTCATGCTTACGTCTAATCAGTGATTTGTACTAGACCCTTATTTTATCCTTAAATACTATTTATTTAGGGGTTCCGTCTTTATGGAAATCCGTTGTATGTATTATTTATTTGTATCATTTCATTAAAAAATTCTTGTTTCATTATCACCTTTTGTAAATGATATATTCATTTTAATACCGCTTTAAATTGTTTTGTTTCATGCTTACGTCTAATCAGTGATTAGTACTAGACCCTTAGTTTCTCGTTAAGTAATATTTATTTAGGGGTTCCGTTTCTATATATGTAGTATGAAAAGGGTTCCGTGAGATAAAAAGTTTGATAACCACTGTTGTAGATGATGTACAGTTTTATTATCAGTAATTGTTATTATCAGTCACTTGTAGCGACTGTCATACATGAACCAGCAGAAATATTCTGTAAGTACAACAGCCTCCAGGCTAGAAGCCTTTGCAGACAGGTATGACTCCGATTTACATGCAGCTCCCGCCTCCGCGTCATTATTCTCCGATACTGCATTTATTACCATTTATCTTCGCATCGTGTTAGCATGAGAGCAGCATAAAGAAAGTGAAAAGACTTTGAGATATCCGACTGAAAGAAAACTAATAATATTGATCGTTATTAATCAGATAAATAAGGCAATCAATCACCATTTCTGTTTCGGACTATCAGCATGTTTCAAACACTTGTAATTCAAATAAAGGACACGAAAAACAATTCATTTCTTTGCTGAGTTCATCACACGGAAAGAGTCATTATTTTGTCGCTGTCTGACTCATGTCTTCTCCGTCAGAAAGGCATTAAGAGGTTAAGTTTAGACCTAATTCACGGACGATTTTCGGTGGGAAAAAATAAAAATAACACTTTTTTTCTGTTTGTATTGTATTTATAAAACACTTAAATACGCCGTAGACGTAAGCATGAAACTAAACAATTTAAAGCGGTATTAAAAGGAATATAGCATTTAAAAAAAAGTGATAGAGAAACAAGAATTTTTTAATGAAATGATACAAGTAAAATAATACATACAACGGACTTCCATAGTAACAGAACCCCTAAATAAATAGTATTTAAGGATAAAATAAGGGTCTAGTACTAATCACTGATTAGACGTAAGCATGAAACTAAACAATTTAAGGCAGCATTAAGATAAATATAGCGTTTACAAAAGGTGATAGAGAAACAAGAATTTTTTAAACAAATGATACAAGTAAAATAATACATACAAGGAACTTCTATAGCAACAGAACCCCGAAATAAATAGTATTTAAGGATAAAATAAGGGTCTAGTACTAATCATTGATTAGACGTAAGCATGAAACTAAACAATTTAAAGCGGTATTAAAATGAATATAGCAATTTAAAAAAGGTGATAGAGGAACAAGAATTTTTTAATGAAATGATACAAGTAAAATAATACATACAACGGACTTCCATAGTAACGGAACATAGTAAATAAATACAGTTTAAGGAGAAAATAAGGACCTGTTATTTATCACAGATTAGATGTAAACTTAAAAACTAAACAATATTAAGCAGTATACAAATGAATATAGAATATACAAAAGGTGACATAGAAGCAAGATTTTTTTTTTACGAAATGATGCAATTAAAATGATACACTGATGAATGTTTCACCCCTTCTTGTGCTGTACTGTCGCGTGTGCTTTCAATGATTAAATGTCACATCGCTTTTCTGACGTATTAGTTACCATTATTAATCTTATGTAAGGGAATAAGGAAAATTTAGAGAATTAATTTTTTACGGATTTTCTTCAAAATTTCGATGCTGTTAGAAAATTCCTCCAGAAACATTCGAATGCTCGTTGCTACAAGCATGATTCCTTAGACATATACTTTGAGAAACCCTAGTCTTGAAAAGTGGCTCGAAATGTGGCTCCTACAAGCCCCCAGAACTTTGTGCTACCTCTGAGGAAATATGTGGTAAATAAACATTAATTTTGGGAGTTCTTGGACAACATTTTGGGGTTCAAGAATGGTTTTGTTTATTTTGCATGAAATAATTGTTACCTAGTAAGCTTAACACTAAACATTTAATTTGGGGTTGATTATTGGACAATATGAAAATTGGAAGTTATAATTAAACAAAATTGTATATTGTCAATTTTTATGTATTGCAACAAATAAGAATTTTTAATTCATTTCCCATCGCATTTTTTATTTATGGGTCATTTGACCCAGTAAGCTTAAACAAGTGTTTCAATGCTAAAAATATCTAAGAAATCATTGTGGCAAGTATTCGGATGCTATATAAATTCTTTAGAAAGTTTATAAAAATTTTAGAAGGTAGACAATACTTATATTTACTTTTACTTTTTTCGGTATTTTATTTGTCAAGTACTTTAGTATCATTCAGGCGTTACAATATTTATTCGCCTTTTACAAGCGTTTATTTAAACACATATAATTTAACTTTTGATACATGAATATATTTTACTCTCTTGATACTGTAATATATCTTGCTTTATGAATACATGTTTCTACAGAAGACATAAATATAATTTACTTTTGGTTTGTTTTGGTTTGATTTGGAGCTGTAAGGTTCTTACTGTTTAGCTCACTAGCGTTAATGAGACCGGGACCTACTGCTTAACTGTTTCTTGGGGCGTAGGAAGATTACTTCCCACCTACACGATCTTACAAAATACACCTGTGGGAAGCGCAAAACCCATTATAATATATTGGTCCTGCTATTGAGACGACGGGAAGACTAATTCCTGCTTGGGATTTGAGCTGTCATCAATTTTTCGATTGATTGAATAAAATTAGCAGCTCTGTTTTAAAAGTTTGGAAACGTGGTGTGAGAAATAAATGGTCCACGAAAAGGTTACATTCGATTCCGAACGACTATGAACATCCATGCCAGCTGCGAGATTCGACCCCACAAACTCGATGCCGCAGAGGAGCGCTGTACCATTCGGCCATTTCCGTCTGACTTATTTTAGTCTGCATAAATATGTTTTACTTTAAACTGTAGGTACTGGTGTAATTAACACTAATGTGGTAAAATGCTGAATGCAGTACTCGGTAACATCCTGCAAGTATCATAAAATTGTTAAAGAATTATATAACTGATACATCTAATTTCATAAATGAAAAAATTTAACAAGCTATTCTTTTCGAGATTTTGGTTGAGAATAACCATTTACAAGCCAATCTAACATGAATTATTAATTTTAATGTAATTATTACTATTATTCTTTTATTTCAATTTCTTTTACGCAAGAAATTAATTTCATTTGATTTCTAAACTCTCATTTATTTTCCCACGAACTGTAATAAAAGGATTTTAATTAGTCACATATCCTAACGATTTTTCGATATTGATAGTTAGGATTAGCCATTTGCCATTAGTATGGGGAATATATATTAGAATAACGAAAAATTCAATCCCATTTGCTAAATTTTTGCTGGCAGTTTGACAGTTAAGGAAAGTAATAAAAAGAAAGTTACCAACCGCAAATACTTTTCATCATATTTAAAGTTTGTAAATGTGATATAAATACATTACTACTTGATTAAACCATTTAACATTTGTGTTGAGACACTTTTTTGTTCTCACACAAGGCATAAATTTATTCTGCGAAATATTCTTTATTATTATACTTTGCTCTCATACTCATCGTACATTTGTAAACTCCCATTTATTTTTCCCCGCACTTTAATAAAGGGATTTTAATAAGGCAGTTTGTCGCAACGTCACGAACTACGATAATGCCCTTCTCATTCATTTTCACGTGTACAACAGCCAATAGATAAACAATAAACTGCCCTTCCGTTTGAAATTAAAGCCTGAATTCTCATAATTTGAGAATTTGCCCTACTGCGTGAAATCGCCTTAATTAGTCACATCTCCAAACGATTTTTCGATATTGATAGTTATGATTAGCCATTTGCCATTCGTATGGTGAATATGTATTAGAAAAACGTAAAATTCAATCGCATTTGCTAAATTTTTCTGGCAGTTTGACAGTTAAGGAAAGTAATAAAAAGAAAGTTACCAACTGCAAATACTTTTCATCCCATTTAAAGTTTGTAAATGTGATATAAATACATTACTACTTGATTAAACCATTTAACTTTTGTTTTGAGACATTTTTTTTCCTCACAAACTTATTCTGCGAAATATTCTTTATTATTATTCTTTGTTTCCATACTCATCGTACATTTGTACACTCCCATTTATTTTCCCACACACTTTAATAAAGGGATTTTAATTAGTCACATCTCCTTACGATTTTTCGATATGGATAGTTAGGATTAGCCATTTGCCATTCGCATGGTTAATATATTATAGAATAACGTAAAATTCAATCGCATTTGCTAAATTTTTGCTGGCAGTTTGACAGTTAAGGAAAGTAATAAAAAGAAAGTTACCAAATACTTTTCATCCCATTTAAAGTTTGTAAATGTGATATAAATACATTACTACTTGATTAAACCATTTAACTTTTGTGCTGAGACACTTTTTTTTTCCTCACAAATTTATTCTGCGAAATATTCTTTATTATTATTCTTTGCTCTCATACTCATCGTACATTTCTTCCAAAGTCAGAATCTAATCTGATTTTTACAAATGTAAGCGTTTTCAGATACCAGTTTCTGTTTTGTCTCTTTTTTACTGCATAATCCGACCATCATATCAATCAGAATACCCGATTTTTGATTCTGATATATTGGTTATTTGCCCACCTTTAGATTAAATTTTAACGCAAAAAGGGTCTGCCCAGACTTACAAATTTCTGCTCTGCCAAGAAGGCAGGACTTTAAATCGATTTTAGCGATTTTCCCCCTGCTTTCCCCCTTTTCTCGTTGCTTTCCACTTTCCCCCAACTTTTCTTTTGAGAATTTAATCTTGCACTTCCAATACAGCGCCATCTGTTGAACGAAATACAAACACGAACCATAAACGTGGAAAAAATAACGTAGTCGATTCTCTTCCATTTTTATTTTTTTTTCTCTCTCTCTTTCTGCTTTGACTCAGAGTTGCCGCGTTTTTATTAAATTTCGATCGGAAAAATTTCGGCGTCGAAAATGAATTACGTTAACTTAGTAGACTTTTTGGAATTTTTACTTTCAATTTTTTTTGTTTTATTCTCCCCCTTCAAATGAAGTCTTGACTCAGCATTGACAGAATTATTGATCGTTTCACACATTCATCATGGACTACATTAATACAAAAACTAATTGTTAATGATACTTTGTAAAAACCTTCTTTTCCATTCGATGAAAAAAAAAAGTTTAGTTTTTGAACAAGTAGATTGATTAAACGAATCCATTTTTATTGAATTCTGCTAATTAGGACATTAAATTATTTTAAAAAGAAAAAATGAAGCCAGAGGGGGAAAAAGTAAAATTTAGTTAATATTTGATTATTGTAATAGCTGAATAAATTAACTTTCATGATCGGAGAGCTAATATTGATGAACGCAAGGCTTGAACGCTAAAAGAAAAGGTATTAAAGAAAAGAACAAATTAAATATGAAAATGTAATATCAAACTACTCATATTTCCGAGAATTTCCGAAATGAAAGTGAATTTCTACTGCCTCTTTGTTGAACTGTTTAAAATATGCTTTTTATTCCAAACTGAACAATCCTTGAGAAGAAAAAAAAAAAAAAAAAAAAAAAAAAAACATTACCATGCTTGTCTGTTAGTTAAAAACTACTTGGATACCGTCTAGTCATCTTTAATACTTCTTTGTGTAGCACATTTGTTAGTTTCTTTATTTCAATAAAAGGAAATGCAGTGTTAATCGTCTTAGACAATCATAATTATCCTTATTATAAGTATCAACTGGTATCAACAGACATAGATGACTTACTAAATCTCTTTCCATTTTAGTTAATCTGTGAATGTAAATCACATTTAATCCTATACACTTAAATCTTTATTTTTTTAACTTATATCAAAACATCGGAGATCAGGTTTTATTACAAAACAACGGACGAATCGCTTCATACTAATATCACGTGATTTTTACTTTTCAGTACAAAACTTTACTGACAGAAAAATTTGCATTATATTTATAAATCTTTTATTTTCAAAAATATATTTGTATAGACTTATGTTCTCAAAAGTATAAACTAATTCTCTTGAAAAAGCTTTTGTTCCCAAATGGGACCGATTTAACAAAATTTAAATTATTTTTTTAGTACGAACGAATCGCTTCATACTGATATCAGGTAAATTTTACTTTTCAGTACAAAACTTTATTGGCGGAAAAATTTGTATTATGCTTATAAAACTTATATTTTCAAAAATATATTGCTATAGACTTATGTTCTCAAAAGTGTAGATTAATTCTCTTGAAAAGCCTTTTGTTCCCAAATGGGACCGATTAAGCAAAATTAAAATTATTTTTTTAGTAAGGACGAATCGCTTCATATCTTATCAGGTGACGAATCTTATTAGATGATTTTTACTTTACAGTACAAAACTTTACTGACGGGAAAATTTGTATTATAAATCTTATATTTTTAAAAATATATTTGTATAGACTTATGTTCTCAAAAGTATAAACTAATTCTTTTGAAAAAAAACTTTTTTTCCCAAATGGGACCGACTTAACAAAATTTAAATTATTTTCTTTAGTACGGACGAATCGCTTCTTACTGATATCAGGTGATTTTTACTTTTTATTACAAAACTTTACTGACGGAAAAATTTGTATTGTTCTTATAAAAGTTATATTTTCAAAAATATATTTGTATAGACTTATGTTCTCAAAAGTATAAATTAATTGTCTTGAAAAAGCTTTTATTCCCAAATGGGACCGATTTAACACGATTTAAATTATTTTTTTACTACTTACGAATCTCTTCATACTGATTTCAGGATCTTTTTAATTTTCATTACAAAACTTTACTGACCTAAAAATTTGTATTATTCTTATAAAACTTATATTTTCAAAAATATATTTGTATTGACTTATGTTCTCCAAAGTATAAACTAATTTTCTTGAAAAGACTTTTGTTCCCAAATGAGTCCGGTTTAACACGATTTAAATATTTTTTTTCTCTTCATACTGCTATCAGGTGATTTTTACTTTTCAGTACAAAATTTTACTGGCGGAAAAATTTTGCTTTATACTTATAAAACTTATATTTTCAAAAATATATTTGTATAGACTTATGTTCTCAAAAGTATAAATTAATTGTCTTGAAAAAGCTTTTGTTCCCAAATGGGACCGATTTAACAAAATTTAAATTATTTTTTTAGTACGGACGAATCGCTTTATATCTTATCAGGTGATTTTTACTTTACAGTACAAAACTTTACTGACGGAAAAATTTGTATTATACATCTTATATTTTCAAAAATATATTTGTATAGACTTATGATCTCAAAAGTATAAACGAATTCTCTTGAAAACATTTTTGCCCCCAAAAGGGACCGATTTCACAAAATTAAAAATTTTTTTTTTTTAGATTAGATTAATTTGGTGCGCTACAGTATTTGCTAAACGAGGTATAATGCTAACTATACTTATGCTTAAAGCCGAATTCGAGCGGTTAAGTATAGCCATACCAAAAGTGATGTTCAAACCCATACGCTCTGGTACCGAACAACAGTGCCCTACCGAGCTAGCTTTTGTGATTGAAACTATTAAACAATTATATTAATGATCACTTTTTCCAAGAGAATACTTATATTTCTCATGTCGTCTATGAAGCAAAAATAACGCATTTACCTACAACTTTAAAAATTTCATTACTCAGTATGTCATATACTTTTTATACATATTTGGTTGAAAGTCTTTAATAATAATCTTCAGAGACAGCTTTAGAAGTTTTGCCGCTTAGGACGAAAGTATAAAATGCATCCCTCTTCTCCCAGGATAAATTTAGAGAGATAAATTATTAAAAGATACAAACCTATAAAACTTAAACAATTCTTACAGAGAAGAAATATCAGCTGTTCTTATACTTGACAACAAATCGTTGCGTGGTAAAATCTTTTTATACTCGTATATTGCAAAGTTTGCTTGCGCTGGTCAACATTTCAATTAATTCTTTGTTGTTGTTTCATGCCACTTGGTTAAACCAAACACGACCTACTCGTTCTTTCGTTTTAACGAGCACCTCAAGGGTGAAAGTACCACTTCTTTCTCAAATGGGTCCTCGTACTTTGGAAGCAGGGACCAAGCAGAAGATCCATAGGCTTGGCCTGCCATCCCCAGAGGTATTGATTGAGAATTTGGAGGACATTGTGACCGCGAATATATTTTACGCGCCACAGTCACCTTTAACGAACACGGCGGATCCTAGGCCAACTGTGGCTCCAAACCCGTAATCCTCCAGTTATGAGAGCTTTGCCTTTGCCGATTGAGCTACCGCGGCTCTAATTAATTCTTTAAAAAAATAATATAATTATGTTCCAAGCTATAAAAAATTATATCTTGTAAGATGATTTTACTTATAATTAAATATAAAAATTTTCACTTGTAGAAATATATTTTACAAATTCGAGTTACAATATCGCCTGAAATTTGCAGCCCGGAAAGAGTCCGGTGTGTCCGTCCTTAGCGCTGCTTGTAAAATTTATTAAGTCTATTTAACTCGTTAGCACTCATTATGCCACATGACACCGTAAACACTAAATGTTTTCCAAGTATACATACAAACGAGCTAAAGAAACTTCGAGGTTGCATGCGATGAAGAGGAAGATTTAACTGTCATCGGTCAAGGTTTAACTTCATTAGTCAAGAGAAACAGAAGAAAATCCAAGGTTATTGTGAGTGTAAACGGACTTCGGGCCGAAAGAACAAAAACTGTTACCGAACACGAAGACAGCATTTCATTTTTTCATTTATCATGCTGGCTTCCATTTGCTTACTGCAGACCGTGTAGGTTTTATCCTTTCTATTACGCATCTATTATTTATTGTTATTTCCTTAAACTTCAATTCTTTCGGAAGGTTTTGTCATATAAAAAGTTCAGATACATTCCATTTTTTGTAGTCATAAATCATGTTTATTTAATCTTAAAGATAGGGCTCTAAATATAACAGCGTTATGCATTTCCTCAGACTTAATTTTAACCTTTCCGTTCGCATAGGTGTGAAGAGTGTTTCCTTGTAACCTTGTTCGGTTTTTTCTAACTAGACAACTCAGATGACAACCTGTATTAAACGTACCGTAATTTCGCACGTATAGTCCGTACCATCGTATAGTCCACAGGCGAGATTTTTGTTTAAAAATTTCATAAATCATCAGATAGTCCGCACCACTAGATAATCCGCGGACTATACGAGCAAAAATATGTATTTCAGTATGACAATATTAAATCATTTTAAGAATAAAAACCTAAGTACAGTAAAGTGCCGAAAAGTCTGGATTAGACTCAATCATTTCTTCTGCCATAGCCTCGAAGACGAATTTTAATGGAAGAAACATAACGTCCTACATTTCTCTGTCCGAAAACCCAGCTATGTAAATCTCTTCTAATGCAGGCCATTGCATTTTTCCAGGGCGATTGGATAGCTGTCTTCTCATATTTTTAAAGTTTCCTTTTGCTTGTGCGAATTTCTTACTTCTTTGTTGTCTACCTTCTTGAACCCAACCACTCAGTGTTGTCAATCGGTGCTGTAAATAGTTACTATCGATATTTTTCTTTACTCCAGGACACAATTTAAGATTGGGCTACTTACTACTACTGATTCGTTCTGCTTTATGGGTTGTATTTTTTTTTCATAGTTTATTACCGATACGATACGATGTTTTCTTCGCGTCTCGTGAGTCGTACTTTTTTACATCATTATCGCGGCTCGATGTTTTTTTTTCCGATAGTACCGAGAAATGAACAAACACAGATAGTCTGCAGCTGAAGAAATTTTCGTTTTAAACACAGATAGTCCGCGGCTGAAGAAATTTTCTTTTTAAACATAGATAGTCCGCGGCTGAAGAAATTTTCATTTTAAACACAGATAGTCCGCGGCTGAAGAAATTTTCTTTTTAAACACAGATAGTCCGCGGCTGAAGAAATTTTCTTTTTAAAAACAGATAGTCCGCGGCTGAAGATCCCAGAGAAGATTCTCGAAGAGTTTTATTACGAACATTAATACTAATTTCATATTTTTTACACACAGTAGGTAATTTTTTTATATTTAAAAAAAATAGAAAATAGTGTAATCACAACTCTACTTCTACGTTATTTGCTTATTCTATCCCAGAGAAGATTCTCGAAGATTTTTATGTGGGACATTAATTTTAATTTCATATTTTTTACACACAGTAGGTAATTTTTTTATATTTAAAAAAAATAGAAAATAGTGTAATCACAACTCTACTTCTATGTTATTTGCTTATTCATATTGTATCGCAGAGAAGATTCTCGAAGATTTTTATTACGAACATTAATACTAATTTCATATTTTTTACACACAGTAGGTAATTTTTTTATAGTTAAAAAATATAAAATAGTGTAATCACAGTAGGTAATTATTTTATATTTAGAGCATAAATCTATTAAAAGAGTCCCTTTCTTATTGAACGTTTGTATCTCCAATAACAGTAATAAACATCGGAAACTCTTAAAGATTCAATTATTTAGTTATTATTATTATGCATTTTATCTTCTATCTTCATCAATTACCTTATGTTAACTAAACCAAACAGCCTATGAAAGTTTTATAAGTATCATATTTTCAGTTAATAATTCAAGTAAAGCTATTTTATAATCAACATTATTTATTTCTATTATTTTACTATTCATGTTCTTAATATAATTCATAATGGAATTTTAATACAACACATTATATTTTGAGTGTAATTTAAACTACATATATTTTATCTTCTAATTAATGAATATTTTTTGTGTTTTATAAATAACATTTCTTTGTTCATTCTACCGTACATTTCACAAAAAAATTTACTGAATCATTTTTTACATTCATCCAGCATTTAAATTCAACTAGTTTATTTTATTAGTTGCTTATTGATAACTTTTCTGTTTCTAAAAATGTAATGAAAATAAAAGCTTCAACGGCACTAATTACAAATTTATGAGATAAAAAAAAATTCCAGAGTTTAAAAGTCATCGAATAACCTACTTTTTTCTACCGATTTAAAAATTGTAAACGAATAAAAGCAACAAGTGCTACCGTATAAAAAGCTTAATTACTCACCGAGTATAAAAATATTCGGCCAAAACAAATGCTTCAGTTACGTATCATTATTGATATTTAAATCATTTTTTCAAAGCATATCTAATTAAAAACATATTAAAAATTGCTTATCTTCAGATTTTATTTTAAATAAAATATTTATGAAGATTTAGAATTTGAAATAAATAAAAAAAAAATACTTGATAGAAAAAGAAGAGAAATTGATAGTTAGAAGACTTTAATTGGACTGAATGATGATCCAGGATCTAAGTTTACATATTAGTAATTTTAGTTATATGGTCTCAAAAGTTTTTATGAAATGAAAAGAAAAGTGACATGAAAGTTTAATATCTGCTAATGTGCTGAAAGAATTTAAAAAGCAAAAACTGTTAAAGAAATAAGCGATATTATTGTCATTTTTATTTGGAGATCTATCAATGCTAGAGACACTAATTCTTAATTTATATATGAAAATAATCCGAGAGTTTGGAAACGTTTATTGGACTAAATGAAAATAGATTATTTAAGTTTACATATTAATAATTTCAGTTGTATGGCCATCAAAAGTTTTTGTAAAATGAAAGGAATTCTAAGAAAAAAATTTCATTTCTTCTAGATTTGATTATTTAAGAAACGAAAATATTTTTTCATTTTAAAAAATTATTATTTATGATATATAATATATATATATATATATATATATATATATATATAATATATATAATATATGTATATTATAAATATATATATATATTATATATTATATATATATACATATATATATACATAAATCATATTTACATATATATTATATATATGTATAAATATATATATATATATATATATATATATATATATATATATATATACATATATATATATATATATATATATATATATATAATATATATAATATATGTATATTATAAATATATATATATATTATATATTATATATATATATATAATATATACATATACATATATACATATATATATATATATATATATATAATATATATATAAATATATATATATGTGTGTGTGTGTGTGTGTATGTATATAAGTAAATTAAATTATTAAATTAAATTATTTTTTAAATTTTTAATTAAAAATTTAATTAAATTAAATTATTATTATCATTATGAAAAGAATTTATTATTTATGAAACGAAAAGAAAAGTTACATGAAAGACAGTTTAATATCTGCTAATGTGCTGAAAGAATTTGAAAAGCAAAAACTGTTAAAGAAATAAGCAATATTATTGTCATTTTTATTTGGAGATCTATCAATTTTAGAGACAGTAATTCTTAATTTATATATGAAAATAATCCAATAGTTTGGAAACGTTTATTGCACTAAATGAAAATAGATTATCTCAGTTTACATATTAGTAATTTCTGTTATATGGCCATCAAAAGTTTTTATAAAGTGAAAAGAACTCCATGAAAAACAATTTCATTTTTTCTAGATACGTTGAAAGAGTTTAAAAAGTATAGACTAAAAAATATGATATTATTGTCAATTTCAGTTGGTGACCCATAGTTGTTAGACACACTAAATCTTAAAATATATAGGAATTTAACCATATTTAATTTAAGATTAATATAGTTATTGAAATTTATCGTACATCAAGCTTCAAGTCAATGTCAAAATTGTCAAGTGTTGAAAATTAGGTTTTGCCGAATGATGACTGAATGGTAGAGCGTTTCCCTTCGGTACCGGAGTTTGCGGGTTCGAATCCCGCTGTTGGCATGCATGTTCGTGCCATTCGGAATCGGCTTTAAACAGTAGGTCTCGGTCAGCAAAACAGTAGACGAGTTCCCTCACTGGTGCTATAAAAGGTCTGTCACAGAGAGTTTTGAGTTCAGAGTTGTGCAGAGGTTGCAATTGTACTTCGCTCTTTGAGTTGAGTTAATACAGTAGGTTAACTCTACTTCCTGTGAGTGTGTGATTGTGTTGCACCTTAAGCCCCTACGTGAAAATATGTAATTGACATTTCAAATTTGTGTTAAAATTTGTCTCTGATCATACCTATAATAAAGTTTATTACTAGTATGATTAAAGCTTTATTATTCTTTTGCTGATTATAATTTTTAATCAGATCCGCGTGGCTTAGTCGGCAAAGGCAAAGCTAGCGTAATTGGAGGGTTGCTGGTTCGGAACCTAAGCCGGCCTAAGATACTCAGTGTTCGTTAAAGGTGACTAGAGTACGTAAAATATGTACATGTTCACAATTTCCTCTAAGTTCTCAATCAGTAAGTACCTTTGGAGATGGCAGGCCTAGATTATGAGTCTTCTGCTTGGTCCCTGCTTCAAAATTGCGAGGACCCACTTGAGCAAGAAGTCGTACTTTCCCCTTTGAGGTTATCGTTAAAACGAAAGGCGCACCCTTGTGCCTTAATAAGAGTAGCGTATGGCTCAATCGTGCTTCGTTTGACCAAGTGGCACAACACAACAACAGTATTTTATTCTTTTCTTTCATTTCTGTGGTTAAAGAACCTTTACGGCTATAGTTCATTTAGCAACTAAAATATTTCAGTTTTTAGCCTTGTTCCAAATAGTTCAATTAAAATTTCAATCCATTTTCATTTTATGATGTGATTTATACCTTTGTTTAAATATTTATTCTTTTAACCTTTACGAACATGAGTTAATTTAGCTTTGTTAATAATAAACCAGTGATTAAAATTTTACATTATTACTCATTTTTGAAACCTATCTCCGAAATCTCTAAAAATGTATTAAAGGCAAAAAACTTGAAAGGACTGTTTTGTAATATTGCATATGTAGCACATACACAGACAAGTGTGTATGTGTGCGTGCAAACAATTGCATGACTTAGGATTCGTGATCAAAGCATATCAAAATCGCAGATATCTTACAAGATAAGCATATAGTACATGACGGCTTTTTCTTTAAACGTACTTTGGTTCAAGTTCGGACAGTGAACTTTATGTATTTGCCTTTAAGATATAGAACTGTTCTAAAAATGGTAAATACTTTGTAATAAGTTTTAAGATATTTATAGAGGTTTTACAGTTACAGATGAGAGTTTTATTATATATACATAAAGTTTTACCTTTGAATTTTAAAATAAAGTGATCCTTTAAATTAATAAAGTGATCATTTAAGTGATCTTAAAGGTTTTAAAATACAGTAAATCCTTTTTAAAAATATATTTTGTCGAAAAAATACAAAACTAAAATGCTTTATCATAAAATTTCAAAAAAAAAAAAAAAAAAAAAAAAAATATTTTTAAAGAGAAAAAGTAAAACTTAAAGTAAAATCTAACTTTCTGATAGTTTATTCCAATCATTCTTGTTTAACTACCTTTAGAACTCATGGCCAGATCGGTAGGACGTTACGCTTCGACACCAGAGTTCACGGGTTCGAATCCCGCTTCTCGCATGAATGTTCATAGCCGTTCAGAACCGGAAATATACAATAAGTTCGGGCCTTAATAGTCCTTAAGAAGCAAAAACAGTAGACCGTAGCATTCCAAATCAAATCAAAACTATCTTAAGGAACGATGGCAGAATCTATAGGGACACCGAAGTCCACGGGTTCAAAATCCACTGTGGGCATGAATGTTCCTAGCCATTCGGAATCGTCTTTAAGTACTAGATCTTGGTTTATTGGATTTCGTGTAGCAAAAAATTAACCGTAGCACTCCTAATCAAACCAACTATTTATATTTTATTTATATGATAGTAAGAAAATCAATTTACTTATTTTCTTATTATCATATAAATTAAATAAAGACAGAATATCAACACTTACAAGACAAAAATATAAGAATAGAAATTGTCAATGAAAAAGTGATTTTGTAATATATCATAATGAAAGTATAACTATTTGTTTTCATATTTCCCATTTATCAACACTGATTTCTTATTTAATTTTTTTTTACTTTTTTCTCCACTGTTATGTTGTATATTTCTTTGAGATATACACATCTTTGAATAGAATGTACATTATGAAAGATATAAAGTACATTCTACGAAAACAAAAAATATTATCAAAGCCTAAGCATTTCATAAAATCATGTTTTGGTTACACAAAACATAGCATCTTTACGGTCTTTATATTATATATATATATATATATATATATATATATATATATATATATATAAGGAAAAGTAAATCTCGGAAAACTAATGTAAGCATTTTGTATAAAACTAAGACACCCGAGAAAATTCTAGGGGTTTTTAAATCTTAAATCGACAATTCCCGCATCCTTTTGCATTCCCCTTTTTAACACCTAACTTAAATTGATCACTGGGGCTACAGTTTACAACCTCAGATAAGGGGGTCTGACCAATTGTAACTCTACATTGCCCTAGCGAGCAATTTAGGAATTTCCAAACAAAAAGGTGATACACGCTGTCGGAGGCAGATTTTCCTAGAGATTTTCCCACAGATTTTGACTGAGGTGTTGACCCAGGTGTTAAGGGCCTTTTATATTTAACTTCATGCTAGCTAACCCCGCAGTTTGTCCTGTCCCTATAATGAAGTGGGAACCCGTCTTCCAACGTTCTTTTAACCCTTAATTTGACAAGATGTTTTTTCAAATATTTTTTAATTTCTGTTATTTTCCCATGTCTGTATAGACATTAGGATGTCTGTAAAATAAACAAAAAAATATATCATTTTCCATTTTTGAGATAATTAATGTCCGCTGTGGCGAACACTGACAATTATGTTATATAATAGTTATAAATATACATGTCCGATGTAGCGGCCAGACTTAGTCGAATTAAGAGTTAACTGAGATGTTGACCCAGGTGTTAAGGGCCTTTTACTTTTAACTTTATGCTAGTTAACCCCGCAGTTTGTCCTGTCCTTATAAGGAAGTGGGAGCCCGTCTTCCAACGTTCTGTTAATAAACGTCTTTTACTAAAACGGTGGTCTTTAACTAAAACTTTAACTAAACTTTTTAGGGGCCATGACTCCAACCAACCGTCGTGAAGTCCGTCTTATTACATATATATCTGCATTGAAAATAAAGGACGCTTTGCTAATTTTTTTAACAAAAATTTTAGTTGAGATTTTTGCATATTTGATTATGATTTTTGCTTCTGTTATGTGATAAAATGATTCAAGCAATTTCCTAAAACACAAAGATTCTGTAAATTGCAAAAGATACTGTGAATCAACATGATTTCGAGATAAAGATCACCATTTGGACACAAAGCTACTTATTTCTGCTATTTCCATGTGTTTACAAGCATTAGGTCATTCTGTTACCCAAAAAAAGTTACGTTTATGAATCTCTTTACTAAAAACAGCCCAAATCAAACGATTCCCGCAATTTCCTAAAACAGAAAGATTCTGTAAATTGCAAAAGATACTACGTATCAACATGATTTCGAGATAAAGAGCACCATTTGGGCACGAAGCTACTTATTTCTGCTATTTGCATGTATTTCCAAGCATTAGGTCATTCCTGTTACCCCAAAGAAGTTACGTTTATGAATCTTTTCACTAAAAACAGCTGAAATCAAACAATTACCGCAATTTCCTAAAGGAGAAAGATTCTGTAAATTGCAAAAGATACTATGAATCAACATGGTTTCGAGATAAAGAGCATTTGGACAGGAAGCTATTTATTTCTGCTATTTTCACGTGTTTACAAGCATTAGGTCATTCCTATTACCCCAAAGAAGTTACGTTTATGAATCTCTTCATTAAAAACAGCCCAAATCAAACGATTTCCGCAACTTCCTAAAACAGAAAGATTCTGTAAATTGCAAAAGATACTATGAATCAACATGATATCGAGATAAAGAGCACCATTTGGACACGAAGCTGCTATTTTCACGTGTTTACAAGCATTAGGTCATTCCTATTAAACCAAAGAAGTTACGTTTATGAATCTCTTCACTAAAAACAGCCCAAATCAAACAAATCTGCAAAAAAAATCTTTCTTATGCTATCTTGTAATATTGAAATTTGTGTCCTCTAGTTTCGATGTATAACTAATCACTAATTTGTGGACTTGACTAAAAAATACAAGTTTCAAGCTTCTAAAAAAAAAACAGACACATCTTTTACAAGGAATGAATCGAAACTTCGTAATCATTAACTTAAGACGGGCTGTGCAATTTTATGATGAATGGACGAAAATGCCTGCTTCCCCCAAATCATTAAAAATCGCTTATGATATAATTACTCATTTTTCAATTAAATGTAACTCTCGTTTGCCATTATAAATGACTTAACTGTCCACTTTGCTTTGTGAAGCAATATATTAAAAATTGTTATTTAGATTAAAATCATAGATTTGTATCTTTCATAAATATGGAAATTCATTGCGTTGTTAAAATGACTTTTTTAATTTAATACATATGCATATATATCTCGTGTCATAGGTTTGCGGAATCTAGATACATTTAATGACATACAAGGCATTTACTTTTAATAATGTTTGAGTGTTATTTTGTGTTAGTCTGGATTGGCTTGTTTTGGAGTCATTATCTTTGTGTGCTCCAGAACTTCACGTTTGTAGTAGTTGATTAAAACTTGTAATCGACGATTGATTTATACGTTTTACGAATGAGCTAGAGTAAGCAGTTAAAATACAAAATAAATTATTTTGAATAATCAGTGAGGCAGAAATATGATTCTTGTGAAATTGAGTCAAAGATAGAAATCCAAAAAGTGTATATTTAGGTATTTGAAAGCGAAATTGAATTTCGTTAATTCTGCATTAAAAAGCCATTATTATAACTCATTTTTCAGCATGGGTTTTTGTTGATAACCAACGTGATACAAGATATTGTTTTGTGGGAAAAATAGCCAAAAATTATTTATATTTCAAAAATAAGAATTGAAAATTTTTTAGCTTAAAAATTTCAATATTTTTTTAACGCTGGCATTTGATTTTGTTACTAGAATTTAACATATAATCTACTAATTTTTGTTGTCCTCATTATTATGGAAGTCACCTTATAGGTAAATCGCTCACTACGAGTTGACAACGCAAACACATCCTAGCCTTACTCAAGAATCGAACCCAAGCCCATCGGGTAAGAGCACAATATGCTTACCACGGTACTATTTGTTTGGTAGTTAGAAAAATTTTAGTTAGCAAAACTAGTCAGAAGAAAGCTTTTTATGTTATAGAAGGCACCAAAACTGCTATACTGAGTGTTTTTGGAGGGATTTTCAAAGTTTTAAAAGTAACTTCTAAAAATTCTATATTTGGTGCACATGGACATTCTATAACAGAAAAAAAATTAAGATGTGTGTTAAGCATCTTTATTCGTGAAAAAAAAAGTCTTGGATAAAGCAAGGTATAGTTAACAAACTAATAAAAGTTTTGGATATAAGATCGTAAAACAAACTGAACTAAGTTTTTCCCATGTGGATATGTTTACAAAATCCAGCTATATAAGAATCAAAAGATCAGCCTAATTTATAATTCAATGGAATGATTAACGTACCTTGATGTTTGAAATGCGGGTGCCTCTCATAAACAATCGTTTACACGTAATCAGTCCAGTGTCAATGGTCTTTAATTGCATATACGCATTCATATATACGTACATAAACGCACACACACAAAAAATTTATTATATATACATATTTATAAGTTATATATTTATATGTATATATATATGTATATATATGTATTATTATATATGTATTTATATATATATATATATGTATATGTATATATATATATGTATATATATGTATATGTATATATATATATGTATATATATGTATATGTATATATATATGTATATGTATATATATGTATATATTTATGTATATATTTTATATGTATAATATATATTTATATATATGTATATATATATTATATATATATAATATATATGTATATTTATGTATATATATATATGTATATTTATATATATATATGTATATATGTATATATATGTATATATATGTATATATATATATAAAGTATTTATATTTATGTATATATATGATATATATGTATATATATATATGTATATGTATATTATGTATAATATATGTATTATATATATGTATATTATATGTATATATATATATATGTAAAAATATATATGTATATATTTATTATATGTATATATATATATATATATTTTATATATATATATATATATATATATATATTTTATTATATGAATGTGTGGGTGCGTGTATACGTGGGTACGTTTCAATACACAAGCCTTTGGTGAATAGAATTGTTTGTGTAGGATTAAAATTATAAATAAGACCAAATATTTTAACAATATAACTGCGTATACAGCCGTAAAAGTTTACACTACAAACATTCTAAATGTCAAAAATTACTAACTGCATGAGCTTTTGAACACAAAGCATCACATATTATGTAATGGAGCTTTTCAAAACTCCCCTTCTATTTATGAAAAAAGGGTTTGCAAATGGTCTCGCTATTCCTTATAAATATATGTTTAAACTTCAACCTTGCAATTAAATAGCTATTTTATATCTACAAGGTTCTCACAATACCCTTTGTTCCTTTATAGTCCTACTCATCAAGCGCTGTTTAATATTTCTGTGTAGTTCTGCTATAACGTAAAATCTTTTCTTGTGTGACTAAGTATACAGCGGAATATAGGTTTTTTTTTAAATACTATATTATTTCACGCATCAGATATTTACTTAATATTATTAAGTAAGTAGTTAAAATTATTATTATTGCGAAGGTTCGAATTATGATACTATCTTGGGACAAACACCATTGATATTTCCGATTGGAATATGTTTTAATACGTTGAAAAATAATGCGTTGTAAGGATCAACAAAAAATCGGGTTTATAATTATATGATATTAAAACAAATTAATGCTTTTAATGCCGAAATTAAAGGCTCTAGAGATCTTTTTATTGTATTTTATTTTTATGTCAGAGGTAACATTTGTCTAACTTGGAAATAATATAATTTATTGACCATACATTGCAGACGATTAAATGACGTGTAACTGCTACTGTGACTTTCATTGTGGTCGTAGATAAATTATCAGATTATACAGTTTTTTTTTTATTATTCAAGGAATTGATCGGAAATTGTTAGTGAAGTATCTGCCTAGACAATTATTATCATATAATACTTAGCAATAAACTAATTTGGCAATTATTTTAAAAGAAAAAAATCACATTCTATTTAAGACTGAAGTTTAGAGTATTTTCCTTTTGGCATTTGTAGGGTTTGAACTTCTTTATTTCTTTGTTTTGTTTAATGTAAATTATTGTAATAAATGCTCACACTTTTTTATAGTTCTTCAAATGAAATGAAATAATTGTAAAATTTATTTTGAAATCGTTCTTAGAATCATGGCTAATTCAGGCTTGCAACTGCTGAGGTACTTTCAAAAAGGTGAGAAAAGTGACAAATAATACAGAATAAGTGACTAAAAAGTGACTAAACATTGAAAAAAAAGGGGATTTTTTCTCCTCTTGATTACAGATGCTATTATTAAGATTTTTCTATTTATTTTAACTCTAAATCAAATGATTCAGGCAAGACATGATTTTAGCGTCAAATACAAAAAAGGTTAAAAATTTTTTTAACACAACTCAACATTGTTTTTTATTCAAGAAAATCTTTAAATTAGATTTGAATACAACACTATTTTTTATAATCACAATTTTCGGCATGTATTAATGATGTTTTCAAATATGTACATAGCTAGATTAGAGTATCTAAACAAAAATTTTGAAGAAAAAGAAAAAGAGAAATGTGTGTTTTGACGTAAATTACTTTAATGTATTAAATGTACATTTCAGTACAAATGTAGATTTCAGGAACTTCTTTACTACTTTTTAAAATCACTAAATTCTGGAAACCATATGACTAATTACATTTTAATAAGAAAAATAAGATTAGAACATCACATTTTTCGTGTTTTATTAAAAAATTTTGTTATTAATTCAGATTTTCTTTTTTCAACAACAGACTTTTGCTGTGATACACCATGAAAAAAGGGACTAAAAGTGATCAATTGTAAAAAAAAGTGACTAAAGGTGAGAAAAGTGACAGAATTGCAAGCCTGCTAATTTGCAGATATGTGTCTTAGATGATCTTTATCATTCAATATCAGCTTCAAACATTACACCATAGTCTAATTTGTTGAAAATTCTCTCAGGAGTGATGAAGAAAACAGCATTTAAGGTTTCAAATTTAAAACTTCCTTTTAGTACGAACTGATACAACGCTTAAAATAATCAAAATGGATTCAAACGCGACCGAAATGATTATTTTTGTTAATATCTGAAGATTTTCTAGAAAATTTTTCCGATTAAAATACTTTCTTTACTTTGCACAAGAAAGTAAAAATTAACTATAATGCTCAAAATGAACTTAAACTGAACATTTAGAAATATCCATGCCAACAGACTAGAACTCCCGTCGACTGGTCCTTACCTGGCCCTTAAAAAACCATTAACATAAACGTTAATTCATATAAACTATATAGCATTTATTATTAGGTAGAATTTAAACTGATTTCAAATATTTCTAGTGTTACTTATCCGATTAAGGGAATTTCCTTTACGAAAAAACTTTTATTTTAAGAAAATTCAAGCGCTTTAGAAAATAGAACTCCTTTCCGAAAAATAAGAGCTAAAACGTTCGCGTATTTTTGAAAGATAGTTAATCAACTAAAAATAAAATTCGACGTACTTTTTACTGCTTTCCACTAAGTAATTAATACCAATTCTTGAGATTTCAATAACTTAGTTGATTGAAATTCCACTTTATTTCAATGTATATTTAAAAGTCGATAAATAACAGAATCAACGCCATTTCTTCAATAATAGTGAATGATTTAACCTTCAGTGTTTGTCTAGTTAGTTTTCAAAGGGACTTATTTAACCGAAAGGTTTTACAAAAATCCATCGTAATATTTAAAAGAACTTTTTAATGTAAACATTTGTTGTATTATTGTGACGTACTGGAGTAAGGGTAGGCGAGGCCGTCAATGATACAGGCTGGACATCTATTTACTCTGAATTAAATACTTTATTCATGGGAATAATTATGTACAGCTCTGTACAGGTTTCAGTAAATTCTAATTCTTCTGAGATCTCGTGCTGACATAAACGTTAACACAATTACAACATGTGGGTATAGTGAAGCTAGTGGATGCAATTCAAATCAGATGTTTTTCTATTTGTCTAGCTACATCTCAGGAAACAAGTTGTTAACTTTATTAACTTTGAATATTCTCGTCAATCAGTTAAATAAAATAAAACGTTATTCATTTATATTTAGTAGCTCGCTGTAATTTTTAAAAGCTTAAGCAGAAATTACAAAACCTTTAGTGAAAAACCGATAAACGAGAATGGAGCAGACACGCTTTAAAAATCTCGAAATTTCATTGAGACATTAAGAATTAAATTAGCTAATAAAATTCTAAGATATGTGCCAAGAAGAAGAGAAAGGGATGTTCTTTTACTTAAATAAACGCAAACCATCTCTTGTTAATAATTGTCGCGTGGATGCAATTCAAATCAGATATTTTTCTATCTGTCTAACGACAGCTCAGGAAGCAAGCTGTCAACTTTATTAACTTTAAATTTTCTCGTGAATCAGTTAAAAAATTTAAAAAGTTATTTATATTTCATACGCTTTTAATTTTTAAATCTTAAACAGAAAGTACAAAACCTTTAGTGAACAACCAATAAAAGAGAATTGAGCAGACAAGCTTTAAAAATTTCGAAATTTCATTGAGGTCTTAAAAAAAATTAGCTGAAATATCCAAAACTCTGTGCCAAGAAAAGGAGAAAGGGTTGTCCTTTTACTTAACGCAAATCATCTCTTCCTAATAATTGCAATGGTAAATGTCGAGTGGATGCAATCTAAATGAAATGTTTTTCTATTTGTCTAGCTACAGCTCAGGAAACAAGTTGTCAACTTTATTAACTTTGAATTTTTTCATCAATGAGTTAAAAAAATTAAATAGTTTATATTTAGTACGCTGTAATTCTTTTTAAAGCTTAAACAGAAATTACAAAGTTTTTAGTGAACAACCGATAAAAGAGAATTGAGCAGACGAACTTTAAAAATTTCGAAACTTTATTGAGCTCTTAAGAAAAAAATTCGATAAAAAATCCGAAACTCTGTGCCAAGAAAAGGACAAAGGAGTGTTCTTGTACTTAAATAAAATCAAATCATTTCTTGTTAATAATTGCAATGGTAAATGTCAAGTGGATGCAATCTAAATTAGATGTTTTTTTATTTGTCCAGATTTAGCTCAGGAAACAAGTTGTCAACTTTATTAACTTTGAATTTTTTCGTCAATGAGTTAAAAAAATTTAAAAAGTTATTTATTTATATTTAGTACACTTTAATTTTTAAAAGCTTAAACAGAAAGTCCGAAACTTTTAGTGAACAACCGATAAAAAAGAATTGAGCAGACAAGCTTTAAAAATTTCGAAATTTCATTGAAGTCTTAAAAAAAATTAGCTAAAAAAATCCAAAACTCTGTGCCAAGAGAAGAAGAAAGGGATGTTCTTTTACTTAAATAAACGCAAATCCTGTCTTGTTAATAATTGCAATGGTAAATGTCGAGTGAATGCAATCTAAATCAGATGTTTGTCTAGCTATAGCTCGGGAAGCAAATTGTCAACTTTATTAACTTTGAATTGTTTCGTCAATGAATTAAAAAATTTAAAGAGTTATTCATTTATATTTAGTAAGCTTTAATTTTTAAAAGCTTAAACAAAAAGTACAAAACCTTTAGTGAACAACCGATAAAAGAGAACTGAGCAGACAAGCTTTAAAAATTTCGAAATTTCATTGAGATATTAAAAATCAAATTAGCTAAAAAAAATCTAAACCTCTGTGCCAAGAAAGGAGAAAGGGATGTTCTTTTACTTAAATAAACGCAAATCATCTCTTGTTAATAATTGTCCAGTGGATACTATTCAAATCAGATGTTTTTCTATTTGTCAAGCTACAGCTCAGGAAGCAAGTTGTCAACTTTATTAACTTTGAATTTTTTCGTCAATGAGTTAAAAAAATTTAAAGAGTTATTCATTTATATTTAGTACGGTTTAATTTTTAAAAGCTTAAACAAAAAGTACAAAATCTTTAGTGAACAACCGATAAAAGAGAATTGAGCAGACAAGCTTTAAAAATTTCAAAATTTCATTGAGGTCTTACAAAAAAAAAATTAGCTAAAAAAATCCAAAACTCTGTGCCAAGAAAATTAGAAAGGGATGCTCTTTTACTTAAATAAACGCAAATCATCTCTTGTTAATAATTGCAATGGTAAATGTCAAGTGGATGCAATCTAAATCAGATGTTTTTCTATTTGTCTAGCTACAGCTCAGGATACAAGTTGTCAACTTTATTAACTCTGAATTTTTTCTCAATCAGTTAAAAATTTTTTAAAGTTATTAATTTATATTTAGTACGCTGTAATTTTTAAAAGCTTAAGCAGAAAGTACAAAACCTTTAGTGAACAACCGATAAAAGAGAATTGAGCAGACAAACTTTAAAAATTTCGAAATGTCATTAAGGTCTTAAGAAAAAAATTAGCTAAAAAAATTCAAAGCTCTGTGCCAAGAAAAGGAGAAAGGTATGTTCTTTTACTTAAATAAACGCAAATCATCTCTTGTTAATAATTGCAACGGTGAATGTCTAGTAGATGCAATCTAAATCAGATGTTTTTCTATTTGTCTAGCTACAGCTCAGGAAACAAGTTGTCAACGTTATTAACTTTGAATTTTTTCAATAATAAGCAATTGTAAAACTTAAAAAAAGTTATTCACTTATATTTATTACGCTATTATTATTTTTTTAAGTTTAAACAGAAAGTACAAGGTCTTTAGCAAACTTCCGATAAAAAGGAATTAATCGCACAAACTTAAAAATTTTCGAAAATTTCATCTCAGTCTAAAGGGAAAAATTAAAAGAAAAATTCCCCATCCCTATGCCAAGAAAAAAAAGGGGGGAAATAACTTTAAAAGAGATTATTTAAGAAGTCATTTATCAGAAAAAAACACGAGGAGGCCACGGGAAATAAAAAATGCGAAATAATCATCTTTCAAATGCTCTCATTTTTCTAACAAAGAATGAGGAACAAAGAGCAAAACACGGCCGAAGCACTGAATAAAGGAACTTAAAAAATTACTCGGCTAATAAAAAAATATACATATAATCATAAGGAAAATGGGGGAAAAAAGATTTTACTGATGAGGCAGGATAAAGTAGGAGGTTCTGGTGATGCATGAAGTGTTGTGCGTGGAAATTTCTACGCTGCTTTGTCACGGAAATGAAAAATCCCCACCCCGTAAGAACGTTTTTCGAACAGATACGCCGCAGTAGCACACAGTATGATGGAACACGCCACGGTTGTAATTCACTCAATTCTTTTTATTTCAAAGAATTATTTTTTTATTATTTATTTTTTTTTTTTACTTTTTTTTAGGAAGCACCGAAATATCGCTGAAATATTCATTGCTGAAATTTTGAGTTACGAATATCTGTATCTGAAAATACTTATTTTAATTTTATGTTTAAAAGAGTGTTATCGCCATTATTATTGCTGTTTATATTATTGCTGTTTATCGGTTAACTATCAGCAGCCATTTTGTATCTAGGCATATTTTATTTAAATGCTTTGCCTCTGCGTCGTATTTTTGTGTGTGCTTGTGAGTGTACCTACTCACAAATGCATGTGCATATATATATATATATATATATATATATATATATATATATATATATTATATATATATACATATATATATATTATAATATATACATTATTATATATACATATATATATATATATATATATATATATATATATATATATATATATATATTTTTATATATATATATATAATATATATATGTATATATATATATATATGTATATATGCATATATACATACATATATTTACATATATATATTTATATATATATTTATATATATATATATATATATATATACATATATATACATAAATATATTTACATACATATTTTACATATATATATATATAATACATATATTTACACACACACACATATATATATATATATATATATATATATATATAAATATATTTAATATATATATATAATTTTAGCATCGAAAAGATAACATTGCTATTAGGACTCTTTTAGTACAATTTAGTTCGTTCGTATGTGGAACTTTTACCAGAAAAATAATTCTGAACGTAAGCATTTTTTAGAAATGTATTATGAATCAAATAAATATAAAAATAAAAGGAAAGAAAAATGTATCCAAGTGTGAAGTCGCATAAGTCAAAGGACAGCCGAATTCAAAGGGCATCTACTTTTGGATCTGCAGTTTGCGGTTTCGAATCCTGCTGATGAAATTGATGTTCATAGCCATTTGGAATTGGCTTTAAATAGTAAATCCTTGTCTGATTAACACTTGCCTTCCAAAAAATTGCCCGTAGTGTTCCAAACCAACCATACTGTCAAAGAGTAAGGAACAGAATACTCCACAAATAGTATTCGAAATACACGTTTTTTTCCATTCAAATGGTAATAATTCTTTTCTTTTAGCTAATCTGCGCCTATAACAGAAAAGGGTTTTAAATGTAAATGACGTTTTAATTATTTTTATATTTCTGTTCCCCAGTGAGTATAAATTTTAATTAAAAATTAAATTAATTCTACTTTTAAAGTTTCAATATTTTAATTGCCACATACCTGAATAATTTTTAATTAATAACACACTGAATAATTTTAAAAAATATTAATAATTAATAAAATATTAAATAAAAATTAGCCAAGTTCAAGAAAAAGAAAAGGTGCGGTTTATACTAAAGGATAAATATATTGTATGCTATTTTCTTTTTCTTGAACTTAATTTATTTAGTACCTCCCCCATAAAGTATTATTTTATTATTGAAGTTTGAATGACTCAAGCGCATTTCCTGATGACAAATATGGCAGTCTTTGTTTTGAAAGCTATAAGAACGAAAATAATAAGAAAAAGTGAACTTTCCTTAAAGACGTTTGTGTTCTTACTAAGAATAAAAGTAAAACAAAATCAAGCTGTAAATTTTTATTCTTAAAGCTTTAATATTTATTTTTATTTCTATATACCTCACATATAAGATCTAAATACATTTAGGATGTATTAGCCAAATCCTTCATAAGTATCCTTACGTATTTCATTCCTGAATTTTTTAATAGTTTTGTTAATCTTTAAAAACTAGATCAATACTTATCCGATTTTATACATTTCACCATTTGTTTTTATTGCATTTACCTAACAGGGAAACCCTCTTTAGGCATTATTTTATTATTGAAGTTTGGTTAACTCAAATACGTTTCCTGAAGCCAAGTTTGGCACTCTTCGTTTTGAAATCCTTAAGAACGAAAATAATAAAAAAGTGAGCTTTTCTTAAAGACGTTTATACTAAGAATAAAAGTAAAACAAAATCAAGCTCTAGTGTTTCATTCATAAGGTTTTAATACTTATTTTATTTTTCATATAACTGACATATAAAATCAAAATACATTTAAGGTGTATTAGGTAAATCCTTCATAAGTATCCTTACATATTTCATTCCTGAAATTTTTTTAATGGTTTTGTTAATCTTTAAAAACCAGACCAATACTTATCCGATTGTATACACCGCACCATTTGTTTTCCTTGCATTTACCTAACAAAGAGACCTTCTTTAGGCATTATTTTATTATTGAAGTTTGGGTAACTCAAATACATTTCCTGAAGACAAATATGGCGTTATACCTACGAGAACGAGAATATTAAACAAAAAGCGAGCTTTTCTTAGAAACGGTTGTACTAAGGGTAAAAATAAAACAAAATCAAGCTGTAAAGTTGGACGCAGAAGGATATATGGGACTTAACGGAGACATGCAATTCTGCAATGAACTTGGCTGTAATGAATCAAACAAGCTCTACGCTGACACGCAAAAACTGTATCAGGACATGATCCTAGCAGCCTGAGTTGGCAAAAGTCACAAGGATAGTCTAACGTCGCGTTTATTATTGAAGATGTGGGCGTTCTTGCCTTACTCAATGGAAATTTACTGGAAGAGAAATGTATTAATGAGTTTGAGGTTGTTTTATTAACAACATGCTGCCTGCTTTATATGACAACCGAAAAAAAAAAGTATTTACTCGTGTATTTTGTGATTGCATTCTCAATTTTTTTTAATTCATTTCTCCTTGTCGTGGCAAGAGTTTACAAATGCATTTCCAGGAATCATTTTTGAAAGGCTTCTTAGAAAAATGATAATAATCATTTGTAACTTATAACATAAAAATTACATGAACTTTTTCGATGTACATAATACAAAAAATAAGATTAATCAACAGCAAGCAAATCATCTATTTCTGCTTGAAGAATAGTATTTACCGTATTTGTTTTTGATCGGTTTAAAGTAAAAAACTTTGTGTCAGAGATAGGAAATAAGTATTTCATTTCATGTGATATATATATATATATATATATATATATATATATATATATATATATATATATATATATATATATATATATCGTGATCCAGTGTTAAGGCGAATGGAAAACAGTCTTTCTTGATAATAATAAGTTTATTGAATCATAGTTTCATTTAAAAGCAAAGCTAGAGCCATTTTTATCTGTTCATGGCGGAGACACGCGTAAAGTGTGTTGACAGCTCCATGTCCATGCACTGACTCATATCGGTTTGCTTAATCATCAAATCCTTCAAATATATTTCCGATGATCAAAAAGCTTACGCGAGCGTAGGTCTTTTTCATTTATTTTATTATTATAAAAGAGTTTCCTTTTTAAAATCGTTTTTAACTCACGTAATTTTCAACTACCCCTATTTTAGACCTGACATATATATAATTTTTGAGGCAAAAATTTAGAACGATGCATTATAGTAATTTGTATAATTAGTATTATATTCTTCTTAAATTAAAAAATAATAATAAACATTTTTACATAAATAATTGTAAATATATTGTTATAATTATTTAAACATAAATAATTATAACAATAGTAATCATAATATAATCAAATAATGCTATATTTACTATAGTTAGTGGGAGATATTTATAACTGTAAATATGATAAATTTCGCTATTTTAAATTTCGCACCGGGCCATGGTTTGTAATGCTTCCCACTTTTCTAAGTTTCTGGGTTATTTATTCAGATAATTAAATAACAGAAATTTATTGCAGGTTACATTTTTGGTTGTACTATGGTCGATGCTATAAAATTACTTTAAAAATCACTTTCGTCAAGCTATAAAATTGTTGTTATTCAAAAGTACATTTTCAAATGATGGTTAGCTGTGTGTGTTAAGTCCAGTGTTTTCCTAAACAATGAGCAATGAGAGAGAGAGCCCTACTTCTTAAAACTGATTCCTATGGCTAGATACATCCAAAGAATATAGACTTCGGAAAAAGAGAAGGTGCCTTAGAAATAATGTAAACACGCAAGTGGAAGAAGTGATCACCAAGAACCTTGACAGTAAAACTACTTTACAGACTTCTTGAGACTCAGCTTCTTCATTCTTCTTTTAAGTTGTGATTTGATTTTGTTTTTCAAATCGCCAATTTTGCAAATTTCAGGTATGGATTTTTAAAAATTCCTTGTAGATTATATACTTGAGGTACATGCTAATGCATACACAATGTTTAAGTTAATTTTGTACTATGTTCTAGATTAAATTTTATTTTAAACAGCAGCAAATGGTGTTGAATGTTAGTTCTACCGAGTCTGTATCATTCTTTAGAGCAGAGGGTGATATGTAGTTTCGGCGGTGTGACGTCACTACGCCAAGATTTAGTCACTAGCGGTTAAAATAGCACTAGGTGTTCAACTAGCGGGTGTTGATCCCATTGACGGTGATTTCTGTAAGAAGGTTTCCTTGCGGATCAACACGAGATCATTCGAGTTTTGATCTTCTACTGTGCTTCGCAGTGGGATCCGAATTCACATGCAGAAATTTTGAAAGGTTTCCTTCTACCTGTTTGGACATAATCCAGAATAAACTTAAAACCTATAGAGCTTGATAAATAAACTTAATTCTACACAAAATTAAACATAAATTTATTTTCAGTTTATCATCACGTTGATTTCCAGACGCATTTTCGATGGTTTGCCAATCCGCGGACGTGAACTTTTCACTATTCGATGCATATTATGCTGAAATATTGCCACATTTCAAGCAGAATCTGCCGAGCTCCATGGCCCGATGGTTAAAGTCGTGGGCTACGAACCGAAAGGTCTCCGGTTCTATCCTGAGTCAGGACAAATTTATTTCCATAATTTTATGTTCGCTATGTTTACTTGGGTAAAACAACACAAGTAAAACAAGTGTTGTGTTGTGTTTGTGGGCTAGGTAGCTTGGCATTTAATAAACGGTGTTATCTCTTAACTTGACTCTTCATTGTGTGCAATCAGTACTTGCATCCACGTGACAATATTATTTGCAGCAGATAAAATGAGTGATAAATTCCTGCTTGAAGCAGTTTTCGTGGTGAGGATCACTGGTGACCTTCATGGCAGTCAATGGGTTAAATTATCAAGAACCCAATATGGATAAGAAAAGACCACTGACTCAAAATGAAATTGAGTACTACTCAAATCTAAGTGATTCAGAATTTGACGGGATTTTTGACGAGGATGCTGACAATGAAAGCGATTATGAACCTTCTGAGAATTCAAGGCATAGTGAAGATGAAGTTGATCCTGAATCTGAAGATAATGACGATGATTCCCAAGCAACAGCATCAAATGCGAATGATAATTTGTGGACAGAAATTCAACAAAGTCCTGAATTATTTATTTTTCAAGAACATTGATTTTTTGTTCTTTTCCCAGGAGCCATCTATCGATATTAGCACTGATATACTACGAGTTTATTCGTAGCTGCACAAAAATGGCAAGTAAACAAAGTACGAGATAACTCGTAGTTGGTGCCCTAGAAAAGAATGCAATCTACGAGTTATCTCGTAGTTGGCAGTCAACGTGTTAGTTTCTATTATCTTTAACTGACATAGATACGTCTCTCTAATGATGAGAAAGTTGAGAAAAATCCTAAAATAAAGAGGATTTTTATAATTTAAAATGTTTTAATAGATTTAAAGTAAATGGGAAAAAATAAAATTAAACTTCAATAAAAGTATCTTTTTTTTTCTTTTCCAGTCAAAAATAATGACTTGGTTTATGTTTTATTATTTGTAATCTACATTAGCTGATAAAGAATGAAGAATGCATGTTTCTTTAAATCAATCAGTAAGAAAATAAATTAAAACAGTGGAAATTGAACAAATTTTCCGCGATGTTTCTATCGATTTTTTTACTATTGTAGTTTATTATTTTTAATCTAGTTGGTAAACAAAATTAATTGCACTGAGTTAACAATATAGAGAAGTACCTAATTTTTATCTATACTTTTTCAGAGCGTCATTCACTTTGCTGTCGTAGATAGAGAAGCAAAATATAATAGTAAATAACATACATTAATTAAACTAAAGGGCAGAAGAAAAATCACATAAAAATATTTTTGTGTTAAAGAGCGGGGAAATAAATGACTGAACGATTAGCCTTTGACGATGAATATTTGTTATTTACTGATTTATTCTTCCAGATAATCAATTATTACCTAAACTATATTTTATTAAATTTTTCAAAAATGTTACTATTCATGCCGGAATAATTTAAAATATGATTAGTTCATAACAAATTTACTTTCTCTTCTTTATGGAAGAAATTGCTGCGGTTGTTTGATATATGTGTATATTTCTAATTTGTGCAAGATTCCGATAATTTGAAAATTTTCATCATATTTCAAATAATGAAATATTAAGTGAATAATATTGCTCTATATTATAGATGGAAAATAGGCTGCTTTTATAAAAAAAAAACACCTCTGGTCAATTAATGCTCAATTATATAGAATAAGTCTATTTGAAAATTAATAGGCTTATTCTATGTAATTAATATTCTTTATAAATATTTTTGCTATTGTAATTTTATGATAGTATTACTTTTTTACATTGAATTTCTATATAATAATGTTATAAATTTATTTTAAAATGTTTCCATTTTATTTATTAATTTTTATTTGTAAGAGTGTTTCTCCGAGCTTAAAGCATTTGAGATTTTTCTTATCAAGTATTAACTACATTCTTTCGACAAAAAGGAGTAAGGTTCCTCAGATGGGCAAGCATAATTTAACAATAGATTAATGTCAAATTCGTTAGATGGACCACATCCGGAAAGAATGATATTGGTAGAAGACCTGTAGAATGCGATTAATTATAAGTTTTACCCAAGTAAACTGTTTGGAACTTAAATATTTTTTCCCTTTTAGAATGAATTTTTAATTTTGTTTTTCATGAGTCACAAACTTACTGAAACTTATTCCTAGATCTGAAAATAATCAAATGCACTAATTATATCCCCTCTTTTGAACGTGCTAACTCAAAGCATTCGAGAATTCCCATTCTCGAATACTGCATCAAGTGTTAACCTCATAGTCTAGGCAAAAATGTGTAAGAAACAATCAAATGGAAGACTATTAAGACTGAAATCCTGCTCTGTCTTCATTGCTTCGACAATTCCAGCTAGTTGGACAGCATTCTTTGGACAAAAGGGAACAATGTTCTTCGGAGGGGAGAGCATAAATTACTTAAAGTTTCATGACAAATTCATTAGTTGGACAAGGGGCATCCGACATGAATGATGTTGATGAAAAACCTGTAGAATATGACAAATTATGAGTTTATCCCCCCCCCAGTAAACTATTTGGAGTTAAAATGTTTTTTCCTTTTTATAAAGAATTTTTAATTTTGTTTTTCATGTGCCAGAAACTTTCTGAAACTTGTAAACTTATTCTTAGATTTGAAAATAATTATGTCCCCATTTTTTTGAGTGTATTTACTCAAAGTCTTCGAGAATTTCCATTCCCGAATACTTCATCAAGTATTAGCCTCATAGTATAGGCAAAATTGCTTAAGAAACAGTCAAATGGAAGACTATTATAATTTACGACTGAAATCCCGCTCGTATTCATTTCTTCGACAATTCCAGCTAGTTGGACAGCATTTGACAAAATTTATATCGGTTAAAAAAGTGTAGACTATGACTGATTGCAAACTTTTTGCCTCTTAAACTAATTGGAATTTAATTACTTTTGTCTTTTAATTTTATTTTTGGTGTGCCGCAAACTTTCCGCAGATTTATTTCTGAATACGAAAATAATTGGATTCAGTAATTATGTCTCCATTTTTAAGAGTGCATTCGCGATTTTCCTCTTCCGAATCTTGTATCAAGTATTAACCTCATTGTCTGGGCAAAAATGCGCAAGGAACACTCAGATGGAAGAGTATAATTTAGGACTAAAATCCCGCACCGCATTCATTAGCGCGAGCCATGCGTGGCCATTAATGTTTGTTTGTGATAGTATCGCCGAGATTCCCGGCAAAGATACCACGGGAAATATAATTGCCATGTTGTTGCTTTTTCTTCTAGGTATCCCCTATCTTCCGCGCTGCTGTTGCATGCAAGGCCCCTAGCGCATGTTGGCAGCCTCCCACGGATCGCACCATTCTTCTTCATCAGCAGCATCTGGGTGCTCAGATAATTGAGGGGTAGAACCAACGTTCGCACTTTTATTTTTGAGCGCGGAATTAAGTTGTCAGTCTGGAGCGCGAGAAATCTCGCATGCGCAGAGGAGGTGGAGATGTTAATGCAATTTCGGGTATCAGGTGTTCTTGTAGTGCGAGAAGTCAATAAATAAAACGAGGAGAATGTGTGAGGAGTAATATCGCGAAATAAGTGATTTTGATTGGTGCGGCGCCTTTAACCTATTGAGAATGTGAGCGATTTATTACTCTGCCGGCTGTCAACCAGATGAAATGAGATAAGCCTGGTGTTAAAGGGTTAAAAAATTTCGAGACGAATTAATATTTTTCTATGCTGTTATAACAGTAAATTTGCTTGCAAATGAAGCGTGTACGTTTCTACGCATTTTGGTTTCCACCCAGAATAGCATTTAATGAAGCGCAAGCGTTCCGAATTTAAATATTGAATCATTATCGGATATTAATCATGCTTAGTTTTTTTATGTAATTCAAATATTCAAATTAAGTAAATTAGAAGCTAAAATTCTTTTACCAAGACGAAACGAAAAGAATAAATTTACAAATTATTAATCCCAATAATAAATTACATAGTTTTGAACTTTTTAATAATAGTATACAACATTTAGATATATGTATCGGCTAGTTATTATATTTAATATCCCAACTACAATATATTAATACAAATGCTTTCTACATTATATTAGAGAATTTCAAGTCTAACATTAAATGTATAATAAATGTAAGGCTTGTAAAATAATTAGCTCGATATTTTGCCAATATATCTTTCATATGGAAATATTTTATGTTACAAACGTTTTAAACTGTTTTTACGGCAAACGGCTGTTACAACTCTACAATTATAAATTAATCAATCTACAGAAAACTTTAAATCATCCAGAATGAATGGAGATAGGGAAATTTCCGTCAAAAAGTAGTTTCAGAGTTAAATCTTTATATATTTGAGATTGAATGTGTAGTATAGTATATAAAAACTTAGCACTTGGTTTATTACTGTCTGAAGTTTCAGTAAACTCTTCTGGTTCTTAGTTTGAACAGTCAAAAAATACATATTTGGTCAATTTTATAATTTATTTAAAACTGGACGAATAAATTTCTTATTTTTTTAAAGTTTTTGATAAAGGTATGCTGGTTAATAGGATATTGGATACTAAAGAATCTATTATAAAACCAAAATAATTTTTTTATAACCAACTCGGGAATACATTGGCAAATGATAAAATTTTTGTTTTGCAGCTCTTTTCATTCGTTGCATTTATTTTGTACATGCTGTGCTCCATATCCCGAACTATAAAAGATCGGAAAAACTGAATTTCATTATGCCTTATAAAGTTATTCAGGACAAGTTTTTTTTAAACTCACGTTATATGAATAGGGAAGTCTTATAGTTTTATATAATGCACTAGTGATATACAACTTAAATCGCACGTTAACTTATATAAAAAACCTACTTACTCTAAAAGCACACACGTTCCACTAGACATCCCTTGGAATACAGTATGTCATATGGTCATCCATTTAATACGTCTAATGGTTGTCCATTGAAATCTGTGTGCTGTTATTGTAAAGTCTTCAACTATGACAGGACACTTGTTCCTGTCGTCATCCATTATGTTATATGAACGTCAATCAAAATTTGTAAACGTCAAATGATTTTTCAATGAAACATGCGTACCTTTAGTAAAATATCTTAAATTATATTATTATCATAACATTTTGAAGTCTTTAAATTCTACCATCTATTTTCATATCCAGGTTTAAATTCCAATTATAGCCGTAGCATACCAGACGATGGGCGAATGAAACCTGTGTACCTTTAGTAATATATCTTAAATTACATTATTAGCATAACATTTTGAAGTATTTAAATTCTACCATCTATTTTCATATCCAGGTTTAAATTCCAGTTATATCCGTAGCAGACCGGAAGATGGGCAAATGAAAGCTGCGTACCATTAGTAAAATAACTTAAATTACATTATTAGCATAACATTTTGAAGTATTTAAATTCTACCATCTATTATTAGATCCAGGTTTATATTCCAGTTATAGCCGTAGCTGATCGGACGATGGGCGAATGAAACCTGTATACCTTTAGTAAAATAACTTAAATTATATTATTATCATAACGCTTTGAAGTCTTTAAATTCTACCATATATTTTCAGATCCAGGTTTAAATTCCAATTATAGCTGTAGCAGACCGGACGATGGACGAATGAAACCTGCGTACCTTTAGTAAAATATCTTAAATTACATTACTATCATAACATTTTGAAGTCTTTAAATTCTACCATCTATTCTCAGATCCAGGTTTTTTATTCCAATTATAGCCGTAGCAGACCGGACGATGGGCGAATGGTAGATCTGCCCTTCGGTAGCTTTCGCATAGCAAAAGGTAGCACACTGCATTCAGCACCAAACTTAACCATAGCAGACTGTGTATTTAACATTTTTATTGCTTTAAATTTTGATATAAAAAGGAATAAAATGAAACATGCTGTGAGAGCGGGGATTGTCTACACACGTCCAGTCACGAGTCGTGCAGTCAGCGATCCTACTGCCTGCATCGGAAGTGATAGGATCCCAATTTTAATGTCAGACAGTCTCCCCGAAGATTCATCCGTCAAAGTTTTTTGTTTCCGACTCTTTGTAAAAGGTGATGCCGGCAGCAACGAGATAGAGCTTTTACTTGTCCTGACCCGTTTTTTCCCGTTTCCTTTTTTCTCTCTGGCTTTCTTTTCGTTCCGATTTTTCATTTCCTGGACCTTGTATCTTAAGAATTATTTTTATTTTTTCCTCTTTCTTTTTAGCCTTCCCGCTCTCCATTCTTTGATCTTCCCTCTCAAAATAAAGTTGCTCCCGGACGAACTGTGATTTCTTTTGATGCCGACATAGCGAATTTTTTCCCGTCGTTATTTTCTCTTTCTTCTGTTATTTTACGCTTGCTTGTGCCTCTTTTCTCTATCAAAAGAAGGTACATATGTGCAATCGGGGGAGGTGCTCCAGCAGTTCCTCCTTGTTCCTTAGAGCAAAACTTCGATTTCTTCATCAGCAAACCAAGATTAAAAGAATTCGAATGAAAAAAAAAAGGGGAAAAAACATTTATTCTTTGGAATCTATATCTTCAATGACGCCAGTCACATTTTCTGAATGAAACCCCATCATTGCTTTTGACATTTACAAGAATGATGAATCAATATTCCTTATTATGCTTAAACTATATAGTTGTATTCATCATTTTTGTACAACAAAAGCAGTTCAAGCTTGTTTTATGTATTATATTTATGTATTATATATTAGTTGTATAATGCTATAAATGCTAAATAAATTAAAATCGGGAAAATTAAACTATAGAGTTGTATTTATCAATCGTATACAACAAAAGATGTTCAAGCTTGTCATATGTATTATATTACTTCAATCAGCGGTATAATGCTATATATACTAAATAAATCGAAATCGCGGAACATTAAATATAAATTGTATTCATCAATTGTAAACAACAAAAGCAGTTCAAGCTTGTCTTATGTATTATATTGAGTCAATTAGCGGTATACTGCTATACATGTTAAATAAATCAAAATCAGGGAAAATGAACTATATAGTTGTATTAATCAGTTTTAAACAACAAAAGCAGCTCAAGCTCGTCCTATATATTATATTGAGTCAATTAGCTGTATACTGCTGTACATGCTAAATAAATCAAAATCGGGTAACTTAAACTATATAGTCATATTCATCAGTTATAAACAACAAAAGCCATTCATGCTCGTCCTATGTTTTATATTAAGTCAATTAGTTGTATACTGCTATACATGCTAAATAAATCAAAATCGGGTAATTTAAACTATATAGTCGTATTCATGAGTTATTAACAAAAGCCATTCAAGCTCGTCCTATGTTTTATATTAAGTCAATTAGCGGTATACTGCTATACATGCTAAATAAATCAGAATCGGAGAAAATAAACTATATAATTGCAATAATACAACTATATAAATATATAATTGTATTCATCAGTTGTAAACAACAAAAACAGTTCAAGCTTTCCTATGTTTTTTATTAAGCCAATTAGCGATATATTGCTATACATGCTAAATAAATCAAAATCGGGGAAATTAAAGTATATATTCATCAATTATAAACAACAAAAGCAGTTTAGGCTTGTCCTATGTATTATATTGAGTCAATTAGTGGTATACTGCTATACATGCTAAATAAATCAAAATCGCGGAAAGACTTACTATATTATTTCCTAAATATACGTTTTCATACGACTCTAAAACAACGATTTTATAATTTTATATTTTCCATGCTATAGTCTAATGCAAAAAATATTTTTATTTTCATTTTAGATTTCGATAAAGTGTTATGTGGCCTTAAACGGATAAAAGTTTGAGGAAAATAAACTATATAGTTGTATTCATCAGTTGTAAACAACAAAAGCCGTTCAAGCTCGTCCTATGTATTATATTGAGTCAATTAGCGGTATACTGCTATACATGCTAAATAAATCACAATCGGGGAAAATAAAATATATGCTTATCTTCATCAGTTATAAACAACAAAAGCAGTTCAAGCTTGTCCTATATTTTATATTGAGCCAATTAGCGATATACTGCTATACATGCATCGGGGAACTTTAACTATATAGTTGTCTTCATCAGTTATGAACAACAAAGCAGTTCAAGCTTGTCCTATGTATTATATTGAGTCAATTAGCGATATACTGCTATACATGCTAAATAAACCATTCTACCCAATCTACCATCGTTCAGCGTATTTGCCTGTTTTCTTTTCACATTGGTTCAATCTACAATAAATGGTACTAACATTTTTTTTTCAAATTTACTCCATAACTTTTTTTGTAAAAACATCTATTCATATTTCAAGAATTCGAAATTCAGAACTAATTATAGAGGAAATCTCAAATAAAAATAAAGACCTCTAAATATTAATATAATCCATTCATAGAATAATTGCAAAGATAAGACAGTAATTTGAAATCAAAAATACTTATTCACCAGCCAACAAAACAATATGTTTTGAAAGATCGTATGAACCTGTCTGAGAGTAATGCAGTGTCATGCTGAAATACACCTGTACCAAGGTTAAATATTTGAAGAAATCTGAAATCTACCTGTACTCGCCCGTTTCCTATTCACACGAGTATTTTTCCTCATGCTGACACAAATGCATTATTTTTATTCCTGCAATCCAGCCATGGGGAGGATTTTTTTTATGAAATTTTTATCCGATACAAAACTTTTTTTTTCGTGATCTTCCTTTTCCTTTCCGGGAATTCGATAATGCCTTTTTGCATCATTTATCATTTAGCTCCATTTTAGCCAGTTGAATGATTTATATGAACGAACAAAAGCGTCTGTGATGACAGTGAATGTATATAAGCTATATGAACTGGTAAGAGGACTAAAACAATGTAGGTATAAGCATAGTTTCATTCTAACTTTTAAACATTTTTTCTCCCCGGATATGTACGCATATTCAACCATGTACAGTTATAGCAAGAAATAATTTCCTCACTTCTGAGGACTATAGAATACGTTCTACTGGTCCAAATGATATACAATTGGAACTATAGATAATTGAAATGATGCGCTTGACAATTATTACATAAAAAATTTTAGTACAAAAATACGTATGTAGGAGGCGCTGTAACATATATGGTATTTATTTAGTTTAGCATTATGTTAAGTCGAGCATGAGTTTCTAGTCTCCACATCATGCTTCCGTTGCAATGAAAAAGAGCTGCAGGTAAAACAGTTTTACCATAACCAGCAGAAATCTGTTGCAGCTTTAAAAAAATTCCATCGTACGAAGCGGGTACGAAGAGGTTCAATGTCAGCACGTGCCTTACGCAAGATGATCGTTCCTCAAATATCACCTCTTACGAACTTTTGGTTGTGGGGTTTACAAGATCTACCGTCGAGATTTGGTTTAAAGTTTGGAGTGCTATTGTCTGACATTTTGCAACACGAGGGCTATCGAGAGTTAAGTCGAGCATTAGTTTCTAGTCTGCACATCATGCTTCCGTTGCAAGAAAAAGAACTGACGGTAAAACTGTTTTACCAGAACTCCGTTGCAGCTTTAAAAGAATTCTGTCGTACGAAGCGGGTACGAAGAGGTCCAATGTCAGCACGTGCTTTACGAAAGATGATCGTTCGCCAGATATCACTTCTTGCGACTTTTGATTGTGGGGGTTACAAGATCTACCGTCAAATGCCAGCATCTATGCCAGATCTGAAGGATAGCATTCGGTGCCATTTTCTTGTTATTCCGACACACTCATTCTGGTCAGCTGTGAAAAATATGGTTCTGCTATTACAGCCTATTGCTGAACACGAAGAGGGGCATATTGAGCACTTTTAATGCTACTTTTTAATATTATTTAGCATTTATAAAGCATATTAAATGTGTTTATGAATATCACAGCGCCACCCATAGGGGGATCTTCCTACTAAAATATTTTATGTAATAAATGTAAAGCTCATCATTTGAATTATCTGTAGTTCCAATTATACCTCGTTTGGACCAATAGAACGAGTTGTAGAGTCCTCAGAAGTGGGTGACATATTGAACACTTTTAATGCTACTTTTTAATGTTATTTAGCATTTATAAAGCCTATTAAATGTGTTTATGTTTATCACAGCGCCACCCATTGGTGGATTTTTGTACTACAATATTTTATGTAATAAATGTTAAGCGCATCATATGGATTATTTGTAGTTCCAATTATATCTCGTTTGGACCAATAGAACGTATTCTAGAGTCATCAGAAGTGAGGGACATATTGAACATTTTTTTGCTACTTTTTAATATTATTTAGCATTTATAAAGCATATTAAATGTGTTTATGTGTATTACAGCGCAACCCATAGGGGGATTTTCGTACCAAAATATTTTATGTAATAAATGTCAAGCGCATCATTTGAATTATCTGTAGTTCCAATTGTATCTCGTTTGGACCAATAGAAAGTATTCTAGAGTCCTCAGAAATCGGGAACTTGTTTCTTGCTAACCCTGTATACTGTACGCTGTTTCGTTACCGCAGTTCGTAGGTTAGAAACCCTCTATGACACGGATGTCCGTAGCCATTCCGAATCGGCTTTGAGATGTATGCATTATTAGCCCTTGTGAACAAAACAATATACTGTAGTGCATCAAACATAGCTAAATCCAAAATTTCACCATTCCGAGTCAAATCATTTTTGAGGTTGAAAAAAAATCTGCTAAAAGTCGTAAAAGTGTGTACTGTTCCCATTGTAAAATCCGGAGAAAAGCTACTGTCTCACATAATTCAGCCTTTCTTCAAGTGCTGAAACACATTATTATACGAGACAAATTCGTACACATAGTTGCCACGATGAAACTATTCAAAATGCTTTCAGAGGCGTTTAAAGTGAATACTTAAAGTTTCCTTACACGTGCTTGCATATTTAACTTTTTAACCAATCAAAACGGATATTTCGGTTGAAATGTGAAGACCGAAAGTTTTCACGATCACAATACTTTCTTTACTTTGTGCAAATAAGCAATGTGCAAATCTTTGTGAAAATATCCTTAACCCTCGTGTAGCAAAACAGTAGACTGTAGCTCACCAAGCTAAGTAAAATACAAAATTTGACCATTCCCCGTCAAATCATTTTTGAGTTATACGAGATACATACTTACATACCGATGACATGGAAAACTATTCAAAATGCATGCAGAAATATTCAAAGTGGATACTTAAAGTTTCCTTACATGTACGTATATATTTAACACTTGTATATCGTATAATTAAATATTTAAATATATAATTATATATATTTAGTATTTAACGTTTGAATAGTTATTCCGAGGAAGCTATTCAAAATGCATTCAGAGATATTCAAAGTGAATGCTTAGTTTCCTTACACATACGTATTCAACGTTTTAACCTGTCAAAAAGGATATTACGGTTTAAATGTGAATACCAAGAATTTTCACTATTTTAATACTTTTTTCTTTTTTACTTTGTGCTAAAAAGTAAAATCTGAGACCCACTAAACATAGTCTTCAGAAATGGTAGAAATTCATACATTAAATCTGTGTAGTAAAGTTATAGTTTCTGTCAATGTATATCTGTGCATAAGCATTCCATAATTTAGTGGTCACTGGAGTAGATCTCGGCTTCACAATTAAAGAAAATGAGTCGCACTAAACATGTTCTTCGAAAACGGTAGGTCTGCGACTTTTGTATCAATCTCATTCCCTCAGGTCTCATCCTTCATAGTTTTTGTTTCTGCTCCTTTATAAAAAGCACTACCTGCCAAAAAGAGATAGAGCTTTTATTTGTCCTAACTAGTTCTATCTTTTTTGTTCCCTACTTTTCTTTCTCTTCCGACGTCATTTTTCATTTCCTGGAGCTGAAATTTTTTTTCTCTTCTTTCTCGGCGGGATTTTTCCTTCTCTTTCACAGTTTCTCCCTCTTCTTTTTTTTCTTTCTCTCTCTCTCTCTCTCTTTCTCGATCTAAATTTCTTGATCGTTCATCTCAAAATAAAGTTTCGATCGAACAAGCTGTGATTTCTTTCGATACAGGTGAAAAGCGTTTCTACTGTGCTGTTTTTCTTTCCGAAGCAGTTATTCATCCATTGTGGCCGTGTTGTGTGAGCAACAGAAAGGTCTCTCGTTGAAACGAGGGTGAATAATTCTCAGTAAACAAGGGTAAACTATTGATTAGAAGTTATCGTTTAATCGGGAAACATAGGTGATTTTACTTTTTAAAATTGACAGTAAAGGTTTAATTTAATGATTGGAAAAACGTTCGAGTATTTACAATATCGGAATACTTTTACATAAAAATAAAATAAAATAATTATTTAAAGTAAATAAATTTATGTACTGTACAAAGGCATACCGTATACGTTGTCAAGGTGTTACAATATAATGCTTTTTCCCTGAAACGAGGGTGAATAATTTTCAGTAAACAAGGGTAAACTATTGATTAGAAGTTATCGTTTAATCGGGACACATAGGTGATTTTACTTTTTAAAATTGACAGTAAAGGTTTAATTTAATGATTGGAAAAACGTTCGAGTATTTACAATATCGGAATACTTTTACATATAAATAAAATAAAATAAATATTTAAAGTAAATAAGTTTATGTACCGTACGAAGGCATACCGTATACATTGTCGAGGTGTTACAATAGAATGCTTTTTCCCTGAAACGAGGGTGAATAATTTTCAGTAAACAAAGGTAAACTATTGATTAGAAGTTATCGTTTAATCGGGAAACATAGGTGATTTTACTTTTTAAAATTGACAATAAAGATTTAATTTAATGATTGGAAAAATGTTAGAGTATTTACAATATTGAAATACTTTTACATAAAAATAAAACAAAAGAATTATTTAAAGTAAATAAGTTTATGTACCGTACGAAGGCATACCGTATACATTGTCGAGGTGTTACAATAGAATGCTTTTTCCCTGAAGCGAGGGTGAATGATTTTCAGTAAACAAGGGTAAACTATCGATTAGAAGTTATCGTTTAATCGGGAAGCATAGGTGATTTTACTTTTTAAAATTGACAATAAAGGTTTAATTTAATGATTGGAAAAACGTTAGAGTATTTACAATATCGGAATACATTTACATAAAAATAAAATAAAACAATTATTTAAAGTAAATAGAATTATATACCGTACAAAGACATACCGTATACATTGTCGAGGAGTTACAATAGAATGCTTTTTCCCTGAAACGAGGATGAATAATTTTCAGTAAACAAGGGTAAACTATTGATTAGAAGTTATCGTTTAATCGGGAAACATAGGTGATTTTACTTTTTAAAATTGACAGTAAAGGTTTAATTTAAGGATTGGAAAAACGTTAGAGTATTTACAATATCGGAATACTTTTACATAAAAATAAAATAAAAGAATTATTTAAAGTAAATAAGTTTATGTACCGTACAAAGGCATACCGTATACGTTGTCAAGGTGTTACAATATAATGCTTTTTCCCTGAAATGAGGGTGAATAATTTTCAGTAAACAAGGGTAAACTATTGATTAGAAGTTATCGTTTAATCGGGACACATAGGTGATTTTACTTTTTAAAATTGACAATAAAGATTTAATTTAATGATTGGAAAAACTTTAGAGTATTTACAATATCGGAATACTTTTACATAAAAATAAAATAAAATAATTATTTAAAGTAAATAGAATTATATACCGTACAAAGGCATACCGTATACATTGTCGAGGTGTTACAATAGAATGCTTTTTCCCTGAAACGAGGGTGAATAATTTTCATAAACAAGGGTAAACTATTGATTAGAAGTTATCATTTAATCGGGAAGCATAGGTGATTTTACTTTTTAAAACTGACAATAAAAGTTTAATTTAATGATTGGAAAAACGCTAGAGTACTTACAATATTGGAATACTTTTACATAAAAATAAAATAAAAGAATTATTTAAAGTAAATAAGTTTATATACCGTAGAAAGGCATGTTATACATTGTCGGGGTGTGTGTTACAATAGAATGTTTTTTCCCTGAAACGAGGGTGAATAACTTTCAGTAAACAAGGGTAAACTATTGATTAGAAGTTATCGTTTAATCGGGACACATAGGTGATTTTACTTTTTAAAATTGACAGTAAAGGTTTAATTTAATGATTGAAAAAACATTAGAGTAGTTACAATATTGGAATACTTTTACATAAAAGTAAAATAAAAGAATTATTTAAAGTAAATAGGATTATATACCCTGCAAAGGCATACCGTATACATTGTCGGGGTGTTGTGTTACAACAGAATGTTTTTTTTTTTCCTGAAACGCGCATGAAATAGTTTAATAAGCAAAGTTTTTAGTAAAAGAAAGATTTTAGTAAACAAATTATTAGAAACTGTCAGTGGTTTATGTTATAAAATTAAAAAGAAAGGGATAAATTTAAAGACTGAAAAAAGTACAGTCTATACTTACAAAATATCTTTTGACACAGTTAGAAATTTTTTCCACTACAGTTTTTTAGTTACTATTTTTTTTTTTTTTTCGAATCAGTTATATATGACCGTGTTCCGTCTATCCCTGAAAAGAGTGTAAATAATTTTCAGCTAACAAGGGTAAACTACTAATTAGAAGTTATCGTTTAATCGGGAAGCATAGGTGATTTTACTTTTTAAAACTGACAATAAAAGTTTAATTTAATGATTGGTAAAACGCTAGAGTATTTACAATATTGGAATACTTTTACATGTAAATAAAATAAAAGAATTATTTAAAGTAAATAAGTTTATATACCGTAGAAAGGCATGTTATACATTGTCGGGGTGTGTGCTACAATAGAATGCTTTTTACCTGAAGCGAGGGTGAATGATTTTCAGTAAACAAGGGTAAACTATTGATTAGAAGTTATCGTTTAATCGGGACACATAGGTGATTTTACTTTTTAAAATTGACAGTAAAGGTTTAATTTAATGATTGAAAAAACATTAGAGTAGTTACAATATTGGAATACTTTTACATAAAAATAAAATAAAAGAATTATTTAAAGTAAATAAGTTTATATATCATAGAAAGGCATGTTATACGTTGTCGGTATGTGTGTTACACTTTTTCCCTGAAATGAGGGTGAATAATTTTCAGTAAACAAGGGTAAACTATTGATTAGAAGTTATCGTTTAATCGGGACACATAGGTGATTTTACTTTTTAAAATTGACAGTAAAGGTTTAATTTAATGATTGAAAAAACATTAGAGTAGTTACAATATTGGAATACTTTTACATAAAAGTAAAATAAAAGAATTATTTAAAGTAAATAGGATTATATACCCTGCAAAGGCATACCGTATACATTGTCGGGGTGTTGTGTTACAACAGAATGTTTTTTTTTTCCTGAAACGCGCATGAAATAGTTTAATAAGCAAAGTTTTTAGTAAAAGAAAGATTTTAGTAAACAAATTATTAGAAACTGTCAGTGGTTTATGTTATAAAATTAAAAAGAAAGGGATAAATTTAAAGACTGAAAAAAGTACAGTCTATACTTACAAAATATCTTTTGACACAGTTAGAAATTTTTTCCACTACAGTTTTTTAGTTACTAAGGAGGTTTTTTTTTTTTTTTTTTTTTTTTTTTTTTTTTTTTTTTTTTGTTTCGGAATCAGTTATATATGACCGTGTTCCGTCTATCCCTGAAAAGAGTGTAAATAATTTTCAGCTAACAAGGGTAAACTACTAATTAGAAGTTATCGTTTAATCGGGAAACATAGGTGATTTTACTTTTTAAAATTGACAATAAAGGTTTAATTTAATGATTGGAAAAATGTTCGAGTATTTACAATATTGGAATACTTTTACATAAAAATAAAAGAATTATTTAAAGTAAATAGAATTATATACCGTACAAAGTCATACCGTATACATTGTTGGGGTGTTGTGTTACAACAGAATGGTTTTTCCCTGAATCGAGCGTAAATGATTTTAACACGATGACGGACACTTGTGTTTATAGCCATCAAAGCAAAGTTTACTACATGATAATGACGACAATAGCTGTCCAAAACGAAACGGTGATATTGCTGCAAAAATTGCATGCCAAAACCTGCACTGTGTCATGCACCATGCTTTGAAACATGGCATACCGAAAATAATGTGCAATAATTATAAAGTTATAATAATTTTTTTTGTCATTTATTTATTTTTGTTTTATTATGAACTAACATTTCGTGTAAAACTCCCAAAAATACTTTGTTGCACACAAAAAATTGCTTATTTGAGTTATTAAACCTGTCATTTACGTTTTTAAATTTTTGCTATTATAGCCGTCCTCGTCCCATTACTTAGTGTCTAGAGTCCGCTGGCGCCATGACGGTTATAGCCGCAACCTAATTAAAGGTGATGAATTAATCAAAATTAAGTTCATTAAAACTATACTTCTAATATTCTAAAAATTACAAAAGCATATAGTGTTAAATTTCGAACTTCACTTGTTCCTACGGTCCGTCAGCAGAACGATGGCCGATATGGCATGGATGTTCGTAGCCGTTCGGAATCGGTTTTAAGCAGTAGGTCCCGGTCTCATTAGCCCTCGTGTTGCAAAAAGTAGACCGTAGTGCTCCAAACCAAAACCAAACCTACTGTCCGTTAATGTGTTAATAAACAAAGGTAAACAATTTATTAGAAATTATCAGTGGTTTATATCATAAAATTGAAAAGAAAGAGATAAAATTAAAGACTAAAAAAAAGTACAGTCTATATTTACAAAATATCTTTTGACACAGGAAGAAAGTAGTAAGAAAATTTTTTGTTTCTTTTTTCGAATCAGTTATATATCTATAGTGACCGTTTTGTAGGAGCAATAGAAAGGTCTTTTCCTGAAATAGGGGTGAATAATTTTCAGTTAACAAGGGTAAACTATTGATTAGAAATCTCCGTTTAAATCGAGAGTCATCCGTGATTTTACTTCTTAGAATTAATCAAACAGATTTGATTTGATGACTAGAAAAACAATTCTGCATTTACAAAATCAAAATTCTTTTAGAAAAGAATAAATAAAAAATATTTAAATCAAATAGATTTGCATACGTGTAAAGCCAAGTCATCCACTGTACCCGTGTTAGGTGTGGAATAACAAGATCTTTCCCTGAAACGAGAGTGAATAATTTTCAGTAAACAAAGATAAATTATTTATGAGATGTCATCAGTTAAATCGCGAGTCATCAGTGTTTTCATATCTTAAAATTTAAAAAAAAAATTAATTTACCGACTGAAAAAATTACAATCTACGGTAACAAAATTTCTTTTGATACACGTGAAAAATATTTCTTTTAAAATACTTATTCCTTTCCGAAGAAGATATACATATATTGTGGCCATGTTGTGAGTGCAAAAGTCTCTCTCTCAAACAAGAGTGAATAACTTTCAGTAAACAAGGGTAAACTATTTATTAGATGTCGTCAGTTAAATCGCGAGTCATCAGTGTTTTTATATCTTAAAATTTATTAAAAAAATTAATTTACCGACTGAAAAAATTACAATCTACAGTAACAAAATTTCTTTTGATACACGTGAAAAATATTTCTTTTAAAATATTTATTCCTTTCCGTAGAAGATATACTTGTATTGTGGCCATTTTGTGGGTGCAAAAATCTTTCTCCAAAACAAGGGTGAAAAACTTTCACTAAACAACTGTGAATTATTTATTAGAAGTCATTGGTTAAATCTGGAATCATCAGTGTTTTTATATCTTAAATTTTATTAAAAAAATTAATTTACCGACTGAAAAAATTACTTTTAAAATACGTGAAAAATATTTCTTTTAAAATATTTATTCCTTTCCGAAGAAGATATACATATATTATGGCCATGTTGTGAGTGCAAAAGTCTCTCTGTCAAGCAAGGGTGAATAACTTTCAGTAAACAAGGGTAAACTATTTATTAGATTTCATCAGTTAAATCGCGAATCTTCAGTGTTTTTATATCTTAAATTTTATTAAAAAAATTAATTTACCGACTGAAAAAATTACAATCTACAGTAACAAAATTTCTTTTGATACACGTGAAAAATATTTCTTTTAAAATATTTATGCCTTTCCGTAGAAGATATACTTGTATTGTGGCCATTTTTGCAAAGATCTTGCTCTCAAACAAGGGTGGTTTGGTTTGTATTGGAGTGCTACGGTATACTATATTGCAACGCGATAATGAATACAGCTTAAGCCGATTCCGAATCGAACATCCATGCCACGGTATTAAGCATAACATGGTCATCGTTCGGCTTAAACAAGTGTAATTCACTAAACAAGGGTGAATTATTTATTAGAAGTCATTGGTTAAATCTGGAATCATCAATAGTTTATTAGTTTGAAACTGAATGAAAAGGTTTAACTTGATGATTAGAAAGACGATATTTTATATTTACAAAATTAAAAAGATTTTATGTAAGAATAAAATAAAAAATATACTTTAAACACGTTTTTTTATTTTTACAAAGCAGTCATTCCTCTATTTTGATCGTTTTGTATGCGTAAGACAGAGTTCTTTTACACAATCGAGGATGAATAATTTGCAGCAAACAATTATTAAATATCATGGATTAAATCAGAATTCATCAGGGGTTTTATATCTTGAAATTTAAAAACAAGTGTAGGGAGGGGGGAATTTGAGGGCTGAAAACTACAGTCTATATTCACAAAATTAATATAAATTATGTAACATATATAAATTCATTTAAGTCTGTTACTACTGTATCAAAAAATAAATAAAAAGGAAAGGTTAATTTATAAGATTATTAGGATTGTTCAGTGAATTATCAGATTATTAAGATTGTTCAGTGATAGATTTTCTGCTATTTGATTCAATCTCTCGTCCCATAAGAACATTATAAAGGGCTTCGGCCACTAAAATAAATATTCTGTGCCTCAGCAATTTTTTAACACATATTTATTACTGATATCGATCAATATTCATTGTTAAAATTAGGAAAAAAAATATATTTAATTCCTGTATATGTGACAGAAACGAAACTAATTTTTTGTTCCGTTATCAACAGTTACGGAAAACCGGCTTTTGTCCTGAACTCGGAAACTGTTTCTGATGATCGATTTTTACAGATCCGCCCAAGAAAATCGATACGAGTTCTGGTATTTTGTGCTGTCCCCTTTCCTCATAATCTAAACACACATTCCAGGAAGGACTGAAACATAATAATTACACACTTCTAATTAGATACACTCTTCGGATATCGCAGGGTTCGGCAGCTCATTAAAACACGGCCTTGCCCGTCATCAGCCGAGATACCGAATATTTGATTAAGCCTGCGGATATTCGGGAATGCGCTTTTGTTTTCCTGCACGGCTTCGCGGTCGTGACGAGCAAGATTTCCGACTTCATTACCAGTAAGACGCGATGATTAAGGATATCCGAAATGGGCTAATGATGACAGTAGCGTTTCTCCAGATTTCACCAGATAGGGACAGGACACACGTCTGCTAGCTTCAGCAGATTTTCCTCTCCAAAACACGTTATTAAATTGTAGTAGATGTTAAGCGACGGTAGAATTTTGTGTTTTTCAGAGCTTGAAGAAAGATTGAATTATATAAGGATATCTGCGTTTCTCTAGATTTCATGACAGTGACAGAACTCACTTATTCACATTTTTAGCAGATTTTTCACTCAAAAACAGACTACTAATGCAGTGCTTAATGTGTTTCGGCACTCGAAGAAAAGTTGAATTATATAATGGTATCTGCATTTCTCTACATTTCATGACAGTGACAGAACTCACTTATTCACATTTTTAGCAGATTTTTCACTCAAAAACAGACTACTAATGCAGTGCTTAATGTGTTTCAGCACTCGAAGAAAGGTTGAATTATATAATGATATCTGCGTTTCTCTAGATTTCATGACAGTGACAGAACTCACTTATTCACATTTTTAGCAGATTTTTCACTCAAAAACAGACTACTAATGCAGTGCTTAATGTGTTTCGGCACTCGAAGAAAAGTTGAATTATATAATGGTATCTGCGTTTCTCTAGATTTCATGACAGTGACAGAACTCACTTATTCACATTTTTAGCAGATTTTTCATTCAAAAACAGACTACTAATGCAGTGCTTAACGTGTTTCGGCACTCGAAGAAAAGTTGACTTATATAATGATATCTGCGTTTCTCTAGATTTCATGACAGTGACAGAACTCACTTATTCACATTTTTAGCAGATTTTTCACTCAAAAACAGACTACTAATGCAGTGCTTAATGTGTTTCAGCACTCGAAGAAAGGTTGAATTATATAATGATATCTGCGTTTCTCTAGATTTCATGACAGTGACAGAACTCACTTATTCACATTTTTTAGCAGATTTTTCACTCAAAAACAGACTACTAATGCAGTGCTTAATGTGTTTCAGCACTCGAAGAAAGGTTGAATTATATAATGATATCTGCTTTCTCTAGATTTCATGACAGTGACAGAACTCACTTATTCACATTTTTAGCAGATTTTTTCACTCAAAAACAGACTACTAATGCAGTGCTTAATGTGTTTCAGCACTCGAAGAAAGGTTGAATTATATAATGATATCTGCGTTTCTCTAGATTTCATGACAGTGACAGAACTCACTTATTCACATTTTTAGCAGATTTTTCACTCAAAAACAGACTACTAATGCAGTGCTTAATGTGTTTCAGCACTCGAAGAAAGGTTGAATTATATAATGATATCTGCGTTTCTCTAGATTTCATGACAGTGACAGAACTCACTTATTCACATTTTTAGCAGATTTTTCACTCAAAAACAGACTACTAATGCAGTGCTTAATGTGTTTCAGCACTTGAAGAAAGATTGAGGGAGACAGTAGTTCTCCGGATTTTATGATGGGGACAGCACACACTTTTACGACTTTTAGCAGATTTTTTTCCAATTGCAATAGAAGTTAAACAGTGCAGCGCTTGCAATGTTTCATTGGTTGAAGAAAAGTTGAATTATGTGATGACAGTATCGTTTCTTCAAATTTCACGATAGAGACAGAATTCGACTAAGACTTCTAGCAGATTTTCTTTTCTAAAATACGCTTTTAAACTTTTGTAGAAGTTCAACTCGGTGCTATTTTCTGTACTTGAAAGGTTGAATTATGCAATAACAGTAGTGTTTCTCTAGATTTCACGGTAGAGGCAGAACATACTTCTGTGACTCTTATCAGATTTGTTTTCAAAAACCCGCTATTAAAATACAGTAGAAGTTGGGAAATGCAATGCTGACTGTGTAAAGGAAGCGTAATTTTCTTTACGTAGTAAAGAAAATTTGAATTATATCTATATGCATAAAAAAGAACGTTCGTGTATTTGTTTTTTATACATATCACCACGTTTTGTAGTAGTCATGAAAATTTGGACAAGTATTGATACCACCAAAGAGTCATTGTTGATATTAACACCTCTGCCCCACTTCCTTTCAAGGGATATCTCAATATATGTGAAATTAATGTTGCTAGTAGTTGATTATATAGAGTAGTACGGGCAAACTATTGTTGTAGTTTACAAAAAATATATGTTAAATTATTCACAAATTAACAAGTAGTTATATCTGAAGATAAAATTGCAAACAATGTTGTTTTTAAGATAAAATTGGAGATAAAATTGGAGAAAATATCATAATTACAAGCTAATTTATGGGTAGATACAATGAAAATTGAATGGAACCAACTACTTAACTAGAAGGTTAGTTCCCCTACTTTTTGCATCTACCTCCGTTTTGGTACCCATATTCCTGGAAATCTTTCATATATTCTTTTTACTTAAACGTAGCCTACGTTTTACTTTTATTGAAATCTATGAATTCTTTTAGTTTTTATGAAAAGCTTCTCACGAACTGATTGTGACTGCAATATGCAAGAAACATACTTTTCCGTTGGTCGAGTGTAAGAACAAATCTCTAAATATTGATATAAAACTATTATATGTCATAAATTATCTGAAATATTAACAGCCCATAAAAAACTTTCTTAAAACTTTCAGTAATTATATATTTACAGACGAAAACTGGGAGGCTAGTATACTTATAAATTGATGTTAGACGACTCAATGTTAAACTATTTCAGTTCTTGAAAAAACAGTTGAGTTATTTATACTAATAAATAAAAGTGACCTTATGCTTGTCAAGATTTCTATGTAGAAAGAAATGACCTACCATCACTACATTTTGTACACATATAAATCTTTACCAGATCAAATCACGTACAAGACCTCTTTTTTTTTCAATTTTTGATTTTGATTTTCAGTAACGAACTATAACAGAAGCGACTGCAACACGCGATGTCCTCTTGGATTTACAGGTTCTGCTCGGAGATAGTTACAATCACTCCATCTCAAATAAGGTTCTTAACTTTGTTATTTTCGATTTCTGGGAGTCTATCTAAAAATCTACTTTTAATAGTTAGATACGTTTCATTTGTTACAAGCTTTAACCTGGCATGGATAGGTTCATATAGCTAGTTGATAATGGTCTAAGAACGTTGATGTCTGTCTTTTATTGTTAATCGGACTACAGAATACCAAAGTCTGAAGCGAGCAATTTAAATATACGCTAGGTAATCGCTAAATTCACGTTCTTAGATTCACGATTTGAGATAAAAGCATTCTATTCGCATTGGCTAAAGAAAGTTGCAGTGTATCTTCTTTTGAAGTTTCGAAAAATTGTTTCTGCTTTTCAGACTTGTCTTTAAAACATCACCTACTGTTTTCTTTTTCTTATCCAAACATAATCACTAAAATACTTTTAAAATTACTCTTCCTCCATGTGTTCTCATTTTATCTCTTTACGAAATCAAATAATTTTCAGTCTTACACTGATTGTATCTTTTAAAGTTTGAATTGCACAAATGTTCTTGATATTCGTCCATATTTTCTCTCCCCTCCCCCCACCATATATTTGTTTCACTGCAAAATGAAAAACAATATGAACATTTTAATGTTTAACTCAGTATCATTCCAGAATTGAAGTAAACACAATTATTTTTCTTTGGCATTTTCTAATTAGAGCCAGGTGAAATTAGAATGAACATTTTATGAAACTACTGTGCAATCATTCTTACACTGATTATATCTTTTAAAGTTTTAATTGCACGGGTGTTATTGATATTCGTCCATGTTTTCTCTCCCCTCACCATATATTTGTTCCACTACAAAACGAAAAACAATATGAACATTTTAATGTTTAACTCAGTATCATTCCAGAATTGAAGTAAACGCAATTTTTTTCTTTGGTATTTTCTTATAAAACCAGATGAAATTAGAATGAATGTTTTATGAAACTACTGTACAATCATTCTTCCAATATTGTATAAAGTTGTTACTCATCAATTCGCATACTATTTTGTGGATGATTGGGTAGCTTTTACTGAAAGGCTCAATAATTTGCTGAAAGTTAGAATAAACAATTTATGAAATCACTGTATAATCATTATTTTAGAGACATATAAATCTGTTACTTGCGATTTACATACAATTTTGTGGATGATTGCATGGCTTTTGTTGAAAAGCTAAACGTTTTACGGAAGGTTAGAATAAACAGTTTATGAAATCACTGTATAATCATTCTTTTAGTAGCGTATAAATATGTTACTCGTCTATTCACATACAGTTTTGTGCATGATTGCGTAGCTTTTCTTGAAAAGCTAAACGTTTCGAGGAAGGTTAGAATGAGTATTTTATGAAATTAATGTATAATCCTTCTTTCAGTAATGGTACTCATCATTTTTAATTTTCAACATACAACTGATAGTTTTTCAGTTCTTTTTTTCATTTTTTTGTCGGTTATGAATGGTTTTGGATATCATTAATCATAGATAGATTAAATACTACCAAAATTTAGTTTCATGTTTATTGTCTCAGGGTTCATTGATGTTCATTTGTCGATGTTAACAAAAGAAGAAAAGAAACGCTTTATTTAATTAAAATGACATTTTAGAAAGTGTTGGGATAAAGTAGTAAATTCTTTATCGAATATGCAGATATAAATAACGTGCTTCAATTTTAAATTTCGCATACTATTTTGTGGATGATTGCGTAGCTTTTACTGAAAGGCTCAATAATTTGTGGAAGGGTAGAATAAACAGTTTATGAAATCACTGTATAATCATACTTTTAGTAGCGTATAAATCTGTTACTTGCGATTTACATACAATTTTGTGGATAATTGCATAGCTTTTGTTGAAAAGCTAAACATTTTACGGAAAGTTAGAATAAACAGTTTATGAAATCACTGTATAATCATTCTTTTAGTAGCGTATAAATCTGTTACTTGCGATTTACATAGAATTTTGTGGATGATTGCATAGCTTTTGTTGAAAAGCTAAACGTTTTAGTGGAGGTTAGAATAAACAGTGTATGAAATTACTGTATAATCATTCTTTTAGTACCGTATAAATCTGTTACTCGTCTATTCACATTCAATTTTGTGCATGATTGCGCAGCTTTTCTTGAAAAGCTAAACGTTTTGCGGAAGGTTAGAATGAGCATTTTGCGAAATTACTGTATAATCATTCTTTTAGTACCGTATAAATCTGTTACTCGTCTATTCACATACAATTTTGTGGATGATTGCCAGATTTTGTTGAAAAGCTAAACGTTTTGAGGAAGGTTAGAATGATCATTTTATTAAATGAATCTATAATCCTTCTTTCAGTAGTGTTACTCATCTATTTTACATACAATTTTGTAATTTTGTGAATGATTGCATACCTTTTGCTAAAAAACTAAACGTTTCATGGAAGGTTAGAAAGAGCGTTATAAAAAACTACAATATAATCATACTTAGCATAGTATAAAGCTGTTGCTCATATATTCCCATACAATTTTGTGGATCATTCTATAGCTGTTGGTGAAAAGTTTATAATTGTAAAGATATTTCATAAAGAAAGAAAGTTTGAATTTCTGAAAGCATATAGTAAACATTTCACCTAAGTAATGTTTAACACTTTTCTCTTTCACTCTATTTATAAATATAAAAAACCCCCCTTTTTTGCACCCCGTATTATTTACCATAAACTCACTTTACATTTCTGCATTATTCACCAGGTTGTCGAAAGCATTCGGAAACGTGACCGTATTTTCCATGCATTTTAACGACCTGTTTTCAGAGGCATTTTAACTTTGCAATAGCTTCAGTCTCTAATGAAAATTAATCGTTAAAATAAATGCTAAATAACTGAGATTATTTAAATGTTTCCGACTCGCTGAATAGTACAGCCAAATGATATATTGAAATATTACAAAGAAAGTTTTTAAAATTGCAAGCACCTTAACGCTCCGGTTACGCGGAGAAATTATCATATTAATTTCATTACTTTAGAAACCAGAAAAGGAGTAGCTCGTATATGATGAATGATATGTAATTATCCGTCGCTCTTTATCACATTATGTGAAAATTATTATTTCTATAATTTTCGCATAATTAAAACCTTTAAAATTTAGCTGACCAAGATGCATTAATCACAACTTTCATGAAGTATGAATAAAATTCATCACCCAGAGAAATAAAATCGGTTACTCATTATTTTTTCCACCATATATAATATCGCGAATATTGTGAAAAGAATTATGTAAGAAGTACAGTCTAGAAATATATTTTATAAATCAAAAGCATTCTTGGAAGCTCTTCAAAGAATTTTTATTGCCCTATAATTCACTTTAAACGATCGTGTTTAAATCGGAAAATTTAAGATCGCGGTTTTCAGTTAAATGAATCTTTGTAGTAACTTTTTTTTCCTTCTCTCTTTTATCACTGCATACGAATTATGCGTGGGCCATATGATCGCAACGAAAAATATCGTTTTGCGCTAAAAAACATACGCGGAAGGTCGTTTTAAACCGTCTACAAATTCGAAAGTTTACAATGACCTACTTTAGTCACGCGACCGTGAAAAGAATAGTTTTCTGGCGGCTTTATTTTATTTTTGTTTTCGTGCGTTATTTGTTTTCATTTCCTCTCTCTTTTACTAATTATTACTTGATGCTTATTTTTCATTTGTTGATGTAGGTAAAAGAAGAAAAGAAAAGCCTTATTTAATTAAAACGACATTTTAAAACGTGTTTGGATAAAGAAGTGGTGAGTTATTTATCGAACATGCAGATTTAAATAACGTCTTTTATTTTTGATTTTCTAATTTTTAGCGTACAACACAACTCAGAGTTTTTCGGCTAACTTTTCCTTCTTTTTTTACGGTTAATATAGCGTTTCAGTCTTATAAATCTATAGCACTAAATGATAACCAAAATTTAGTTTGATGTTTGTAGTCAAAAAGTTGGTTGATGTTTGTTTGTTGATGTTAGTAAAAGAAAAAAAATGTCTTACTTAATTAAAACGACATTTTAAAACTTGTTTGGATAAAAAAGTGGTGAGTTGTTTATCGAATATGCAGATTTAAATAACGTATTTTATTTTTAGTTTTCCAATTTTTGGCCTACAGCACAACTCGGAGTTTTTCAGCTAAATTTTCCTTCTGTTTTAGGGTTAATATAATGTTTAAATCTCATTAATCTATAGCACTAAATGATAACTAAAATTCAGTTTGATGTTTGTTGTCAAAAAGTTGATGGATGTTTATTTGTTTATGTTATTAAAAGAAGAAAAGAAAAAGCCTTATTTAATTTAAAATGACATTTTAAGCTTGTTTGATTAAAGATAAAGGGAATAATTCATCGAATATATAGCCTTAAATAAAGTGCTTCATTTATAATTTTCAATGTATATCACTACTGATAGTTTTCAGCTCACTTTTCAGTTTTTGGTAGAAATTTGGTTATCATTTAATTCACAGCATTGAATGATAACCAAAATTTAGTTTTATCTTTGTTGACGAAAAGTTGATTAATATTCATTTCTCGATGTTTGTAAAGGAAGAAAAGAAAATGCCTTATTTAATCAAAACAACATTATAAAGCGTGTTTGATTGGTGAATTCTTAATGAAATATATAGATGCGTGCTTCATTTTTAATTTTCAATTTACAACTGATAGTTTTCCAGTTCTTTTTTCATTTTTTCTGGGTTATGAATGGTTTTGGATATCATTAATCATAGATTGATTAAATAATACCAAAATTTAGTTTCATATTTATCGACGCAGAGTTGATTCATGTTCATTTGTCGATGTTAACAAAAGAAGAAAAGAAACGCCTTATTTAATTAAAACGACATTTTAGAAAGTGTTGGGATAAAGTAAAAAATTAATTGTCGAATATGCAGATTTAAATAACGTGCTTCAATTTTAATTTTCAGCATACAACACAACTGAACGTTTTTTTCAGTTAATTTTTCAAATTTTGTGGATTAAAATTGTTTTTGGATCTCATTTGATTTATAGCATTAAATGATAGCCAAAATTTAGTTTGATGTTTGTTGTCCAAAAGTTGGTTGATTTTTATTTGTTGATGTTAGTAAAAGAAAAAAAGAAAACGCCTTATTTAATTTAAAACAAAATTTTGAAGCATGTTTGGTTAAAGAAATAGGAAATAATTCATCGAATGCATACACTTAAATAAAATGCTTCATTTTTAATTTTCAATGTACATCATAGCTGATAGTTTTTCAGCTGACTTTTCAGTTTTGAGAATTTAAAGTGCATTTGGATCCCATTTAATTCATGGCATTAAATAATAACCAAAATATAGTTTGTTTGTTTGTTTACGAAAATTTGATTGATATCCATTTGTCGGTGTTAGTATAAATAAGAAAAGAAAATGCCTTGTTGAACCAAAACGACATTGAGTATTTGATTAAAGACGTAGTGAATTGTTTATGAAATATATAGAATTAAATATGTGTTTCATTTTTAATTTTCTACGTACAACACAACTAAAAGTTTTCAGTTCATTTTTTTTTATTTTTTGTGGGTTAAAAATGGTTTTTGATATCATTAATCATAGATTGATTAAATAACAACCAAAATTTTGTTTCATGTTTGCTGACGAAAAGTTGAATGATGTTCATTTATCGATGTTAGTAAAAGAAAAAAAGAAAATGCCTTATTTAATCAAAATGACATTTTAAAACGTCTTTGAGAATAATGAAGCAGTGAATTCTTTATCGAATATGCTTGATTTTAAAGACGTGTTTATTTTTTACCGTACAAATCACTACTGAAAGCTATTCAGATAAATTTTCATTCTTCAGAATTAGAAATATTTTTGTCTTTCATTAATCTATAATATTAAATGCTAGCTAAACTTTAATCCGTATTTAATAAAAACCGTATGCTTAAACAGACTAGAACTTTCAAAAATATTTCACAAAATGTTTTGTAATTAAAGCATTTCGATAGTTTATATAGTATTTCAACTGAAATTTGATAGTGTACAAAGAATAGTCGTATTTGAGTAGCAAAACTATTTTCCCTTTTACTGCT